>JALMGF010000021.1:3795000-4217500 GCA_023333645.1 Sceloporus occidentalis
ATATATATGCTTTTATATATGTATATATATATATATGTTATTTATTTATATATGTATAGACATGTTAATATACGAAATTATGTATATGTGCGTGTATACAAAACAATGTACTGTATATAACTCTCTCGTTATATATACTGTATATTCATGGTTGTGGGGTTAGCATATGTGTTTATGTATATATAAATATATATATGGCATCCATTTTGATATATATATATATGTGTGTGTGTGTGTGTGTGTTTATATCTATATATATAGATAAGATAGATAGTTATTGATATATATATATATATATATATATATATATATGTTTGTGGGGTTCTAGCCATATACACAGATATATCAATGTTTATATATATATATGTGTGTGTGTGTGTGTGTGTGTGTGTTTATATCTAGATATCTATATATATATACACCCAAACACGCACAGACACAAATATAAAATCCCAGTTTAGTTGTGAGATGATTTAATACTTTGGAAATAATAATAATAATAATAATAATAATAATAATAATAATGATGATGTATACTAAAGGCTTTATTGGAGAGTGGGAGGGCTTTCCGAAGGATCGAAAACGGATCAATTTCCAAATCCAGATCGGATTTTTGGGTGGATCCCCTTTTTAAACCCACATTTTGAACCAATTTCTCGATTTCTCGACCATTCCAGGTTTCTTTCTTTCCTTTTGAGATAAACTTCACACCTAAAACTCAACCATTTCTTAATCTTTCCCCAAATCTCATATATATATATATATATATATATATAGAGAGAGAGAGAGAGAGAGAGAGAGAGAGAGATTTGGGGAAAGATTAAGAAATGGTTGAGTCAAGGCGAAAAGGAGGAAAAAGGATCTACTTTCTTATTTTCTTATATATATATATATATATATATGAATGTAGATCCTTTTTCCTCCTTTTGGCCTTGACTCTAATGTTAGATAGCTATTTTTTAAATTGATTTATATCCTTTATTTGAAATACTGCAATTAGTTGTCCCTTTCCTCCACTTTTACTTTCAGCCTAAATCCCCCCCAGAAATACCAAACGATTTCTCCTTTTTCGCTTAATTTGAGGCATGCTTTTATTTCGGCTGTTTTTTGTTTTGTTTTCGCTTTCCCCGATTTTCACTTTTCTTTATGGGAGGCCTTTGGTTTGTCGATGCAAGGATTAAATTTTCTTTATCTCCATCGATCGTTTCAAACTTTATTCCATTTTCCAACTTTATTTCACAACGAAACAAGACTTTATTACATTTTAAACTTTAATTTTCACCAAAAAGGAAACTTTATTCCATTTTTACATTTTATTTCACACCGAAATGGAAACTTTATTCTATTTTTTAACTTTATTTCACACCGAAATATAAACTTTATTCCATTTGATCACTTTATTTCTTCCCAAAATGGAAAGTTTACTCTTATAAATAAATTTCATTTCATTTTTATCTATTTTATTTCTTTATCTATTTTATCTATTTATCTATTTTATTTATTTATTTATCCATATTATTTATTTATTTAATCTATATTATGTATTTATCTATATTCTATATTATTTATTTATCTATATTCTATATTATTTATTTATCTATTTTATTTATTTATCTATTTTATTTATTTATCCATTTTATTTATCTATCTATTTTATTTTTTTAGCCATATTATATTATTTATTTATTTATCTATTATTTATTTATCTATTTTATTTATCTATCCATTTTATTTATCTATCTATTTTATTTTTTTAGCCATATTATATTATTTATTTATTTATCTATTTTATTTATTTATCTATTTTATTTCTCGCAGAGAAGATAGAAATCTGTATAAACGTAACTTGTAGCGTGCGTTTAGTCGGAAAATGAAACTTGTAACGTCAGCTAGAGTTTAGTTAAGTAGTTACGTTTTACGTTTCGTTGTAACGTTTTGGGGGTTTCTCTGTAATATCTAATGTCTGATATTTAAGGGATCTGGGAGTTTCTAAATTAAAAGAGAGAAAGAAAGAGAGAAAAGCAATAAAGAAACATTGCTAGATCCGTGTCGGAAGGAGAGTAACGCAACGTAACGAATGTAAGGTCCCAATTACTTCCTAAAGCCCATCATCCACACATTTTTTTTACAAAAGAAACCCCCTTCCAAATCTGCTCGGGATCCGTTTAAAACGGATTAACCTTTGGTTCCCAAACACACACTGCAGAAATAACCCGGTTCGAGACCGCTTTAACTGCCCTGGCTCAGTGCGAGGGGATGCTGGGAACTGTAGCTTTGTGAGCCTCCAATGTCAGAGACTGCCTCAAACCAATTGGAGCCGATTGAAGAGGACTGAGGATTGATTGGTTCCAATCAATCGATTTGGCTTCCCCAATAACGAGAGGCTTCCCTGCCTGGAGCCCTGGGAGTTAAAGCGGTGTCAGACTGGATTGTTATCTCTGCAGTGCGGATGCAGGCTGTAAGGCTCCAGGGCAGAAGGGCGAGAGATGCATCTGAAAGGCTGGAGAGAGAAAGGGAAGGAAGGAAGGAGAGAAAGTGAGGGGAAAGGAAGGAAAGGGGAGAGAGGGAGGGAGAGGGAAAGGAAGACAAAGGGAAGGGAAGAGGGTGGAAAGAGAGAAAAGAAGGGGAAAAGAAGAAAGAGAGGAAGGGAGGAAGGAGAGGAGAGCGAAGGAGGAAAGAAAGAAGGGGAAAGAAGAAAGGGAGAATGGGAGGAAGGAAAAGAAGGAGGAAGCAAGCAAGGAAGGAAAAGGAGGATACGGAGAAAGGGAGGGAGAAAAAGATGAAAGAAAGAAGAATGCAAGGGAAGAAGGAAGGAAAGAAGGAAGGGAGAAATAAGGAAGGAAGGTAAATAAATAAGAAAAAGGAAGGAAGGAAGGAAGGAAGGAAGGAGGGAAAAAGAGGATATGGAGGAAGGAAGGAAGAAAAAGATGAAAGAAAGAAGAATGCAAGAGAGGAAGGAAGGAAATAAGGAAGGGAAAAAGAAGGAAGGAAGTTAAAAAATAAGAAAAAAGAAGGAAGGAAAAAGAGGATACGGAGGAAAGAAGGAAGAAAAAGATGAAAGAAAGAAGAATGCAAGAGAGAAAGGAAGGAAGGAAGGAAGGGAGAAAAAAAGGGGAAGAAAGAAAGGAAAGAAGGAAGGAATGAAGGAAAGAAAGAAAGAAGGCAAAAGAGGATAGGGAGGAAGGAAGGATGGAAAACCAGGAGGGAAAAGGAATACAGAGAGGAAGGAAGAACGTGAAAAGAGGTAAGAGTGGAAGGAAGAAAAAGAGAGGAGAGGAAGGGGGAAAGAAGGGAGAGAAAATAGGAAAGGAAGAATGGGAGGAAAAGAGAGGGAGGGAGGGAGAAAAGAAAACAAAATGAGGAAAGGAGAGAGGGAATATGAATAAAGAAGGGGAAAAGAGAGAAAGAAGGGAAGAGAGGAAGGAAAAAAGAAAGGAAGGAAAAGAGAAGAGAGGAAAGACAGAAAGGGAAAAAGTAAAGCAAGTATGGGAGGGAGAAGGAAAGCAAGGAAAAGAGGAAGGGAATGAAAGGAGGAAAGGAAGGGAGGGGACTAAAAAGGGAGAAAGAAAGGAAAGGAAAGAAGAGAAAAGGGAGGGGAAAAGGAGGAGAAGAAAAAAAGAGAGGAGGGAGGAGAAGGAAAAGAAGAAAGAGACAGTAGAGGAGGCACAGAGAGGGGAGGCAGAGAGGGAAGGAAAGGAAGAAAGAAGAAATGTGGGGGGAGAGAAAGAGTGACATAAAGCTAGTAGGACAAGGGGTGGGAGGAAAATAGGAAGAGGAGGAGAAGGAAGAAAGAAAAAGGAACAGGGGAAGAGAGGGGGGGACCGATAAGTGAAAGAAAGAAGGAAAGAAAGCAAGGAAGAGAAGAGATAGAGGAGAAAGGAGGAGCAGCAGTGGGGCCCAGAGGCAATCTCCCTCAGCCAGCAAGTTCTTTTATTCCTCTTTTTCCTTCCCTTTCTCCTTCCCTTTCTCCATAAGGCTGGGAGGGGGGGTGTCACAGAAGTGGGGGTCCATCAAACCCCATCCAAGCCTCTCTTGTCAGGCTGCCAAAGCCCATTATCCACACCAGGCTATTTCTTCCTATGGGGAAACCAAAGAGGTCCACACTGAGGCTATCTGGCTTTAATGGACGCATCATGAGATGAGATGAGAGAGGAGCATCCCCATGCGGTGTAGTGGTTTGAGCATTGAACTACGACTCTGGAGACCAGGCCCGGAAACCCATTGTGGGCGAGTCACACACTCTCAGTGTGTGCCATAGGGTTTCTTATGGTGCCATTGGGTCACCATAAGAAAGGACTTGAAGGCGCACTGCAACCACAAGTCATCCACAGGCTGAAACCCTGAGTTGCTACACCTGGCCCTCCACATTTGATTCTTATGGTCTCTCTAGGAATCCATAGCTCCTCCAGCGCAACTCTACCAGAAGTTGACCATAGAGTTGCGCTGGAGGACCTAGAAGTTCCTAGAGAAAGGCATTTGTAGGTCTTCTAGTGTGAGTCTATGATCGACCTCTGGCAGACGTTGACCATAGAAGTGCACTTTTTATTTGTGGCTTTTCCATTTTTACGGGGGTCTTTCACCCCGAACCCCAGCAAATGTGTGCACTTTGTACCATTTTGTTGTCCATTTTGGAAGGCCTGCAACCCCTTGCAATGTGCCACTAATACTGTTCTCCACCTCCTATTAAAACCCACCCACACAACCGAGTAGAGGCCTTAATGGTTTTAGGAACCTGGAAGGGCAGTGGCCTGGAAAGCATGGCGAAAGGAAGCTTGCCTTTTGATCACAGGTGGGTTTTTGAAAGGCGACATTGATTTAGTGCCAAGGGCTTCCTGGCCAAAAAAAGGACTCCTTTGGTTTGGGAAGAAGCCATTTGGGGAAGAAGGGAAGGAAAAGCAGTGAATGGAAGAGGAGAGCGTCCGGCTTGGAAGGCAGGCCGGTCATTAGTTTTGTGATGAGAAGACGCCCACATCATGTTAATGATCGGCTCCATCCACACACAACGGACGACACAGTGTGTGTAGGTGTCGACACATTGTGTGTAGGTGTGTAAGGGGAAGACGTATTTGTAGCTCACCTTTGTAGAAAAGTGTATGGGCGTGTGTCCAGGTTTGGGCACCAAAGTTGGATATTGGCAAGCTGGCACAGGTCCAGGGAAGGAGATGATCCAAAATCTTGAGTCCCTTATGTTAGAAGAAAGGTGGGATATAAGATGATGATGACAACAACAACAACAACAACAACAACAACAACAACAACAATAATAATAAGTCTGGAAATTAAGATTTACGGAGAATGCGCAAAAGAGCTGAGGGCATTTAGCTCGGAGAAGAGAAGACTGAGCCAAGGGGACAAGATAGCCATCTTTAAATGGTCGAAAGGTTGCCATGTTGAAAAGGGAGGGAGCTTGTTTTCTGCTGTCCCAGAGAAGACAAACCAGTGGATTCAAATTACAGGCAAAGAGATCCTACCTAAATATTAATAAGATCTTTTTTTTTAATCGTAAGAGCTTTTCAACGGCGGGACCAACTCCCTCCGAGTTTCACCAAACACTGATACCTTTGTTGGCTACCAAAATGCACAACATCCATGTTGTAGGCTTTCGAAGCTTCGCTGGTTTCTCCATCAGGAAAGGTGTTACAAGCCAAACAGGAGGAGAGAAATATCGAAGACGAAGCTTCGAAAGCTTGCAACATGTATATTGTGCATTTGGGTCGGCCAAGAAAGGTATCACGGTTTGGTGGGGTTTTGATTGGATTTGCTAAATGGCCAACATGGCTACCTCTGGATGTTCCCTCTGAGTTTGGTAGGCTCTCCGTCTTTGGGGTCCTTTAAATGGACCTTGGATGGGTGTCCTTCAGGAGTGCTTTAGTTGTATAGGTATGTTTTACCTTGAATTGTTGTTGTTATTTCCAAGAGAGGAGTAGCTAATACCCCAGAGGACAGGATCAAAATTGAAAATGGCCTTAATAGATTAGAAAGCTGGGCCAAATCTAACAAAATGAACTTCAACAGGGAGAAGTGTAAAGTACTGCACTTTGGGTGGAAAAATGAAATGCAGATATAGGATGGGGGACACCTGGATGAATGAAACTACATGTGAAAAGGATCTGGGAATCCAAGTAGTCCACAAGTTGAACATGAGTCAATAGTGTGATGCGGCAGCTAACAAGGCCAATGCGATTTTAGGCTGCATCAATAGAAGTCTAGTGTCTAGATCAAGGGAAGTAATACTGCCACTCCATTCTGCTTTGGTCAGGCCCCACCTGGAATAATATTGTGTCCAGTTCTGGGCTCCACAATTCAAAAAGGATATTGAGAAACTGGAGCCATGTGTCCAAAGGAGGGAGACTAAAATGGGGAAGGGTCTGGAAACCATGCCTTGTGAGGAGAGACATAGGGAACTGGGGATGTTTAGTCTGGAGAAGAGAGGGTTAAGAAGTGATATGATAGCCCTCTTTAAATACTTGAAGGGATGCCATATTGAGGAGGGAGCAAGCTTGTTTTCTGCTGCTCCAGAGAACAGGACACAATGGAGCAATGGATGCAAGCAACAGGAAAAGAGATTCCATTTAAACATTAGGAGGAACCTCCTGAGAGTAAGGGCTGTTCGACTGTGGAACACACTCCTTCCTCAGAGTCTCCTTCCTTGTAGGCCTTTAAGCAGAGGCTGGATGGCCATCTATCAATGGGGATGCTTTGACTGAGAGTTCCTGCATGGCAGAATGGGGCTGGACTGGATGGCCCTTCTTGCGGTCTCTTCCAACTCTATGATTCTATGATTCTTTGATTAGGAGGAACCTCCTGAGAGTAAGGGCTGTTTGACAGTGGAACACACTCCTTCCTTGGAGATTATAGTGGAGTCTCCTTCCTTAGAGGTCTTTAAACAAGGCCGGATGGCCATCTGTAGGGGATGCTTTGACTGAGAGTTCCTGCATGGCAGGACGGGGTTGGACTGGATGGTCCTTGGAGTCTCTTCCAACTCTATGATTCTATGGCTCTATGGAATAGCATTTCCAGTTTCCAGGTCTGTTGCGGCAAAACCAACAACATTATCCAATGCAATGTTGTTGTTGTTGTTACCTGCCTTTGCCTTGGCCTCAACCCATTAAGTTAGAGGAGTGAAAACCTCTGTTAGTACAGTGGTGCTGGATTGCACTGACGAAACGTAAAATCTGCAAAAGCTCATCTCAAAACAAATCTTAGTCTTCCAGATGCCTCTGGACTTTGTTATTACTACACTTAACCCTCCACCCGAAAGCAGTGTACAAAGAAGCCAGCGGAACGCGTTTGGCTTGTCATAATGACTTACAAAGCAATAGGCACAATGCAAAAGGAAACAGAGACAAGGAGAGAAGAGGAAAACAAACACATTCTCAAGCGTGGGCCCTTACATAATGGTTATATAATGAGCAGATGGAAGATCCCTGCAGGATCAGTTCTGGAGAATCCTAATAACAGCTTGTCTCCGTCTGGATGAACGCGAATGGAAAGAAAAACCCTATGTGTTAATAGGCAGATTGGTTAATGTATATGAAAACTGTTTCTGTGGTTTGGATGGACCTCAATAAACAGTAGCATTATATGCTGCTCATAGGTTAGATGCAGTATAACAACACTGAAGCGCAAGGAGGAGTTGGTGCTCCTCAGATATTCTCTCTTCATGTCCCCCAGGACATGAATGCTTGAGTTTGATCTTGGCATGCCAAAAGGTCTAGACAAGGGTTAAAGGCCATGCGCTTTGTGATTATGTACGGTTTGGGTCCATGCTGTTTGAAACCCCCTAATTCTCTATATAAGCCCAGGTTTTAAGGTATTTTGGGGAAGGCTTTCTCTTGGTTCTACTACCATAACAGAGAAGGATTGGAAGAGAGCCTTCTCAATGGCTGCTCCCAGGTTATGAAACTCCATCCAGTGAGAGGTTTGCTTGGCTTGTTGTTTCCTTTCCTTTTTATTCCCAGCTCAGAACCTAACACTTTGTTGTTGTTGTTGTGTTGGAGGTGTACCTTCAAGTCATTTTCAACTTATGGTGACTCTATTATGGGAAGATTTATTCAGAGGGGTTTGCCTTTGCTGAGACTGAGCGTGACTTGCCAAACATCACCCAGTATGTTTCCAGTGGGTTACTGGGATTCACTCAACTCATTAAATTGAATGGGGGTTCAAGCCCCGGTCTTCAGAGTCACAGCCCAATGCTGAAAGCACTACACCAGACTTACTCTCTGTGCATGCGTGGCCCCACGTATGTCTAAGGTTTGAAGAAAGCGCTCCTGGGTCTGAAGATGTCCTCCCAGAAGATGGCCTAGAGAGAAAAGGCTGAGCATTCAAACACTACAGTCACATTCATGAACACAAGGGAGGAATATACTGTGCATGTCGAAGATACGTCAACCGACGCCAAGACAAAGTGGCATCCGCCTCTTTGGTCACAGGACTGCTTCATCCCCCCTCAATCTGGGAGGATTTGGGCATTGCATTAGAAGTCTACCAGCTTCACGGGTTGCTGTTTTCACAGGATTTCTTCATTGCCACGTCTTGCTCCACCGCCTCCTCCTTCCCACCACTCTCTACGCTGCCGCTTGGAGTTAATGCAGCCTAATCTCTCACCTTTACCTGGCAAGGATATAGTCTAGACAGAGGAGTCTAGCACATTCCTCTCCATCCATGTCAATGACGCCCAGCAAAGTGGACCGGGGTGATGCTGAACGGAGCCTGATCCCCCTAACAGTCACCATCTCTGTCCAGATTACTTTCCCCAAAAGTGCAAGACGGTGACCAAACAGCCCTCCGCCTCTTATCTGCTTCCGTCAGGTTTACAACGCTCAGGGCCTACTAATGCCAGCAGAGGAGTCCCTGATTCTAACAATAGGAAGCATGTATCTATTCAGTTGCTCTGGTAGGAAAGGATCTCTCCCCTTAGTACCAGTAGTAACTTGATTTATGTATTTGGAAATGCTGGGGTTTGAAACCTGAGGCCTTCTGCATGGAAAGCATGGGCTTTTCCACATTGCAGAGGAGAAAGCGGGGTCAATCCCTATTAATCCTCTGTCATCCCAGTTTCTCTCTCTACCTCCCACTTTACCCCTTTGTCCTCAGCTTACTTTAGTTTGCCTTCAATGATCTGATGGAGGAAAGGAGATGGAAGTAGGCAAAGTCCTGCCCTTCCCTGTAGACTCAGGCAGAAACAAACTGCTGCAACATCTCATCTGTCAATGGGGATGCTTTGATTTAGATTTCCTGCATGGCAGAATGAGGTGGGACTGGATGGCCCTTGTGGTCTCTTCCAACTCTATGATTCTTTTCTTGTGTATCCTTCATCCTAAGTAACTTTTGCCATCATGGCCACACTCTAATGTTGTTGGGCCCCACCGGTTTCCATCTATGAAACCCACAGAGTTAGGTCGGGCCTTGCATTAAGCAGAGTCAGATAACCATCTCAGGGAGCAGTAGCAGCCCAAACCATTAATCCTTTGACATCCCACCTTTTAAAATGCTCCGGTTTCTCTCTCCCCCTTTGAAATCAAAGTGCAAAACTCAGGCCCCATACAGACTGCCAAAATAAAGCTGCTTCAGGTCACTTTGGAGATATGCTGTTTCAATGATACATGTGTCCTAAGAGTCTGGAAGCTGCGCCAAAGGTGCGCTCCAGTCCTTAGGACTGGATCGTGGCTTTGGCGTGGCTTCTGGACTCTTACGACGCATGCATCTTTTAAACAGCATACCTCCAACATGACCCGAAGCAGCTTTATTTTGGCCTTTCTGTATGGGGCCATAGTCTGTATTCAATGAACTCAAGAGGAGAGAAAAGAGATAGAGGCAGACTCTTGTCCTTCCCAGCAGGCTCAGGCTAAAGCAAACTGCGGCAGCTCCGCTTACCTTATGTGTACCTTATGTGCTCTTCCTCAGTCATAACTTCTGCTCCTTTGTCCTCGCTCTGACGTTGCTCAGCACATGTGTCCTGGTTGTCATCTGTGAAAAGGCAGATGTGACAAGCTTTAAAATACTAGGGAATGACGAAACAAAATGCCACAGCATGAAGTTGGGTTGTTGGGGATGCTTGCCAACCAGCAAGCCCTGCCTTCTTCTAAGGATGCTCTGTTATTCCAGTCTTTTCCCCTTCCAGATTTTATGTTAGCGCGAAAGGAGTGCCAGGGTGCATATGTGAACGCTCCTATTTTTGCCTCCTTTCTCCCAGCAAGTCCCAGCCAATGTTTTCTAATGAAGACGTCACAAGGCAAAAATTACCGAAAGGCCGCTTTCCCTCTCATCCCAGAATTAAATTTCAAATGTTTGCCCTCCTTATAGCTAAACACGGCGGCTGTCTTTGGGGAAGGCACATAATCTCACTCGCCAGCCTGGATCGGATACGGGTTTTCGCTCACTACTCTATGCTTCGGCCTGCCTTCACAAGGCAATATTCTGAATACTGGCAACAGAATGTGGGTTGTTCAACCCAGTCCATCTCTTGCCCTTGCAAGAAAACTCCTGACGACAACAACAACAACAACAACTCCAGATCCGGAGGAGTGATTCCCTTTGATTGACTTGTAGCCAGCCTCCCATGCACATGAGTCATATCTATGGAACCGACAATGCGGGCACATCAATGCTATATTTGCATAGCTTTGCATTTGAGGAAAGAGACTGAAGCTTAGGAAAGCTTATGAGATCAACTTTCTTTCTTTCTTTCTTTCTTTCTGTGGGACTCACCTTCGCAAAGCGTTCTCCAAAGGCCAAAAATGATGGTAAAGACCTTGGGCCCTTTCACACTCCGTAATCCTAGCGCTATGATTCAACTTTAGCTGCCATGCTTCCATCCTATGGAATCCTGGGAGTTGTAGTTTAGCGAGGAACCCTCAGCCAGAGCAGTCCAAACTACAAATCCCAGGGTTTCACATGATGGAACCATGGCAGTTAAAGTAAAATAAGAGTGCTTTAACTATACATTGTGAAGGGAGCCTACCTGAAAGTAGGATGCCATGTGCTGTTGTGCAGAAAGGATGGAGAAGACAGCCCAAAAAAGACCAAGGGAAAGTGCCCTGGCAAGAGAAGCAACAACACTGGGGAACATAAAAAGTATAAAGATAATCTGGTATAAGGTACAGTTGTTGAAACTAGACAAACTACTACTTCCTTACGCTCCAAGGCTGCATCTGCATTGCAGAAATAATCCAATCTAATTGCCATTTTAATCCACTTTAACTGCTATGACTCAACGCTATGGGATTCTGGGGGCTGTCGTTTGTTGCGACACCAGAGCATTGTGACAGGGAAGGCTAAATGTCTCAAAACCCACCGTTCCCAGAATCTCATAGCACTGAACCAAGTGGTGCCAAACTGGGTTATTTCTGCAATGCAGATGCAGCCCTGGCTCCAGCGGAGAAGACAATAAGACAATCCTTTGAATCCCTCATGGCTTGTTTTTAAAATATTCACCCATCCTTTAATATTTCCAAACGGCAAACAGAGCAGGCAAACACATTTGGGACGTTTGAGGCAACTCCAAACCCCTCAATTATTCATCTTATTTGCCCAATAGCTTGTAATCTGAACGGCAGATCCAGGTTTAATAGGCTGTGTATTAAATATGAATTTACGTCAAGTTTCTCTTCCTCCATCCCCCATTTCTCTGCCTTTTACATCCAAAGATTTGGTAGAATAAACCAGGATAACACTGAACCGAAGTTAAAGGGGAAATTAAAAGGGGGCTACAAAAAAAGAAGGAAGGGTTAAAGCATTCGAGAGAGAGAGAGAAAACTCCTCAAAGCCAAACTGAACATTGCATGCAAGTGTGCATTATTTGTATTGTGCACACTTGCACATTATTTGTATTGTATTGGGTTAAATTTGGGGTGGCCCTTTAAGGGGTTTTGGACTTCAGCTCCCAGGATCCCAGGCCATTGGCCAACATGGCTGAGGCTTCTGGGAGATGAAGTCCAAACATAAAGGGCTACAGTACTGGTCTAAAAGAAGCACTTTTAATGTGAAGACCGCCGCCAAAAGCATGTGCTTCCGCGGCCCTCCTTCATCCCCTCTCAATGCAATGCTGCTAAAAGGCTTCCGGATACATAGAAGACAAGGAGGAAATAAAAGCTGGATGAAAACAATAAGGCTTTGTAACGAAAAGAAAAAGGAGCTTCTTTGTTGGAGGCTTTGTTAAGTGAGGTATGGCCCTGACTTAGTTCTTGCAAGGCTTTCCCACTTCGGTCATGAGATGCGAACTTTGCAAAAGCTCTGAAAGCAACACGAGTCAGAGCAAAGTTTAAAAGCAAACAAAAGTGCAGGAAGGACGGAGGAATCAAAGAATAAGGGAGGGAAAAAAAAACGAGGGAAGGAGGGAGGAGGAATTGACAATAAGGAGGAGAAAGAAAAAAAGGCCGAAGCCAAACCCAGAGAATGTGTGTCATCCATCTTCATTGTCTCCGCATGTGGAAGAGCAGCCCTGGCATAAGGAAAAGCCACTATCAAAGTCCCGGCTTTATTTTATATCCGATAGATCAGGAGGGAGGCAAAGCTTTATTTTCGCCCAGAGACTGATATTTTATTCCTCTCTTACGGTTTTATGTGTGAGAGATGTCAGGGAGCGAAAATGGATGGCTAATGCATAAGCAAGAGGAAGCCGGTTTGGCATGCTCCGTGTCAGGAGGTCTCTCGGGGGGAACAGGTTGGGGATTTAAGGGCCGGAGGGAGCCTCGGGGGGATTTTTCGGCTAAAACATCTCTCTTCATAAATTCAACAGCATGGACCGGCTCAAGGGGGAGACGGCAAAAGGGCCGCGGGACCGGGCCTAAACGCCGCCGCGGCTCCTCCTGCCACACAAAGGGATCAATTACTCGCCTTTCCCCATCTACAGATCCCATTTACTCAGGGGCTGCATGCGCGTGTTGCGGCCAGGAGATTAGGGCTTGTTTAAGTATGGGGTTGCATGCATTATCAAAGCACCCGTGAGACAACACTCCTTCGGGGCTTTGGGCTCTTGCAGAATGTGGGTGACACTGACCCACTCTTGGGGTGAAATGTCTCTTATTTATTGCACTTGTATCCCACCTTTCTCCCCTAACTTGTTTTCTTTAACCTTAGGGAAGAAACCATGGCCTACATCCTCTTAGTGACATTAACAGGTATGAGTAAAATGGATTTTTTGGGACCATGCACAATGGTTGTATCCGGCTGATGGCAATGTAAGGACGGTTATGCATTTGGAACCGTTGCTCATGGTGTAGTGCATGAAAGCACACAGAGTAGTACTTTAATCCACATTGCCTTTTTGTGAATTTCCTTGATGTGTTTCACACATTGCAATTGAACAGCGGGTTGTCACTCATGCACAAGTGCATCAAAGTACACAGAATAGTCTATCAATGAACATTGCCTTTGTGAAATTCCTGGCTGCATTGCACATTGCAGTTGCACAGCAGGTTGTCACTCATGCACAAGCGCGTCGAAGTACACAGAATAGCCTGTCAATGGATATTGCCTCTGTGCATTTCCTGGGTGCATTTCACATTGCAGTTGCACAGCAGGTTGTCATTCATGCTCCAGAGCATCAAAGTACATAGAATATCCTGTGAATGCATGTTTCTTTTGTGTGTATCCTGGTTGCATTGCACCTTGCAATTGCACAGAAGGTTGTCACTCATGCACAAGTGCAACAAGGCACACAGAACAGCCTGTGAATGTACATTTCCTGGGTGCATTGCACAAATGCAATTTCATAGCAAGTTGTTATGCACCAGTGCATTAAAATATACAGAGTATAGCCTGTGAATGCACACTGTCCACACACGCCAATTGCACAGTGGGTTGTCAGCCATGTGCCTCCTTGACCATCAATCCACATACATTGCATTATATTGACATTCATTATAGGGAATGTGTAGCATACCTTTGTTAGCAGATACACACACACACACACACACTATGTTAGGATCTCAACTTATGTATGCAGAACACTGACTCTATCCCAGTACATAATACAGGCCTACCTCAGTTAACAAATGAGGGAGAGAGTTAGTAGATCTGGAGTATGTTTTCAGGACCGGGGACAGATCCTGTGAAACAATCTTCAGAGGCTAGGCTTTGAATCAATTCAGAACAACACACAAAATATGTTTAGCCAATGTCTAGATCAGTGGTCCCCAAACTGTGCCCCTTTAAAGAGATTTTGGACTCCAACTCCCAGAAGCCTCAGCCATGTTGACCAATAGTCTAGGATTCTGGGAGCTGGAGTCCAAAATAAAGAGCACCGTTTGGGGACCACTGAACTAAATAAATAGATGGCATCCAAAGACTCCCTGCAAAGTCTTTGCAAGTTACAGCAAGAAATGGATTAAGCGTTTCAAATCAGCTCCCATCTGATCTTGGAAGGTAAGCAGGGCCAGCCCTGGTTTGTACCTGGAAGGGAGGCCATCAACAAATACTCTAATATAAAATAAATACCCGGTGCTATAGGCTCTGTTTTGGAGGAAGGAACTGGTAAAACCACCTCTGAGGAAACCTTGCCTAAGAAAACCCTTGTGGGCTTCTCTTGGCAGCATTTGGTTTTCTACAGCATGAAGAACATACTGAACTAATATGCCTTTGGTTTGATCCAGAACGACTCTGGTGTTCAGGTACATGGGAACATTCGCAAGGAAGGAGGCGAGCGATGGTCGAAGAACCTGGCTAGTGCAATTCCTGTACATTGCACAACTCCATATAGGCCTGGAAAGAGCTGGGTCTCGTCACTTACTCCAGCTTGGCATCTAGGAGATAAGGACACAAGATTTGTCAGCTTTCCAGCAAGAACATCCGAAGCCATGGGCCCTAGATGTGAGAGGCATGGGATGCCATTTTCCTAGAGCCGCTTGGCTTTTAATGCTTCTCGAAGGGAGGAGGCAATAGATATCCCCAGCCTACTTTTTGGAGACTCACTGTGTATGCATTTGCTTACACCAAGGTGAAAGGGTTATGTGCATGCTGGAAGACTGGGGAGATCCCCTGTCGCCTTTGTGGAGACATGGGGCTTCTTTGCTGTAAAGGACTTGTTTCATCCATCATGAAAACACCAATAAACCATCTTTCATACCATGGTTTTGCTTCCCCTTGTATATCCTCGACTCCACTTGGATGAGGTGCCTCTGAACGGGCCCCAAATCCTTACCTTGACGTAAGAGACTACCTTAGACCGGTCTACGTATTTGTCCACAACCCAATAGTATCTGCTCCAACGGGTGGAAGCACTCTTTTCGGGAAGAGAACCGTCCCAGTTCCTGCAACAGAAGGGTCTTTTTAGTCTTTATCTTTTCCAGACTGAACGACAAACCCCAGATTTCGTTCCGTTCCCTTCCAGTTTTGCACTGGGTTGAAATAAACCAAGCTGGTATAAAGTCTCCGATCGTCCCAGGAACTGACCGAAAATAATCTGGGGTAAATAAAAATGCATACAGATCTTCTCTGATTGATTGATTGATTGACTGAATATAAAAATCAATCAATCAATCAATCAATCAATCAATCATCTCAGTTGACCCCTTTTCATTAGAGAGGCCAAGAATTAATCTGTGGGCAAAGCAGATGCTCTACTCTTCATCTACTCAGCCACATCCCAGCTATATGTAAACACAACCAAAGCCTTGCCTGAAAATTATTAGCAGAGATATCACAACTACCTGAGAGGCCCGGGTTCGAATCACTCGCCGTTTCAGATCTGCATTCAAGGGCAGCCCCAAGTACATTTGGTTCCCATCAACTCAGAAGACATCCTGAAAGGTCTGTTCAGCGCATGTGTTTCTTGGAAGGAAAGAAAGGGGGAAGGAGAGAAGGGAGAGAGAGAGAGAGAGAGAGAGAGAGAGAGAGAGAGAGAGAGAAAGAAGCCCAATCCCTGGCATTAGATTTGCAAGAACCTTTTGGAGAGTTAAAAATATGTCTCCCGGAGCTGCAACGATTTCCATACAATTTTAACCTCGGGGATTTACTTAGCACATTAAGTTGAAGGCTCCAAAGGCCCAAAGCTATCACTTATTCCAGTTGTCTCCCCAACCCACCGCCACATATTTTATCATCCGACTCCCTGGTTTTAAATTCATGTTATGGCAAATAATAGATGGTAATGCTTTCCCCCCGTCCTCATATTAATGGCTTTTTTTCTGACAGAACTTCTGCAAGAAGGAGTGATTTAGAGATGTCCCTCTCCGTCTCTCTCTCTCTCTCTCTCTTTCTCTCTCATTCATTCCCTTCCCTGCTTTCTCCTTTTCCAATGGTAGGAAAGGCAAAAGAGAGACAAAAACGCCATCAAATAACATGGCATTATAAACCAGAGCCTCTCCCAGTCTTTAAAAGAAGACTTCAGGTGGTTAAGATTTGTCGGACGGCCAGAAATAACCTCCGTCTGTCCTACTCTTTTGTTTTTAGCTTGATTTACAAGCGGACGCAGTGGCTTTCGGCTTTCCAGAAGCTGGGATGCAACAACAAGACCTATTTCGCATGGCCAGCGGTGAAGGACGATGGGAACTGTGGTCCATTCACGTCTATGTTCTATACACAGAAGCCTGGGGATCCTTATAATATATGTTGAAGCGAGTCATAGACTTAACGTAGAGCATAATGCCATCATCCATTACTAAAGGATGTTCTAAGTGTAACCTTTAACAACTGAAAAGAGTGGAAACGATTCGAAGGCACACAACAACAACAACAACAAGAGGATGCCATGGACACCTCTCATTGGTAGGGTCCCCATGTGTCAAACTTGATGGCGATTAAGTGTGAAATGAGCAATAGACACTCAGCAGCATTTATAAAAAGGCCTGGTGAAAATAAGGGTCCTTCCACAGCACAGATTTATAGCACTACGATTCCAGTTTAGATCTCACGGGATCCTGGGATCGTTTAGGGAAGGGCATTTTGGCATTCTCAGCTAAATAAACTACAAGCCCCAGAATCCCAAGGGAGACAGCCATGGAAATTACAGTTGCCCAGTGCAGTGCTTCCCAGGTGTTTTGGACTTCAGTTCCCAGAAGCCTTGGCCACTTTGGCCAACGGTCAGGGATTGTGGGAGCCGAAGTCCAAACCAGAGTTTGGGAAGCACTGGCCTAGTGCGAAAGGACACTGGTCATGATGGTGCTATAAGTAAGCTGACTATCTAAAGGAGGGTTGTGTCAAACCATTCCATCCAAAGCCTGAAATGACTGAAGTGGCATCATTTGTTAGATCAAAGATGGAAAATGTCACTGCTTTGGACTATTAGACAACATGGTTAGGGGTCATGTTGGCTGGGGGATGTGGGGAGTTGTGGCCAGTGTTGTGTAGCTCATCCATAAAGCCCATTGGGCGACCTTGTGCAAGTCTCTCACACTCAGCTTTGGGGGAAAGTCATGGCAAAACTCCTCTTGCCAAGAAGGTAGGTGCATTTTAGGGTCGCCATAAGCCAGAAAGGCGCATAACAACAACAGCAACCTTGTGTCACACTTGTGCTTGATGCTGAAATCCACCCATAGGAACAGACACAGGAGCATGGAGAGAGAGATAGACCTCAGAGTATATGCACAGCTTTGCTACCTTAGCTGCAGCCGTCGCTTTGATATCCCACCTTAAGGCGCATGGCGTTTGGGTCAAAGGACAAAGTGTCCAGGAATGCTTGACTCTCTGGCTCTCCTCTAAGCAGAAATTAAACACTGAGGCCACCCGCGGCTCGATCGACTTTACCATCACGGACGCTAATCCCATTCATCCTCGTGACAACAGAAAAGCCTTAAGCGTCGTGAACGTTGCGGCGGCAGCGGCGGCATTACGATATCTCCGGCCCCCGCGCGCTACGGGCGCATAATGCCGGCTGGCTGTTCGAGCCCTCGGCCCGCGGCTTTACATAATACAAATCAATAGCATGTTAATTCAAAAATAAATCTTTTATGTACACCTGCTGGAGAGATTACGCCTCTGTCTGGAGACGGGGCACGTGGTCCGTGTCGATCCTGCATCTCCTCAAACAGGCCCCTCCGAAACATCGGCGCCGAGCCTGTCATTGGGAAGATTGCGCTGATGTTTGAGGAGAGGTTAAGAGCAAGGTTCTTTGTGCGTCGTAGGAAGATGGTTATGTATGGTTGGGTTTGGGCGTGTGTACATACTTCCTTAATGAACATTCCTGTGTGTGTTTTAAATAGGATGCGACATCGGTCTGGGATGCTTTGATTGAGATTTCCTGCATGGCAGAATGGGGTTGGACCGCATGGCCCTTGCAGTCTCTTTCAGCTCCATGATTCTAAACCACTAGCTATTATAAGACTTATAACCTTTCCCTTCAAATGTTTAGGCCACAGGTGTGTAGTGGTTTGTGTGTTGGACTATAACTCTGAGGACCAGGATTCGATTCCTCATTTGGCACTCATGACACTCACTGGGTGACTTTGGGCAAGAAGTCACACTCTCTCAGCCTCAGAGGAAGGCAATGGAGAACCTCCTCTGAACAAATCTTGCCAAGAAAGCCCCATGATATGTGCGCCCTTCGGTTGCCATAAGTCAGAAATGACTTGAAGGCATACAACAACAACATAGAATCATAGAATCGGAAGAGACCGTAAGGGCCATCCAGTCCAACCCATTCTGCCATGCAGGAAATCACAATCAAAGCATCCCCGACAGATGGCCATCCAGCCTCTGTTTAAAGACCTCCAAGGAGGGAGACATCATCTAGGTATGAACCTGAGATTTCCTTTAGTGTAGAAGCAGCAAACTACTGGCGGCGAAGCCAATAGTTTACACTGAGACCCGCAGAGAAAAACAGCCACGACAAGACATAAAGCAAGGCCACAGCAAGACATTTTTATGTTTGAGGCAAAGGACAAGATGGCTCTATTGTCAAGATCCCACTGTTCCCCAGCTCCATGTACGAAATCAAGCTAGACTTGGCAGTCGAACAGTATTTCACTTCAACCTTAGCAATGGGATGATGTCCGACAATGACATTTTAAAAGATCTAGGGATGTGGGATAGGATTGTGTGGCACACACATCTCTGTCCTGCAAAGAAATGGACTTCTTGGAGACTTTGCAGGGACAGTTGGGCTGCTGTTGCTCTCTGAGATGGTTGTCTCATGCTGCCTAATGCTAGGGCCAGTTCTTACTCTGTCTTACCCTCCAATGTTTCACAGATGAAAAGCGAGACCTGTGGCACCAAGCAAGGGCAGGGAGCCTTTTCTGGCTGAGCAATTGCTGAGACACAGCTAGTCAAGTCGTAACACTAGGCTACACAAAGAAACGGCCTGACCTGATTTAAGGCATCTTCCTGCATTGTGGAAGCATCTCCAGAGAAAGATGTGCTGCTGCAAAGTTCCTTCCCTTGTGGCCAGTCTCCTCCTAAAACCTATAGAGAAGGCAAAAAGGAAAAGTGAATGTACTGTTCAGTCAGGGATGTAGCCAAGGGGGGGGGGGTGTTCTTGGGGTCTGGACCCCCCCCTTCCATTAGAAAAATGAATGGTGTGTGCTGCTGCGCCGCCACATCCAAGCCCCATTATAATGGTGGCACTTAGTCTGGAACCCCCCCCCCCCCCCTTCTAAAATCCTAGCTATGTCCCTGGTTCAGTGGCGTTTGCCATTGCCATTCCCCAAACATGCCCAGGGTCACCCAGTGGGTTTTATGGCCAAGCCGGGACTCAAACCCTGGTCCCCAGAGTCATTGGGGTTGCCACAAATCAGAGATAACTTAAAAGCACACAACAGCAACAATGCGTACTTTCCTATCTGTGCTCAGTGGGACTTTCTTTGCATTTAGACACTGTGGTTTTGAATGTTCAAGTGCTAAAAGGGGAAGCAATGATCCCTTCTGGGATCAAAATCCGGCAAGGAGACTTTGGTGAAACTGTGGCCTGTTACAGACTGCCAAAATAAAGCTACTTCAGGTCTCTTTGGAGGTATGCTGTTTAAATGATGCATGGGTCCTAAGAGTCCAGAAGTTGCACCAAAGCTGCACTCCAGTGCTTAGGAATAGAGTGTGGCTTTGGCGCGACCTCCGGACCCTTAGGACCCATGCGTCATTTAAATAGCATACCTCCAAAGAGACCCGAAGCAGCTTTATTTTGGCAGTCTGTAACAGGCCTGTGTTTCTTTTCTAGGATTCATGCGTGCTCACATTCACACATGCGCACTGCAGAGAATAAAGAGGCAGAGGTGTCCTACATTTCAAAGGCAGGTATGACAACATGGGATTGCAATGCTGGGGGGGGGGGGGGGGAAATGTACAACATTGACCTTTGATTCCAAGCAAGATAGGCACGACACACTTTTGATCCTCTCTGGATTTGTGGGTTGTGGGAAGGAAGAGCCCCACTCGCCTTTATTTTGTTGCTTCAGCCTCAACAGCACCGACTCATTGATATGCAGCTATTCACGTGTGCAGTAAATTCCAATTAGTTTTACAGAGGTCTGCTTAACATTTATGGGAAAGGAACCTCGGCGTTGCTGCAATATTATCAGCGCAGGAGGCTTGGACTAAGTGAGGATTTTCGTTTTATTTTTTTAAAAGCTCACACTGAGTTAATTATATTTTGCAGATTTGGAAGGAAAAAAAGGGGGGGATGGAGGGAGGGAAAGCAGGGAGGGACTCCGGCTGAGCTCTCCCAAGCTAGGCTAACAGCCCCATGCATTTTGTTTGTGTGTTCATCCCACGCATGAACACCGCCCCGGTTGACAACAAGGAGGCCATCTTGAGGTTGTTTCCGCCATGCCTTCCCAGCGTTGGGAACGAAAGGGTGCAAAAGCAGCCATCCGCATCTCCGTCCAGAGAGAGAGACGTTTGATCGGTCCAATCTGTTTCAAAACCAACTCATTGCCAGAGAGCATGGACCACGCTGACCACCTTGGCGCATGTCAGTGTTCTCCTATGAGCATGCAATAAAATTCAAAGATATTCAACAGGGAGAAATGTAAGGGCGGAAAAGTGAAATGCATAGATATAGGATTATGGGGGACACCTGGATGAATGAAACTACGTGTGAAAGGGATCTAGGAGTCCAAGTAGACCACAAGTTGAACATGAGTCAACAGTGCGACACGGCAGCTAACAAGGCCAATGCAATTTTAGGCTGCATCAATAGAAGTCTAGTGTCTAGATCAAGGGAAGTAATAGTGCCACTATATTCTGCTCTGGTCAGGTCCCACCTGGAATAATATTGTGCCCAGTTCTGGGCGCCACAGTTTAAAAAGGATGTTGAGAAACTGGAGCCATGTGTCCAAAGGAGGGCAACCAAAATGGTGAAGGGTCTGGAAACCATGAAGCCCTATGAGGAGAGACATAGGGAACTGGGGATGTTTAGCTTGGAGAAGAGAAGGTTAAGAGGTGATATGATAGCCCTGTTTAAATATTTGAAGGGATGCCATATTGAGGAGGGAGCAAGCTTGTTTTCTGCTGCTCCAGAGACTATGGAGCAATGGATGCAAGCTCCAGGAAAAGAGGTTCCAGCTCAACATTAGGAGGAACTTCCTGAGAGTAAGGGCTGTTTGAAAGTAGAACATGTTCCCTTGGATTTTGGTGGAGTCTCCTTCCTTGGAGGTCTTTAAACAGAGGCTGGATGGCCATCTGTCAATGAGGATGCTTTGATGGAGAGTTGCTGCATGGCAGAATGGGGCTGGACTGGATCAGGGCCCTTGCAGTGTCTTCCAATGATTCTATGGCCCCATACAGACAGGCCAAAATAAAGCTGCTTCGGGTCACTTTGGAGGTATGCTGTTTAAATTATGCATGTGTCCTAAGAGGCTGGAAGCTGTGCCAAAGCTGTGCTCCATTCCTTAGGACTGGATTGTGGCTTTGGTGTGGCTTCTGGACTCTTAGGATGCATGCATCATTTAAATAGCATACCTCCAAAGTGACCTGAAGCAGCTTTATTTTGGCCTGTCTGTATGGGGCCTATGATAGCTGTGTTAGTCTGTAGAATCAGCATGTAGAGATCTGGCCACTTCATTTCCATACACAAAAGGATTTTGAATTTGAATTGATATTCTCACATACCAATGGTATATATATATATGTGTCTGTCCCTGGTTTCCAGTACATTATCTGCATCTGAAAAAGGAGACTGAAGCTGCCAACTCTGCCCTGGGTCCACAACAAACTTCAACTCCCAGAATTCCATAGCCTTGAGCCAGGGCGGTTAAAGTGGGTTATTTCTCGAGTGTGGATGCAGCCTTAGTCCCACACTCAAACCAGAACACTGCACCGAAACTTTGTAACTTTGCTTTTTGTGTGTGTGCAAAAGTAATTAAAATAGTTACCTTATTTGTTATTTTAAAGGCACGTCTGCAATCCTACAAACTGCTGGCCTGTGCTTCAAAAGAGGTCTATGGTTCAAATGATGGTTTCGTCTCCCTGTTTGGGATCCACAACAAGGCATGCGCCAGCACTGGAACAGTATGATCCTCCTCCTCCTCCTCCTCCATTGCATATACCTGCACCGATCAAAGTAAAAAAGTGACACGCCGCAAAAGGACCAGTGTTGCAAGTTATTCATCATTAATGCAACAACAGCAACAGCTTCCTTATGGAAGAAATGAATTAACTGCTAGTAAATTGTAACTACAGGTTGAGTATTGCTTATTCGGAATTCTAAAATCCGAAATAGACCAACATCTAGAATTGCTGATAGTGGCACCTTTGCTTTCTGTTGCTTCAGTACACAAACTTTGGTTCATGCACAAAATCATTTAAAACATTATGTATACAATTACATTCAGGTTATGTGTATAAAATGTATGCCAAACATGAATGGATTTCACGTTTAGACTTGGGTCCCATCTCCAAGATGTCTGTCTGTCTGTCTATCTATCTATCTATCTATCTATCTATCTATCTATCTATCTATCTGGAATTATTCCAAAATATCAAAGAAATCCAAAATACTCCTGGTCCCAAGCATTTTGGATAAGGGATGTCCTTAACACTCTGCAGCACTGATTTTGGACTCCAGCTCCCAGAATCCCAAGCCATTGGCCAACATGGCTGAGGCTTCTGGGAGATGAAGTCCAAAATCTCTCAAAGGGCACTGTTTGGGGACAACTGCTCTGCAGAAATAATCCAGTTTGGAACCATTTTACCTGCCCTGGGTCAGTGCAAAGGAATTCTGGGAACTGTAGTTCTGTGAGACATTTAGCCTCCTCTGTCAGAAAAAGCTCTGGTACCGCAATAAACTACAACTCCCAGGATTCCCTAGCACTGAGCCAGGGCAGTTAAAGCAGTCTCAAACTGGATTATTTCCACAGTGTGTTTGGGGCCTATATTTCAGAACCATATCAATCCACACTGCTTTAGCTGCCACGGTGACGTCCTGTGGGATTCTGGGAGTTGTAGTCCAGTGAGGGTCAAGTGGCTCCCTGGCTGACAATTCTAAAGCCTTCTTCCTTAAACTACAAATCCCAGCATTCCCTGGGAGGGTGCCATGGCAGCTTAAAGTGGAAACAGATAGCATTATAACAGTGTAATATCTGTTTCTTTTCAAATTGGAGAGGGTTGTGAGCTAAAAATTGAGGGTTGTGAGGTAAAATGAAGAGGATTGTGAGGTAAAAATGGAGGGCTGTGAGGTAAAAAAATGGAGAGAGTTGTGAGGTAAAAATGGAGGGTTGTGAGGCAAAAGATGGAGAGGGTTGTGAGGTAAAAATGGAGGGTTGTGAGACAAAAGATGGAGAGGGTTGTGAGGTAAAAGATGGAGAGGGTTGTGAGGTAAATGGAGGGTTGAGGGAAAAGATGGAGAGGGTTATGAGGTAAAAATGGAGGGTTGTGAGGGAAAAGATGGAGAGGGTTGTGAGGTAAAAATGGAGGGTTGTGAGACAAAAGATGGAGAGGGTTCTGACAATGGAGGGTTGTGAGGTAAAAGATGGAGAGGGTTGTGAGGTAAAATGGAGGGTTGTGAGGCAAAAGATGGAGAGGGTTGTGAGGTAAAAATGGAGGGTTGTGAGGCAAAAGATGGAGAGGGTTGTGAGGTAAAAAAATGGAAAGGGTTGTGTGTGAGGTAAATTAATTGTAGGCCCCAAAAGAGGCCTTCCTGGTTGGCATGACTCACAGTGAAGGAATTACGGCTTAATTCTTTGCCATTTCCCACCCCAAATTCTCAACATTTGCTTACAACCTTCGACCTGTAACACATAACACCACTTTGTCACAACTTTGTCACACCTTTTAGAGTTTGTTTATCGAGGAGAAGCTTCCAAACAAACACAGCCGGTTGTAAAACCATTAAGGAGAGCAGTGACCCAAGGAAAGATAAAGCCAGAATGAAGGCTTGTGAGGAGGAGACTTCCTTTAACACTTCTTCTTGTGTGTCTTCAAGTCATCTTTTTTCCTGACTTATGGCCATCCCTCTCCTTGGGTTTTCTTGGCAAGGTTTGTCCAGAGGGGATTTGCAATGGCTTTCTTCTGAGGCTGAGAGAGGAAGGCTATACGTCCCTTTGGGTTTAAGAGGTTAGCAAAGTTACATTTGGGAACTACTGTTTCCAGAATCTGGTTGCAGGTTTCTAAGGAAGTAACTTTTCCAAACTCTCATGGGATTTGCATTGATGATTAAAGCCAGGACCGTCCAGTCCTGACTTGGATATTCAATGACATATCTTTGCATTAATGTGCTACTACTATACTTTGCACAATGACATATCTCTCCACTGATGTGCTACTATGTTGCACAATGACATATTTGCAGGATGACATGTCTTTGCACTAATGCAATGTCTTTGCACAAATGCACTAATATGATACTACTTTGTACGATGATACAACTTTCCACTAATGTGCTACTACTTAGCACAATGGCGTATCTTTCCACTAATGTGCTTTAGTGCAAAGATATGTCATCATGCAAAGTAGTAGCACATTAGTGCAAAGATATGTCATCATGCAAAGTAGTAGCACATTAGTGCAAAGATATGTCATCCTGCATAGTAGCACATTAATGCAAAGATATGTCATTGTTCAAAGTAGTGGCACATTCATGCAAAGATATGTCATTGAATATCCAAGTCAGGACTGTACATGCCACCGTATTTCTGATTTCTCTGTATGGTTGTGATGAAAAAGACGGCGGCATGAACAGTCCTGGCTTTAGTCATCAATGCAAATCCCATTAGAGTCTGGAAAAGTTACTTTCTTAGAAACCTATGGCCCGTGGCCAACCTGAGATTCTGGAAACGGTAGTTCCCAAATGTAACTTGGATTGTTAGCACAAAGAGACAGGTAAGACGGGGACGTGTGATGGAGGCGCATCCCTCGTTGAGGACTGATAAACAGCTCATGTTCCTTTGCCTAGGAGCAAGGAGCTCCACATGCTGCATGTGACGGGAAACCCAGATGGAACGATCTTTAATTGCACATGTGTTTTATCTCGGCGCAATCAGCACTAATCTCATTCGAAAGACACGGGCAGGAGTGGGGAGGAAATGGGGCAATACCTTCCCAGGAGGACTTTCGATGTTGCACAAAACATCACCTGCCCATTGCTGTTAGCTACCTTCGAGTTGACCTCAGTCCATAGTGAAACATCTCCAAGACCTCCAGGGCTATGCTCAGGTCATGCAATTTCATACCTTTGATGGAGCCCATCCATCTAGCATCTCTTTCTACATCCCTCCACCTTTCCTAGCATCATTGCCTTTTCTAATGAGTCATGTCTTCTCATGATGTGGCCAAAGTATGACAGCCTCAATGTCATCATCTTGACTTCTCATCATCATGGGTTTGATCTATTCTAGGACCCATTGGTTTGTGTTTTTGGTGTCGTTAGCACTCTTCTCCAGTACCGCATCTCAAGCGACTTGATTTTCTTTCTAGCACCTTTCTTCACTGTCCAGCTCTCACATCCATACATTATAAAGCATCTGAGGAAGTAGACTATAGTCTACGAAAGCTGATGCTGCCAACTTCTTTCTTTCAATGAGTCTCAAAGGTGATACAAGATCTCTCTACATACTAATTCTATAGACCAACATGGCTATCTCTTTGAATCCATACATTATGATGGGGAATAAAATGGGTTTAGATGATCCGGATTTTAGCGTTCAGCGTTATGTCTTTGCACTTTAGGATCTTGTCTAGTTCCTTCGTCGCTGCCCTTCCCAAACCTAACCTTCTTCTGATTTTATTGACTGCAGTCTCTGTTCTGATCAATGTTGGATCCAAAGTATAGGAACTTCTTGACTATTTCTAATTTTTCATCATCTAGGATGACGTCTTTTGACAATGGTCCAAATACGTCTAGTCACTTGCCCATTTGTTGTGAGGATGGCTGTGGCAAACCACTTCTGAACAAACCGTGCCCAGAAAACCATATCATAGGATCGCCTTTGTTGTTGTGCACCTTCAAGTCATTTCCAACTTATGGTGACCCTAATGCAAACCTATCATGGAGTTTCCTTAGCAAGACTTGTTGTAAACCAGGACATGTGGCCATGCCACACCAAAGCATGGCCAAGAGGTGATGGACCCATCCTTTGCAAGGTGGATCCTCCACCTTAGAGAACTGGAGAGGACCCTGACATCTAAGACCTCTTCTGGCAAACCATCTTCGTAGTCACCTTTGCAAAGATGCAAAAGCACATGGTTTCCGTATTTCATCCGCGGTAAATGATTTGCCACCAATAAAGCCAAACAGACAGTTCCTCGGCCAAGCTGTAAAAAAGGTCACCTTCCTGCGGTTACAACGTCTTTCTGTTTTTATCCTTTCCCACCCAAACCAGGCTGAGCGTTTTTAAAAACGGCGGAGAAGACGTCAACGCCGGGGATGTTTCTTCCTCTTCTTGTTGTTATCCTTTAGGAATGTCTCCTTGTGTTTCACGGAAAGGAAGGAGGGAAGGGCTTTAATAAAAATTAAAATTAGCTTATCCTGAGAGGGCATGCGTGCCGCGCGCGCACGCCGCCGCCGGCATTTAAATGAGAAATTATGATTTAAGAACTTGTGGAGGAACGCGCCAACGCAGCCGTCGGAGAATTACGACGGGGGATGTTTGTAATCTCCTCTCCCCAATACGTTTGGGCCATGGCAATGCCAGGCAATCGCCCGGTGCCAGATGGGGAAACTTTTGCACCTCGTTGCAAGGAATTCTCCCCGCAGAAAACCCACCGGAGTGAATTTGTGCGCATTGTTCTTTTGTGCATATAGCGAGCTTTGTGGAAATCGTGTTCAGACGTCACACAGAGATAAAGCCTTACAAATTTTATCACAAGGCATGTTTGTGGCAGCGAGGATGAACCCTCAAACCGATAGTTGCTGTTGTTGTTGTCATTTGTTGCTAAGGACACATCCAGACAGATGGAAAAGTCCCAGATTCCGTTTCTGTTCTTTCTGATTTTGCTCATCTCCAAGTTTAATCATCTTGGCCTGTTACAGACTGCCAAAATAAAGCTGCTTGGGGTCTCTTTGGAGGTATGCTGTTTAAAGGATGCATGGGTCCTAAGAGTCCGGAGGTTGCACCAAAGCCACACTCCATTCCTAAGCACTGGAGGGCAGCTTTGGTGCAGCTTCTGGATTCTTAGGATGCATGCATCATTTAAACAGCATACCTCCAAAGAGACCCAAAGCAGCTTTATTTTGGCAGTCTGTAACATATCCTTGTTTATAGAAAGAGATAGGCTCAATTTGCTCTTGGACCCATTGATTTGTCTTTGTAGCGATGCATGCTATCCATAGGACTCTCTTCTTGCACCATATTTTCAAATGAATTTAAACTCTTCCTAGCTTTCGCGAGTGTCCAACGTTCACAACCGTGCAGAGCCAAATAGTGCAAAGACGTGTCGTTGTGCCAAGTGGTAGCACAACCGTGCAAAGATACGCCACTGAGTCTCCAAACCAGGACTGTCCATTTCTGATTTCTATGTACGTTTGCGATCATATATACATAGGTATGGACAGTCCTGACTTTAGTAACCGACGCCGTATCTTTACAAAGGGATGCTCAGATGGAAAAAGGAGTGTTTGTCTTGCAAGAATGCGTTGCAGAATCTGGGGGACTATTTTTACAAAGGAAGAGAAAGCAAAGCACGGAAGGGAGAGGTGCGGATGTGGTTTTAGGCAGGTAGCAATGTTCGTTTATTTGCTCTTTTTAATTAGCGTACGCTAAGCCAATCTGAGCCGGCCGGAACAACCCAGAACAAATAAATAAGATCTAACACGATCCGTGTTCCACCTTCGCACCTTCTCAGTTCAACAAATTTGCTGAGACTTAAAAGAGGAAGGAGGCCGGCCGGCCGGCAAAGCCTCTTACTATTTAAATCACGTCTCTCTTCTTAATTTAAACGAGTACCGAATATATATATATATATATATATATATATATATATATATATGCTCTCCTTAAATTACCATCCCATATTCTTCTAGTTGATTACGGTATATGACTCTCGGCTGGAACCCCATTATTTTTTTGAGCGATGATTTACAAAGCGTTTAAAGCGAAATCAATGTCATAAATATTGAAACACCGTAATAGATAATTCCGGGGAAGTTTAACCGAAAACGGAGCCTTGTAGTACAATGTTTAGTTAGGAGGGTGATGGAAAAAGAGCTGGAACAGAAGGACTCTTTTTTCTACCTCTCTCCAATGTTGGACTTTCGCAGCCTGTTTAGCTTTCCTTGGTCCTTTTCTTTCTTTGGGCACATGTTCGAAATTTGCAAAAGCAAATCTTTCCTAGTTGCAGAGTGAAACCATTTGAAGGCATGCTCCTTAAATGCTATCATTGTCCAATATATTGTGTCTCATCCGTTGCTCACCCTCTGCTCTTCTCTGCATCCGTCTTTTGGCTGGAAGGAAGTAGGCTAGATTAAAGGTTCCTTAGTGTTGGACTACAACTCTAGGGACCAGGGTTCGATTCCCAACTCGGCCACGAAATCCACTGAGTTATGATCCCTTGCAATGCAAAAAACAAAGAGTCTTATCACTTTGCCTGAGAGATTATTTGCTCCCTTCTAATCCTGGCTCAGCCATGGAAACCCTTGAGTGGCAAGTCACATTCTCTCAGCCTCAGGACAAGGCAATGGCAAACCTCCCCTGAGTAAATCTAGCCAAGGAAAAACCAATGATAGGGTCGCCATAAGCTGGAAATGACTTGAAGGCACACAACAACAACAACAAAAAACCACAAATCTCATCTCCCCAGATAGGTGAGAAGGAATTATTCTCTCATGTCACCTTGATCTGGGAACAGCCTCTTAACTTAGATATCTGTGTGAGTTCAAATCCTGGCTTCCAGAGTCCTAGGTTGCATCCGCATTGCAGGAATAGTCCAGTTTGACACCACTTTAACTGCCACGGCTCAGTTCTAGGGAAGCCTGGGAATTGTCATTTGTTGTGGCACCAGAGCGCTCTGACGGAGAAGGCTAAATGGCTCACAAAACAACAACTCCCCCAATACCATAGGAAGGGGCCGTGGCAATTAAAGTGGTGTCGAACTGGGTTATTTCTGTGGTGCGGATGCGCCCCAGCGTCCAAACTGTCACACCACACATTTGTTCAGAGGAGTCTGCCTTTGCCTTGCTCTGAGGCTGAGACAGTGGCACTCGCCCAAAGTCACCCACTGGGATTTGAACCCTAGTCTGCCAAAACCCCAGCCCAAGACTCAAACCACCACACCACACTGGTTTGTTTCCGGAGTTGAAATCCTTGCTTCCGACGGTGTGATCGACGACACATAGGTTGCCTCTATGTAGAAATAACGCATCAATGTCACTTTAACTGCCATGGCTCCATCCTAAAGAATGCAGGGATTTGTAGTTTTGGAAGGCACCAGCCCTCCTTGGCAGAGAAGGCTAATGACTGTGTAAAACTGCAAACACCCAGCTTTTAAAGTGGTGCCAAACTGCATTATTTGTGTAGACGCAGTCACAATAACAAGGCCGTGGTTTGTGCAACGATAAACATATTCGTCTTTCAGGTGCCACAGAATGCTTTGCGGCTCTTACTGCAGTAGAGTACCATAGCGGACCCTTTGGATATGATCGTTTCTTCTTGCCGTTACCATTCAACCCGTTTCTTCTGCAGTCTTGGTGTGTCTACTACCCCTCTTTTTGCTTTCCCCGTTCCTTGCCTGGGTGGGTAGGCCACAGCCTTCGCTACCTGTCATGCCAAAGCTCTTCCATCCATGCTCTTGGCCACCCGAGGCGAAAAGCGTTGCTTTTGTTAAGGGTCTCCCATTGTCGCTGATGTTGTCAGTGGCACCGTTATCGATTAAACTTCACTCTGGAGGACTTAAGCGCGGAGCAGCGAGTGCGACACTACACTTGCAGTCGCTATTAAAAGACGGGAGCCAGATTGAGCTAAGTAGGGAAGATCAGGACATTTGGAGGGGTGTAGCAAGTAAGTAAAGAAGGAAGGAAGGAAGGTAGGAAGGAAGGAAGGAAGGAAGGAAAGAAGGAAATCTAGTCCTCCAGATGATAATCTAAGCACCACCTATGAACAGGTTGACCAGTGGCATATATTTGTTCCTAGCTCATCTGTGGCTAGCTACTGGATGCCCCATAGCAGGGAGCCAGTGTGAATCAGGAGTGTGATGTAGAGCCCTGGTTTGTTGTTGTTGTAGTAGTTGTAGACTTACCGCGACCCTTGTTTGTTCAGAGGGGGCTTTGCCATGCAGCCTTCCCATGAGGCTGAGAGAATATGACTTGCCCAAAGTTACTCATTGGGTTTCATTGCCTAGCTGGGAATCGAACCCTGGTCTCCAAAGTCATAGTCCAGCACTCAAACCATGAAGGATTTACAAAGTCCAGGTTCTAATCTAGGGTTGATAGATATCCCTAATGATAAGGGATTTCCCTTATCTGAGGGTCAGCTAGGTAGCCCATGTAGGATGAGAGAGGTTGTTCTATGTAAGGTCAGATAGGTTGTCCTATGTAGGGTTAGATAGGTTGCCCCATGTATGGTCAGATAGGTTGTTCTATGTAAGGTCAGATAGGTTGCTCCATGTATGGTCAGATAGGTTGTTCTATGTAGGGTCAGATAGGTTGCCCCATGTAAGGTCAAATAGGTTGTTCTATGTAGGGTTTGATAGGTTGCCCCATGTATGGTCAGATAGGTTGTTCTATGTAGGGTCAGATGGGTTGCCCCATGTAAGGTCAGATAGGTTGTTCTATGTAGGGTCAGATAGGTTGCCATATGTAGGGTCAGATAGGTTGTTCTATGTAGGGTTTGATAGGTTGCCCCATGTATGGTCAGATAGGTTGTTCTATGTAGGGTCAGATGGGTTGCCCCATGTAAGGTCAGATAGGTTGTTCTATGTAGGGTCAGATAGGTTGCCATATGTAGGGTCAGATAGGTTGTTCTATGTAGGGTTAGATAGGTTGCCCCATGTAGGGTCAGATAGGTTGTTCTATGTAGGGTTAAATAGGTTGCCCCATGTAGAGTCATATAGGTTGTTCTATGTAAGGTCAGAAAGGTTGTTCTATGCAGGGTCAGATAGGTTGCCCCATGTAAGGTCAGATAGGTTGTCCTATATTGATAGATTGCCCCATGTAGAGTCAGATAGGTTGTTGTATGTAAGGTCAGATAGGATGCCCCATGTAGGGTCACATAGGTTGTCCTATGGAGGGCCAGATAGGTGTTCCCATGTTCCTTCCTGTTGTATAACCTTGCAGAAGAGAGCTGAATAAGCTAATTTACACGACTCCAACTCCCCTCCAAGTTGCTCTTTATTTCCTTTCTTCCTCCTTAGCTTGACGCCTTCCAGGATTGTTGAAGGAAACACACACTTATGCACACACACACACACACACACACACACACACACACACACACAGAGCTTGGTCTATGTGTTGTTTGTTTTGGGTTCAATGGCATCTCATTTACACGTGTTAATTGCAACTAATTGGCACTAATTGGATGAACAGGAAACCCTCTGGGAGCACTCATACCTTTAATTTGTAGTAAATATCATTAATTAACATATGCTAATTAGAGCCAATTAACATTGATTAAGGGTTGCCAGCTCCTTGGAAAGTACAACTATCCATGCTGTATTTAAGTCAGCACACACAAACACACACACAAAAGAACATGCCTGCTTTAAGGATAAGAGAGGCATAATACGAGGCGAAGTCTGATCGCTGGTTTTCGTGTGATCTCCGGATGCGTCCGGATGTTCTTTTAAAGGAAGCCGGCGCTGTAACCACTAGGCATGAAACCAAGGGCTGTAAGATATGTATTAGTGCTTAATCCAAACACGGAGCTACAAATCAAGAATCTAATTCTCTTGTGACTCACCAGGTGGCCCTAAGGAAACCTGTCGGGCTCAACTCATCATCGGCAACATGAGAAGAATGACAGCGATCTCCCTTACAGGGCTGTTGTTAGGATAACAATAGGATCCACTCACTAAATCATAGAGTCGGAAGGGTCCATATAGGCCCCCTGGTTCAAACCCTTGCTCAGTGTAGGATCTCCAGAGCATCCCCATCAGGGAGCTGCCCAGCCTCTTATTGAAGACATCCAGAGAAAGAGACCCTACCACTTCTCCAGGAAATTGATTTCATTACCAAACAACTTTATGTGGGACAACCTATCTGACCCTACATGGGCAACCTATCTGACCCTACATAGGACAACCTATCTGACCCTACATGGGGCAACCTAACTGACCCTACATGGGCAACCTATCTGACCCTACATAGGACAACCTAAGTGACCCTACATAGGACAACCTATCTGACCCTACATGGGGCAACCTATCTGAGTCTACATGGGCAACCTATCTGACCCTACATAGGACAACCTATCTGACCCTACATAGGACAACCTATCTGACCCAACATGGGGCAGCCTATCTGACCCAACACGGAGCAACCTATCTGACCCTACATGGGCAACCTATCTGAAACTACATAGGACAACCTATCTGACCCTACATGGGACAGCCTATCTGACCCTACATAGGACAACCTATCTGACCCTATATGGGGCAACCTATATGAACTTACAGAGGACAACCTATCTGACCCTACATAGGATAACCTATCTGACCCTACATAGGATAACGTATCTGACCCTACATGGGGCAACCTATCTGACTCTACATATGACAACCTATCTGACCCTACAGAGAACAACTTATCTGACTCTACATAGGACAACCTATCTGACCCTACATGAGGCAACCTATATGAACTTACCGAGGACAACCTATCTGACCCTACATCGGATAACCTATCTGACCCTACATGGGGCAACCTATCTCACCCTAAATAAGAAAACATATCTGATCCTACGTGGGGCAACCTATCTGACCCTACATAGGACAACCTATCTGACTCTACATGGGGGAACCTATCTGACCCTCAGAGAAGGGAAATCTCTTATAATTAGGGATACCTAGCAACCCTAGATTAGAATCTGGACTTCCCAAGTCTTTCATGGTTTGAGTGTTGGACTACAACTTTGGAGACCAGGGTTTGATTCCCAGCTCAGCCCTGAAACCCACTTTGGGCAAGTTGTATTCTCTCAGCCTCATGGGAAGACCGCATGGCAAAACCCCTCCGAGAAAATCTTAGGATCGCAAAGAAATTGGGAACGCGATGCCATCGACAATCTTCACTTTGCTATTCAAAGGCAGCCACACTGTCTCCAAAAACGCACTCGCTGCCCTAACATGTCGGCCCTTCCTTGCATGGATTAGCCGAAGGGAGATCAGGCCCTGAGCCAATAATGGCCAATAAATATTTGTCTGTGTCGAGGCACTTGCTGACACTGGGCTCCCCTGTTTGCTCCCTGTGTTAGCCGAGCGCCCAAAGCAAAAGCGATAATGATCTCTCGCTGGCAGTGCCTTCTTAAATTGGCCCTTTGCGGTGCCTCTGTTCGCAGATCATCAACACGTCTCGATCCCGGCACCTGGTCCCAAAACCACTTCTTTGGTGGGAGAACATCATTAAAAATCAAAGCCATAGTCACCCACCGATGTTAGGTTTGACCGAAGCTTTGCATACTCTACGCCGAAAGCCAAAACATGTTGCATAGGGGAAACAACCACTTTCCACTGCGACAAAAAGAAACAAAAGACGTTTAGGCGTCCGCATCCATTGCACGCGCCGCCGAGCCACAAACCCGCGTCCCAATACCGCTCCACCTGGCTTTAAACCTGAGCTTATTGTATGCGGGCAGCATTGTCAATAATGTTTACAGTGACTTAATTGCCAGAATGGTTTTAATTTATTCTCATTAGTCCAAATCTTCTCCCCCGATTAATTGAATCCAATACAAGAGGCGTTATTGGAGAGCGGTGATGGTGTTGTGCCAATTGGCGTCCATGGTTGTTGTTGTTGCTTTTAAACATAGTTGGGCTTTCGGTGGACCTCAGTGGATGACTTCTGCCAACGCAGACTGAACTAGTAGAATTCAAAGGTATAGCCGCGTTAGTCTGTAGGATCAGTATCCAGCGAGATCACTGAAATAAACAAAGTTGGCAGCATGAGCTTTCCTAGACTACAGTCTACTCCAGTGATGGTGAACCTATGGCACGCGTGCCAGAGGTGGCACTCAGAGCCCTCTATGTGGGCACATGTGCCATCGCCTCAGCACAGAATTTGCCAGAGTTTGTTACTAGCAAGCACTTTGCAATAAATAAGTGGGTTTTGGGTTGCAGCTTGGGCACTTGGCTCTTAAAAGGTTCACCATCACTGGTCTACTCCATCGGAGGAAGTAGATTTAAGTCTAGGAAAGCTCACGCTGCCAACGTCTTTCTTTAGTTAGTCTCAAAGGTGCCACAAGATCTGGATTAAACTTTGGCCCTTGCCATTACTTTAAAGAATTTACTTCTACTCTCCGAATCAATGCTATCGCTTCCTTAGCCAAAACCGACAGGTTATCTATTAATGGGAAGCCATACTTTAACTAAGGGATCCCCGATAGGCTTGTGTTACCCACTTTAACAATACGAGAGGCAGAAAGCAACCTAAGTTAAGGGACAAGAACAGGATGAAGGTGATGGGAAGTATATCTGTTTGAGGGCAAGGGATGGTTCTCCCCAGAGCAGTGTATTTCTGGACTGGCCTCTCTCCGATTGTCAGAATCCAATTCTTGGAAGCCGCGGTAAGCCCTTTTCGAGGGCTGTGCCACTCAGCGCCGCGGCTCTTGGCAGCGCCCCAAGAGGAATAATAATCAGGCTCCTCTCCTTTGGTAGTTTTAAATAGAGCCAGGAGTAAGGAGCTGCAAGCAGGAGTTCGGGAGGAAAAAAGCTGGGATGACATACTCACCAAGTAGCATTTGGAAGGCAGATGTAGCTACAAACAGGAGCAGGGGTCTATAGCGCAGGTAAGAGGAGTGTGTAGAGAGGCCTCGTAGCACCTTTGGGACTAAGTGGAAGAAAGACGTTGGCAGCATGAGCTTTCCTAGACTTCAGTCTACTTCCGCAGATGCGTTTAGTGGCCGGAGTAGACTAGTTTAGGAAAGCTCACGCTGCCAATTTCTTTCTTTCAGGTGCTACAAGATCTCTCTACACACCGATCCTACAGACTAACATGGCTATATCTTTGAATATGTATGACATATCCTCACCAAATGCAACCGAGAGAGTAGACTTTAGTCTAGGACTTTGAATATGTATGACATATCCTCACCAAATGCAGCTGAAGAAAGTAGACTTAAGTCTGGGACTTAAGTTTAGACTAGCTTAAGAAAGCTCCTGCTGCCAACTTCTTTCTTTCAGCGAGTCTCCAAGGTGCTACAAGATCTCTCTGCACACTGATCCTACAGACTAACATGGCTATATCTTTGAAATCTACCAGGTAAAGGGAGACTCGAGTTGGTTTGAGCATTGAACTATGACTCCGGAGACCAAGTGCACTTTGCGGTCCACTTGCAGCCAACAAACCCCAAAGTCCATGACCCACAACAACCCCAAAGTCACCAAACACTTCCCAAACATTAACATCTTTCTTTCAGGTTGGCCTCCACTTTGGTTTACTTTGTCCCCAAACGCAAGGAATCCATGTGCGGACGCAGCAGTTTTACGTCTCCATCCGCGGCTGCTGTCAAAACCCCTTTTCGGTTGGAAACGGCCCGAAAATGGCAGCCGGAAATGATGTGGCGTCACTCTTGGCATGCTGCGATCTATAGGTGTGTATTGATTGATTGATTGGTTGGATTGATACTCTTGGATGGGATCCACGGAGGCTCATTGCAGGGGCAAAACTTGGGACTTGCTTCTGAGTCGCTGCCGTCGGCGTGTGTGCCTTTTGTTTGCATGTGCCATTTGTCCCCTACCAAGTGTGCCAGGTGTACTATTATTATGTCCACCCGCACCCCAAAGCTGGAGGTGGCTGGTATGTTCCCAGGAGTCTCTCTTGCCAAAGGAAACTTGACCGCCGCTTGATATTCTTCCCTCCGCCTCTGGTCCTGACATTTCGCGCCTGCGCCAGCCTTGTGCGGGAGTGCCTCTCGCAGGTAATTACGGCGTAAAATTAAGCCGGCCTCGTACACGGAGCCAGCAAATTAGCCAAGGATTGAAGGTCAAAGAGATCTCATTTATAGAGTCTCTAAGAAAATGTTAAGAGCAAGTGTGTGTCAGGCGGGCCAGGATGGTGGATTATGTGGGGTCACGGCAACGGGGACTGAAGTGCCATCGAGGGCGATGTCGCCACTCCATCGGGCCCATCAGCGCAATTGGGGATTTGTCTCGCCCCGGCCTGATCAGAGCGCCTCTGAAACCGACGGTTGTAGTGCAAGGCTTTAATCTTTATTTTAAAACGAGGCCCCCCCGAAATGATAAAATCAAAGCCTTGGAAGGGAAAGACTGAGCCCCGAATCCCATTTTTGTGGAGGCATCCCCCGTCTCAAATAAGAATTCTGGATCCCCCAAATGAAATTAGTCCTCAAATGTCTTGTTGTTGACTACTGTCAAGTCAATAGTCAATAGACGTATATATCAAGTCAATAGAAGCATCAATAGAAGTATAGTGTCCCCAAACTGTGTCCTTTTAAAGGATTTTGGACTTCAGCTCCCAGAATCCAAGACCATTGGCCGACATGGCTGAGGCTTCTGGGAGCTGAAGTCCAAAATCTCTTAAAGGGCACAGTATAGGGACCACAGGTCTAGATCGAGGGAAGTAATAGTGCCGCTCTGTTTTGCTTTGGTCAGGCCTCACCTGGAATAATACTGTTCTGGGCACCATAATTCAAAAAGGATGTTCGGAAGCTGGAGCCATGTGTCCAAAGGAGGGGGACCAAAATGGTGAAGGCTCTGGAAACCATGCATTACGAGGAGCAACTTAGGGAGCTGAGGATGTTTAGCCTGGAGAAGAGACGGTTAAGAGGTGACACGATAGCCCTGTTTAACTATTTGGAGTTATGAGGATGGAGCAAGCTTCTTTTCTGCTGCTCCAGAAAACAGGACACAAAGCAATGGATGTAAGCTCCAAGAAAAGAGATTCCACTGCAACATTAGGAAGAACGTCCTGAGAGTAAGGGCTGTTCGACAGTGGGACACATTCCTTCCTCGGAGGGTCTTTAAACAGAGGCTGGATGGCCATCTGTCAATGGGGATGCTTTGATGGAGAGTTCCTGCATGGCAGAAGGGGGTTGGACTGGATGGCCCTTCTTGGGGTCTCTTCCAACTCTATGATTCTAAGTCGATTTCGACTTATGGTGAATCTATGAACGAGAGATCTCCAAGTCACCATGTCGTCATCATCATCATCGTCGTCATCGTCATCAAGTTCGTTTTTTGGCACAATCTCCATTACAAAATGTGCCATTAACAACTCCTCCCAGGTCTTGCAAATTCAGACCTGTGGCTTCCTTGATGGAGCCTATCCACCTATAATGCCATTTTACTCTTTTCCTACTACTGCCTTCCATCTTACCAAGCGTTACTATCTTGTCTAGCAAGTCCTGTCTTCTCATGACATGTCCAAAGTATGACAGCCTTAGCTTTGTCATCTTGGCTTCTTCAGGCCTGGCTTGTTCTAGGACCCATGCGCTTGTCTTTGTGGCAGTCCAGGGTATCTCAAAGCCTTTCCCACTGTCCATCTTTCACAACCGTACAAAGAAATTAGAAATACTATGGCCTGGATGATTCTGACGTTGCTATTTGATGATATGTCTTTACACTCAATGATCTTCTCCGGTTCCTTCATAGCTGTCTTCACTTTCCTGTGCAAATTCGCATCTATCTATTCTCCCTCCTTCTGCCAAAAACTCTCAGCCATCCGAATCCATGCGAAGCAAACAGATGGCCGCATGGTCAATAAGGCGCATCCCTGGGGATACTTGCAGATAGTCCAGTAAAAACACCATAGCCTTTTTTTGGAGGACTTTAAGAGGTTTTTCATCATCCCTTCCTTGCAAAAGATTCCAAATCCTATGAATCAGATGTGTCCAGATCACACTTCAGTTGGAGTGTGATCTGGACACATTCAAAGGAGAAAGAGAGGGAAAGTGCGCGTTCTAGCAATCCAGATTGGCGCATGGGCCGAAATCTTATGCAAGGTACACTTTTCGGAGAAGGAGAAAGAGAGTGAAAGTGCGCGTTCTAGCAATCCAGATTGGCGCATGGGCCGAAATCTTATGCAAGGTAGACCGTTCTGAGAAGGAGAAAGAGAGGGAAAGTGTGCGTTCTAGCAATCCAGATTGGCGCATAGGCTGAAATCCTCTGCATGGTAGGTCTTTCTGAGAAGGAGAAAGAGAGGGAAAGTGTGTGTTCTTGCGATCCAGATTGGCGCATGGGCCGAAATCTTATGCAAGGTACACTTTTCGGAGAAGGAGAAAGAGAGGGAAAGTGCGTGTTCTAGCAATCCAGATTGGCGCATGGGCCGAAATCTTATGCAAGGTACACTTTTCGGAGAAGGAGAAAGAGAGTGAAAGTGCGCGTTCTAGCAATCCAGATTGGCGCATGGGCCGAAATCTTATGCAAGGTAGACCGTTCTGAGAAGGAGAAAGAGAGGGAAAGTGTGCGTTCTAGCAATCCAGATTGGCGCATAGGCTGAAATCCTCTGCATGGTAGGTCTTTCTGAGAAGGAGAAAGAGAGGGAAAGTGTGTGTTCTTGCGATCCAGATTGGCGCATGGGCCGAAATCTTATGCAAGGTACACTTTTCGGAGAAGGAGAAAGAGAGGGAAAGTGCGTGTTCTAGCAATCCAGATTGGCGCATGGGCCGAAATCTTATGCAAGGTACACTTTTCGGAGAAGGAGAAAGAGAGGGAAAGTGCGCATTCTAGCAATCCAGTTTGGCACATGGGCTGAAATCATCTCCGGTCTGGTGCCACACAAGCAACGGCGCGCCCGAGATGCGTGTCGCCGTATCCTGAGCTCATAACCTCTACTTCCTCCTTGAAACCTTGGTCATAGCGGTACTTAGCTAAATTATATAACTGCAAACAAAGTGTGACAGCTTTATTTGTAATTATACTGCATTTAAAGGGAACAAGATGAGCTTAATGAGTTAATAAAGTGGCTGTCTGTCAAAGCCCCGCTGCTTTGCATGGAGAGATCTCTGGCGGTCCCTCCAGAGGCAGACAGTGCGCGGTTCATGAATATGCATCTGGGCCTGTCAAGGAGGGCGACGGAAGGGGTTTTTGCCATAGCAACCGGCCCGCAGGTACCCCGGGTTTTCCAGGCCAGCTGCCCCCGGAAAGGTCCCAGGCGGCTTGTACAAAGTGAAGACTTTGCGCACAGGCGCCCGTTTTTTTTTGTGTCTCTGGCGCACTTGACAAAACAAAGACAACTCACTCCTTTGGTCGCCTGCCACATTTTTTATTCATAAACAAGCTGTTGCCTGTACTGACATGATAAAGCTCAGAGTGTGAGGAGTCTGGCAAACATTTGAATGCAAATCCCTCATCTGGTACAAATCCATACTATTATGCGCCAGCTAGGCTCCCGCGCCAGCGTCTCCCCCCCACGCCTTTCTCTGCGTTCGCACATTCACACACACAAATGCACTTTTCCCATGTTTGCTTCACACCGAGGGCAGCAGGATTACAATTGGCCTCCGATTCCGGCCAACGGACAAAAATGCAGATAAGGTTGAAATCCTCAGCATCTTTTTTTAGGGGGGGAAAGTAAGTCACCCCGATAAATGGAGCAACTTCTTCCTGACTAGGCTGCAAAGTAAACAAGACTGAAAACTGGTGAGAGCTCCTGTACCTTTAGTAGGGTTGCCAAATCTGAAAACCAAAGAGGGATCCTGTACCTTTAATAGGGTTGCAGAATGATAACCAGAGAGGGCTCCTGTACCTTTAATAGGGTTGCAGAATGATAACCAGAGAGGGCTCCTGTACCTTTAATAGGGTTGCAGAGTGAAAACCAAAGAGAGCTCCTGTAGCTTTAATAGGGTTGCAGAATGATAACCAGAGAGGGCTCCTGTACCTTTAATAGGGTTACAGAATGATAACCAGAGAGGGCTCCTGTACCTTTAATAGGGTTGCAGAATGATAACCAGAGAGGGCTCCTGTACCTTTAATAGGGTTGCAGAATGAAAACTAAAGAGAGCTCCTGTGCCTTTAATAGGGTTGCGGAATGATAACCAGAGAGGGCTCCTGTACCTTTAATAGGGTTGCAGAATGATAACCAAAGAGAGCTCCTGTACCTTTAATAGGATTGCAGAGTGAAAACCAGAGAGGGCTCCTATACTTTTAATAGGGTTGCAGAATGATAACCAGAGAGGGCTCCTGTACCTTTAATAGGGCTGCACAGTGAAAACCAGAGAGGGTTACTATACCTTTAATAGGATTGATGAAGTGAAAACCCAAGAGGGCTCTTTTGCCTTTAGTAGGGTTGCCAGGGTAAAAAACCAAGAGGGCCCCTGTACCTTTAATAGGATCGACAGAGTGAAAACTGGAGAGGGCCTTTCTACCTTCAAGGATTGTATAGAAGAAGGAATTTTAGCATCTTTTGCTTGTGACCCAGGAGGGGAAAGCTTTTACTTAAACCATCTGTGCCCTTTAAGGGATTTTGGACTTTAGCTGAAGTCCAAAATCCCTTAAAGGGCACAATTTGGGGATCACCGCTCTAGCCTCTCCAAAACAACAATATATTGTTAAACGAAATGTTTTTTAACACAGCAACATCAACAACGAAGAATTTGTTCTGAGACATAGCCGTGTCAGTCTGTAGAATCAGTGCCCCAAATCTGCCCAACGGTAGGGCCGGCATACGTTTTATGGACAAAGCTCCATAGATAGGTCTAAACAACCGGTAAATACTTTGGACGGGACACGGACGCAAAGTATGACTGGCAAGGCCTCCATCCACTGTCTCCTCTCATTTGTGCCTTCTGGGAGGAGGCATTGCAGCCTGGCAGCCGCGATCCGATCAATGCCGAATCCTCTTGTTTGTGGGCAGGAGTCGCGGCTTAATCCTAATCTATATTGACCGCTCACTTCTACGTCTGCCAATTTGCATCAGGGTCTTGTCTTAAGCAATGATGCGAGCCTGTCCTGCACTCTCACATGAATCCATAATCAGCAGGTGGGGGGTGATGTTTAAAAGGAAGAAAGGAAAGGGATTCGCCATCCTTCCTTGTCATGTCCATCCCGATGAAAGACACGCTGATCTACCAAAGAGGGGCCCGGATGCGTCTGTCTTAATATTTATCCACTTTCATCTCTAATCTGCTTAGCCTCCCCAAAATGCCTCTTTTGCGTATGCTGCTGGAGGGGGGCCGAAGGGAGAACATGGTTTCATAATGCTATATCAATGGCTCATGTTGCAGGAGTCCGTCCTATAAGGATTAAAGAAGTTTTTGTGGGTACCATTTCTCCCTTCCTTCCTTCCTTCCTTCCTTCCTTCCTTCCTTCCTTCCTTCCCTCCCTCCCTCCTTCCTTCCTTCCTTCCTTGCTTCCTTTTTCCTTCCCTCACTCCTTCCCTCCTTCCCTCACTCCTTCCTTCTTTCCCTCACTCCTTCCTTCTTTCCCTCACTCCTTCCTTCCTTCCTTGCTTCCTTTTTCCTTCCCTCACTCCTCCCTTCTTTCCCTCACTCCTTACTTCCTTCCTTCACTCCTTCCCTCCTTCCCTCACTCCTTCCTTCTTTCCATCATTCCTTCCTTCCTTCCTTCCTTCCTTGCTTCCTTTTTCCTTCCCTCACTCCTTCCGTCCTTCCCTCCCTCCTTCCCTCCTTCCCTCACTCCTTCCTTCTTTCCCTTGCGCTCCTTCCTTCCTTCCTTCCTTCCTTCCTTCCTTCCTTCTTTGCTTCCTTTTCCTTCCCTCACTCCTTCCCTCCTTCCTTCACTCCTTCCTTCTTTCCCTCGCTCCTTTCTTCCTTCCCTCACTCCTTCCTTCTTTCTGTCGCTCCTTCCTTCCTTCCTTCTTTGCTTCCTTTTTTCTTCCCTCACTCCTTCCTTCTTTCCCTCATTCCTTCCTTCTTTCCCTCACTCCTTCCTTCTTTCCCTCGCTCCTTCCTTCTTTCCCTCCCTCCTTCCCTCCCTCCTTCTTTCTTTTCCTCACTCCTTCCTTCTGTCCCTCGCTTCTTCCTTCCTTCCTTCCTTCCTTCCTTCCTTCCTTCCTTGCTTCCTTTTTCCTTCCCTCGTCCTTCCTTCGCTCCTTCCTTCCTTCCTTCCTTCCTTCCTTCCTTCCTTCCTTCCTTCTTTCCTCTTTCTTTCTTTATGATGTCCAGATTGTGTGCTTCGGGGGGAAAAAAGGTACCAATCTTGCAGTCACTTCCAAAAACATGTATCTAGATGGGAATAAATGGGCATCGAGGTACAGGTTAAGCACCCCAATCCGAAAACCAGAAATCCAAAATGCTCCAAAATCTGAATGCCGACACAACGCCAATGTGCGCAAACTTTGTTTCATGCACAAAAGTATTTAAAAAATATTGTCTAAAATTACCTCCAGGCGATGCGTAATACGGTGTCTACGAAACGTAAGTGAAGCCTTGCGTTTGGACTTGGGTCCCATCTTCAAGATGTGCCAAGATGCATATGCAGGTGTTTGAAAGGATCTGTAATCCGAAACACTTTTGATCCCAAGTGTTTTGTATAAGGGAGACTCTGAAGCTAGCGAAAGGTGGAAACGTCCCTGTGGCCTTGGATGGTAGAGATTTGGAAGAGGATCAAGAGAAGCAATGTGATAGAATGGTTAGAGTTTGGGGCTGAGACTTGCTAGGCCCGGGTCCTAGTCCACATAAAGACACGACATTCACTGGATCAATCTCTTTTTCTCGGCCTGGCCTACCTCCCCGTCTTGTTGTGGCATGAAGAACAGGAGCCATATATAGGGCCTCGAGGTCATTGGTGAGATATGAATGCAGCTGAGAAATAAATGCAACCAAAGCCCTATGAGAAATGGCTTAATGAACTGAGCAAAAGAGAAGATGGACAGATGGCATGATGGCTGTTGTTGTTGTTGTGTGCCTGCAAGTCGTTTCCGACTTCCGGCGACCCAACGACAAACCTATAAACCTATAAGACGTCTCTGGAGCTGAGAATAAACAGAATGTGTATGGATCTCCGAAATAAAACCGGAAAGGATAGGAAATCTGCGACTTTCTGGTGTTTCGTCATGCACCCCATTAGCATCCTCTTCTCCTTATTTGCACAGTTGCAGTGCTAAGCTTCAAAACATTGTTTTAAAAGGGGTAGAAATGCATTGTTTGGCTTACATACACGGTTGTGTCAGGGGGTCAGGCTGTGAGTGTGCATCTTTGTGCGTCTGTGTTGCATTTGGCTGTCACCGATTTCTGATTAGCTGTGGATGGCCGGGCGTTTAAGGTGGCAATTTACAGCCGCACCTGACCCCAGCCTCTTTCCTCCTTCCCAAATGGCTACAAGGAAGACCACACAGCCCTAGACCGTGACTGCTGCCCATAAACATGATTTATAATAGCCCTTTAGGGAGAGACACTACCTCTCCCGGCATCAAGTTATTTTACCAGATGGACTGTCTGTTACTCCGGCGATAAGCCTGGACAGTGACTTAGCGGATCGCAAAAGCCGGCCTCATATCTCCCTTTGATTCCTTCCCTCCCGCGCTCCTGTCGGTTTGTTATAACCTGTCTGCCGAGGCATCGCCTCCTGCTTCTCAAAGGATGCCTGTATTACTTAGGGATATATGCACCTTTGAAAGAAAGAAAGAAACGGTCAAGGCACAAATGCCTTGGCAAAGTTCAGCAGCACTCCTGAGAAACCTGGTATCCCTTTTAAAATAATTAAGCCATCAAGTTTTTGGCGCTCGACAAAGATAAGGTCTTAGATACCTAAGAATCCTCCAGTTGCGGCACTGTTTGGACGGCGCATGAGCACCGACTCTTTCCTTACCCTTCCCGTGCCATATAATGGCCTCAATCCAACGTCTCCTTAGCGTAACATAGATGCCCACATGTGGGCGTGTGCCATGGTATCGTTACACAACCCTCATGCACAAGACAAGTACTGTGTGGCACCATGTCAATGATCGGGGGGTCCGTTGTGCAATGCATAGTGCATGAACCACTACTACAATGCAAAGCATAGGATGCACAACTGCAGTGGACGCACAACTGCAGTGCAAAGTATAGGATGTGCAACTATTACGCAAAGTATAGAATGCACAACGACTATGTGGAGTATAGGATGCACAATGGCAACGTACAACCACAGTGTAAAATATAGGATGCACGACTGCAGTGTGAAGTATAGGATGCACAGCGGCAATGAGAAGTATAGAATGCACAACTATTATGCAAAGTATAGAATGCACAATGACTATGTGTAGTATAGGATGCACAATGGCAATGTACAACCACAGTGCAAAATACAGGATGCACGAATGCAATGTAAAGTATGTAAAGATGTGCAACTGTAATGCGAGGCATAGAATGCAATCTACTATGTGAAGTATAGGATGCATACTTTGCTGCAGATGCTAAGTACTTTATCACACGGGGCGGTAAAGCTGAATTTTAACAGGATAAAAGCATCTTGGCCGGTACTTATCATGTCCGTCCTGTTGTTGCCTTGCGTTCAATTCACTATGGTCATGCACCTTTCCATGGATGGGCAAAACCCATCAATAGGCTCTCAATCGTGTTGTAAATCCCAGGATCCTGTAGGATGTTGCAGTTCAAGTCGAACCATAGCACTATAATGGTGAGTAAGGGTCCCTAGTGATGAATTACTAGTGCTTGGGACACCTTGCAATTAAATCAGAAAACCCTAAATGTGTCCATCCTTGGTCTAAGGAATGGGTCCTTCGCTTTGAGTTGTGGATCAATAGGTGAACTTCGCCCAAATCCAAGCCGCATACCTATGTGCCAAATGCCATGTTTCTTTCTCTCTTCACCTCCTTAGCCCTCCCAGTCACCAGTCCTTCAATTGCAGTCATCTTCCGTTGGCGCAGAGAGAAATTCTGTTCATCCGCCGACCATAGAAAATCCCAATTTCTCACATAAAAACATTAGCGCGGGGGCTTAAAATATTAACATTTGGATGGTGTTGTCCTCGGAAGCCGGGGGAGGCTGGGCGGGGAATCGGAGTTCGGCATCAGCGGTTTAGACACAGATACGGGTTTTTTCCTTCCTCCCCTTTTAAAGGGGAAGGGGATTGTCGGAGGAGCCGCTTTCCAGGCTGCATAATGCGCGGAGAAGGGGCATCGTCGAAATGGATTTGGCAGAAGTGGATGGGGGGAAAGAGAGGAGGCCGGGCGAGCGGCGTTCTGCATTATCCAGGTGGCTTTTTCCTCTCCTGCTGGAATTTCACATTTCGCTAAACGGAACGGTTAGCATAACCCCGAGGTTGGGGCCTATTCTGCTAATGCCTGGGAGCTTTCTCCACTTGGGTTTCCAATTCTTAAAGAGATGTTTGCATTAAAAGGGATTGTAAGCTGCCCCATGACGGTCGGCGCTTATGACGGGAGCTTGAAAAGCGAGAAGTATCCCTGAGTCACAAATGGAGACACAAGGTGCCATAGATACAGTCTTTCCCATAAATGTGGTCTTTTCCTCCTCTTCCTCCAGGTCATATAGCATGGGCACTGTTCCCAAAGCCAAAAAAACCCATGCGCTCAGGGTTGCCAAACCAACCCCAGGATGGCAACATGTGGTCTTCCTCCAATAGACTATCATCCAGATGTTTTGGATGCTGTTGACATGATGGGAACTGTAGTTTGAAATCTGCGGAGGGCAGAAGATTAGGAGAGGTTGGTTTAAACTTTTAAAATGAATGGGAAAGTGGGATGGTTTTGCCCCCAAAATGTCCTCTTGGGGACGTTTCCATCATCTTTTGGGGCAACGCTGAGCCAACATTGGGCCAGGAGAGACCTTTTGTGGAATGGGAACTGAACGGAAAGTGACTTCCACTCACTTCTTGTTTAAAAAGCCCATTCCTGGTTCTAAAAACATGGTGAAAAGGCCAATTTAGGGGCAAGAAATAGGGTTTTTTAAAGGGTGGGGTGCTATGTGAAGGTGTGAAGGCATTGTCAGCTGTGTGAACAACTGATACAGATAGACTCGGGGTAAAACTCTGCGTGCCTTGAACGTGTTTCGAACACATCCGCGCCCTCGACTCCATCTTTATTCTCAGCGCTGGCACCGGTGAGCATGTGAATTCGCAACAGATGCACGCAGGTGCGGTTCCGATAAAAGAAGAGTGCGAACAACAAAACCGGGGTGTGTGAGTTTATTATTATTTGCGTCTAAATTATTAATCTAATTACATCTATCTAATTGATGTCTAATTATTATTTGCCTCTACAAAAAGGTATGTCTGAATAACCCCCACAAAAGCTCATGCTGCCAACTTCGTTTATTGAGTCCCAAAGGTGCTATGAGATCCTTTTGCATACTGATTTTCCGGACTAACACGGCTATGTCTTTGAATAAATAAATATTGTACTACTACTACTACTACTACTACTAGATGATGATGATGATGATGATGATGATGATGATCTCAGTTTTTGAGCTTTAAGTGTGAAACAACTTGGTGCAAGTTAGAGCTGGTCCAGCAACTCTCGGAAACGATGGCCGATCCTCCTCCTCCACTCCTCCAACTCTCTCATAAAGAAAAGAGAGAGGGAACGAGTGCGAGAGCAACCCACAACCCTCCATCCCAACCCTGGGACTCCATTATTATTCCACCCGTCGCCTTCCCAAGGAAAATAGAAGCAGTAGATTGAGGCCTGTTTTCATATTTGATGGGGGACTAGATAAATGGCAGTCAGGTTGCGCTGATAAGACCCCTGCTCTGGGCCTAACCTCTCTCTCCAAAAGCCGCTTACTATGCATAGAGCAGAGCTATCTGTGCAGCTGCACCTTGACACAAATATATCTGCACCTCAGATGAACCAATTCCCCCAGAAATTGCAGCACCGGGGGATTGCATCTAGTGGCGGAGGGGGGCAAAGGAGGCGCATGGGGGCAAGGATGGCCTTCCTCTCCGTCTTCTTCGCCTTTTTAAAGTGGAGCCTTTCCCAGACTCTCCAGTAAACATACTTTCCCACCTCTGGTTTTTATCCCCCTCCTTCCGTTTACTGAAGATGAAGGAGAAAAGGAAGAAAGAAGAGGAGGAAGAGGAGGAGGGGAAGAAGAAGAGAAAGAAGAGAAACAGTCCTTTTTCATTGGAATGCTCTGATCCACCTAGGCTGCATGCGCACTGCAGGATTAATGCAGTGTGACGCCGCTTTAACTGCTATGGCTCAATGCTACAGAACACTTGGATTTGTAGTTTTATGAGAGATTTAGGCCTTCTCTGCCAGAGAGCTTTGGCGCATGACAGTTAAAACAGTATCGAGCTTCATTATACGTCGCCATAAATGCCTTGGCTCAATGCTATGAAATGCTGGGGTTGTGAGATACTTAGCCTTCTCTGTTGGAGAGCGCTGGGGCCGCAACCAACTACAAATCCCAGGATTCCATAGGATGGCATCATGGCGGTCGGCTTTGCATCCTGGCATCCTTTTAAGCAACCCACTGCATCCTTTTGGGATCTATAATGAACTTGCAAGGAAGGCTGTTTGCTTTTAAACCACCTCTCTAGCCATCTTGTCTGTTCGCCTATCTGTCCATCTTTCCGTCTCTCTCTGTTCCCACTAATATCATTGTATTTTATTGTTGTGGTTTGTATACATAAATAAAATATTATTATTATTATTATTATTATTATTATTATTATTATTATTAATTATTTTATTAAAAACTTCACCAAAGGGACTTACAAATCCCGGTTTCCAACCTGAAATGTTGACCTGCATCCCAGGGTTTTGTTCCTAGTTGTCTCCTTCCATTATGGGAGAAGAGCTCCCACCCCATAACCAAGAAGGGACCCTAAATGACTTTGCCACTCGCCCAGGCTTTCCCTATTGTTGGCGACCCACAAACCTTTGTCATTGTAAGCGACAAACGTGCGCCTGTACGCACGCGAGGCGTTTGCCCCAAGTCAGAAGGCAGGGAGGGGAACTCTCCACAATGAGAGGCCTCTTGGGAGCTGGCGCATGATGCCTCATGATGATGATGGATGCTCAAGCTGCAGAGACACTCCACACCTCCCCAGAAAATTAAAAGCCTATTTGGTACGGTGCTAACAACACATCACATTGAAACCTCCCCGCTATCCATCAGCTCAGGGGTCCTCCTCTTCGGGAGACAATAACACACACACACACAACAACATACACAGATGATACCCTAAGGTCCTGTCTTCATGTTTCCCACTTTGTTTAGAAATGCACCCTCCATGTGCAAGGCGTTTTAAAGCTCTCAAGGCGTAAAAGTCCTTAAAAACATACGTTCCTTACCTCGCTTCGATGCCGTTTGCTTTCCGTACGTTGATCTCGCCAATGATCATGTTGGTTTTGTTTCGCCTCTGAAGTCCCATGTGCATTAATGGAATGGTGTTCTCTCTATTCCCATCTGGAAAAACAGAAAAAGCAGGGCTCATACATTTGTTGTGCTCATTTATTGGAAAACGACTAATTTTAAGACTATACCCAACACATTTATCTCCGATTTTATTTCGGGACATACAGTCGGCCCTCCAACTTTGCAACTTTGACTTGTGTGGCTTTGAAGATTCACGGATTTGGTTCCCTCTATAGAAATCTCTATGTTCTCCTAAGCTAGCCATGAAACAGTGCTGGAAGAACTAGAGATTTGTAGAGAAAACCCCTCTCTAGGTATTTGTAGCACTGTTCTATGGCCAACCTCTGGCAGATGTTGACCACAGAGTTGATGGTCCCCAAACGGTGCCCTATAAGAGATTTTGGACTTCAGTTCCCAGAAGCCTCAGCCATGTTGGCCAATAGTGTGGGATTATGGGAGCTGAAGTCCATAATCTCTTAAAGGGCAAAGTTTGGGGGACCACTGCTCTGGAGGACCCTAGAAATCCCTAGCGAAGCGTTCTTTTGGGTTAAATTAAAGTAGTGCTTTTTTATTTGCATTTTCCCCATTTCCATGGGGGTCCTGCACCCCAAACCCAGTGAATGTGGACAACTGTAACTGCAGTCGGATGATTTGTTTTAACGATAGTCTGGAATCCTACATCACACTCTGTGTAACACAATGGCACAACTATTGTTGGTGTGGTAACTCATGGTGACACCCGCACGGACTTCCTAGGACTCCCCCAGAGAAGAATGCCAGAAATCAGCCAAACAGATTGGGGGGAGGCTGCTGCGGGAGGCGGAAGCAAACGGAAAGGTCTGTGGCCTCACCCCCATTTTAACCCCCCCAAAGGGAATCAGTATCACAAGAAGGGTCCCCCCTTTCTTCCTAGGGAAGGGGCCTTGGGATTCCTCATTGCTACCTAGCGTCACCTTCTCCGATGGCGTCACCCAGTATGGACCGCACTCCCCACACCTTTTAGTGACGCTGCTGACGTAACATACTGCAATGGCTGGAAATTCGGTTCGAGATGTTAAAAACAAAGGCAAAATGCAAGAACAAGAAAGAAAGAAAGAAAGAAAGAAAGAAAGAAAGAAGGAAGGAGTTTGCATGCAAGTAGCTCATCATGTACAAGATGAAACGGCTGGAGTCTTACTGTCTTGCCCTTCCCTGTAGACCCAGGCAAAAGCAAATTGCTGTGTGTTGGTCTTCATTCATAACTTTTACCATCTTGACCACCCTCCGATGTTGTGTGGCCACATGTTTGCACCCACAAAATGTTGGAGGTTACTGTACGTGTTGGCAGTACGCAACCTCCAACCTCCTGAAGTTGTTTTGCGTTCCCAAAAAATGCATCCATGTGAAACATGCTTTCTCTTCCTCGCCCCCTCGGCGCTTATTCGCATTCACCGGGGCACCTCCTTCCACAATATGCTGCCTTCGCCCTCCCTTCCCGCCCACACTTTTTTGGCTGGCAGCTTGACATTTTGGCACCACCAGCGCCACCGCTGAGTGCCACATGCCCAAGTCGCTTCAGGGAAGGGGCGGGCAGAGGCAGTTCCCAAACAATCCTTCCTATTTGCCGGATTTGGGAGTGAAACAGCAAAATGCATGCATACACAAAGTAGGGTTTGTCTTAAAATAAATACACGGGTGGGTGCGATGTTTCTGGAGCCGCTGGCAAAGACGGTATGCTTAATCTTTGCAGCAGAAGACCCCCCCCTTCCCCTTCCGCAGCCATATCCCTGCCATCCCATCCTTGCCAAGTGAATTTTTTAGGGGGTTTCCTTCCTCTCCCTTCACCCTTAATGGTCAAACTGGCATCTGCGCTCCCTTCCTCTTGCGCGACAACAGATGCCCAACTGCCTCCATGATGACTGTGGGCTGCTGAAGGATGCCAGACATTTAGTAACTGCCTTTGTCTGCTCCCCAAGCCATCCGTGGCCTTCCTTCTCAGGAAGGGAGTGGATGATGGGAGGGAAAGGCCTTCTCCTTTCTGGAAGCTGTCTGGAAGCATGATCCTCTCTTTCCACTCACCTTCCCACTTTACCTCCCATGTTCATTCCCTTGCATTTGGCCTTGATGCCCCAAATGGGTGCTGTTAGACACCAGAGACTGATGCTATGAACATGAAACCGGCCAGCAAAAGAATACAGCATGCCCTCCAATGGTTCTGATCGGTTCTGATTTTAATCCCCTGTCATCTCACTTTTCCAGCTCCGTTTAAAATGTCCTGTTTTCTCTTTCCTCCTCTTCCCATTCCTCCTTCATCCTCAACTTATGTCAAATGCTGCAAACTGAGCTCAGTGTGCAAAAGCCACACATACTTTTGAACTGTCCCTATTTGGTAGGGATATTCTCTATTAATCTTCTGCTATCCCAATTTTTTTTGGCTGGTTTTGGCTCCACTTTCTCGCTCCTCTTCCCACTTTCCTCCTTGGTCCTCAGCTTATTTCAAACGCTGCAAACCGAGTTCAATGTACAAAAGTCACATAACTTCAAATTGTCTCAATTCGGCAGGGACATTCCCTATGGATCCTCTGTCATCCTACTTTTTCAGCTGCTTTAAATGGTCCTGGTTCCTCTCTGCTTCTCCTACTTCGCTCAGCTTACTTCAATTGCTGCAAACAGAGTTCAAACTTGGGCAACCCTATTGAAGGTACAGGAACCCTCTCCGTTTTTAAATCTCCCTGCAAAGAGAGCACAAATGAGAGTTGTGTTACGCTGCGCCCTTTCTTTCTCTTTGTGTTCCTTGGTGAGCTGGCAAAAGCAAGAGGTTGCAACCTAGTGTGAGCGACAATCCACACAGAAGGACCCTTGTCTACCTCACAACTGTTTCCGAGAGATAAATGTGGGTTTAATGGACCTTCGCTTCACTCTTTTCTCACAATGGTGTGCCTCTTCTCCTCCTCCTTCCAACCGCACCCCACTGTCTGAGCAAAGGTGCCCAGCTTGCCCCCCGTCTCCCCACCCGCTCTTGCCCCTTCAGCCGTGAAGGGCCCGCACAAAAGGAGGGTCGTTGCCGTGTCAAGTGGGGTGTGTGTGGACCAGCTGAGAAGCTCCGACGGTGCCAATTTCGACAGATAACCCAGAGAGAATTGGAAATAGGGTGGGGGGCGGATGGGTTGTGGGTAGGGAAAGGGACTCCTAGCCTCCCCCAGCATCGAACACTTGATAGGGAGCACCAAGTGGGCATATGGTCCTTCCTTAGACTAGTGGATTCCCATTCAGGAAACCTAGCGGGGCTCAGCTTTCTGGCTCCCTCGACTCCGGGGGTCCCAAATCGCCATTTTGGAGGGTGTCGAAAGAGGGGTGGGATTGACATCCAGCCTTTGCTCCATCTGTACCGAAGCGAAAGGTGGTGCATGGAAACCTCCCTCCTTCCCTCCTCCCCACATTTTGACTCCAAACAATATTGCCTTGTGAATTAGCCAATAGTTTTCCACTGGGGGTGAGGATGGCGCATGGGGATGCGCGTCTTCATTTGCGACCAGTTTCATGCCACAATAGGTCTGCAGAAATCTGTCATGGTGCTTCGATGATGTCTTCTGCATGGCAAAAATAGGGTCGGATTGGATGCCCCTTTTGGTCTCTTCCAACTCTATAGGGCTTTATCACACTGGGGCGGATTTCAGTGACAGAACGCATGCACAAATGTAGGTAGATATCGACTGTGCGTCACCACGATCGTCCCACGAATATTTCTCCCAGGAAGTAATCTTGCGCCGCAAATTTCGGTCTTTCAACGCTTTATCGTAAAACATCTCACACTCCATGATGCAATATTTTGGGGGGGATAACCACAATAACAGTGATCTTTAAACCATTTTCATAATGCGACAGGGATACAAATTGAATTTTGTATTCGAACGATGGGACGGTTTGGAGATAGGACGGCAAACCAAAACGGTGCGTATGGTCTGCCTGCTCCGTCCTCATCTGCTTTCCTGGTTCTTTGGGTTTCTCTCCTGTGTTTCGGGTTTCCCTGCCAAGTCCCCCAGCTTGCCAGAAAATGGGGGAAGGAACCGCCAGCCGTTGAAATAGCCCCCCAGGACCGTGGCAGGGAAGCCCGCCTCTCCCTTTTTTCCCAAGGCCCCCCTGCAGCTGTTGTGGCAGTTGGAGCTGCAGCTACCCTTCTGGGATGCCGTCTGTCGGGGTTCGCGGTGGACATTGTCTTGGATCGCCATCCCCAACTCCTCCTCCTCCTTTAAACTCAATGCTGGTACACAGAGGCCTTCCTATTCTTCTGCCACGAACGCCATTCCTCTCCATTCCCTTTGCATTCAGAATGAATTCAAAGCAGGCCAGAAGTCAAGTGACGACAGCCATCCACCCGCATGGAGGCCTCCGCCTTGGCTGACCGGATTTGCCTTTCGCGTGGCCTACTTAGAAGATACATTCGCCGCGGAGATAGATTTGCCCGCCGTCTCTCATTCAATCAAAGTACAGTACCATCATCTCAAGCCCACAAAAACAGGAACATCTTCATTGGGCCAACCCAACTGCACATTGCGCATGCTGCAAGCTTTCTAAACTCCACTGGAGGTGCTGCTGGGCAGACCTTGGAAAAGGAACCACTTGGTTGAGGAGTGCCAAAATCCCAAGCTTGCATGGAGCTGGCATTCTAGGAGACATGATCCAAATAAAGTAACTTTTGGGAACTTCAGGAGGGCTTACAGCAGAATCAGTGTGCATAGAACTATGTCCCTCCCTCCCCCCCCTCTCTCCTTCCTTCCTTTCTCTCTTTCTCTTTCCTTTCCTCTCTCTCTCTCTCTCCTTCCTTCCTTCCTTCCTTCCTTTCTTCTCTCCCTCCCTCTTTCTCTCCTCCCACCTTCCTTCCTTCCTTCCTTCCTTCCTTCCTTCCTTCCTTCCTTCCTTCCTCTTTCTTACATTTTCCTTCCTTCCTTCCTTCCTTCCTTCCTTCCTTCCTTCCTTCCTCTCTCTCTTTCCTTCCTCTCCATCTTTCCTCTTTCCCTCTCTCTTTTTCTTTTTCTCCTCCTAACCTCCATCTTTATCTTCCTCCTCTCTTCCTTTTTCTTTCCTCCCTCCCTCCCTCCCTTCTGCCTTCCCTTCTCCTTTCTCCTTCCTTCCTTCCTTCCTTCCTTCCTTCCTTCCTTCCTTATGCCTTCCCTTCCTTCCTCTCCTTCTCCTCCCTCCCTCCCTTCTTTCTTTTTTCTCCTTCCTTCCTTCCTTCCTTCCTTCCTTCCTTCCTTCCTTCCTCTTTCATTCCTCCCCTATCTCTCCTCTTCCCTCCCTCTTTCTTCCTAACCTCCATTTTTCCTCTCCTTCTCTTCCTTTTTCTTTCCTCCCTCCTTCCCTCCCTTCTGCTTTCCTTCCCTCCCTCCCTCCCTCCCTCCCTCCCTCCCTCCCTCTCCTTCCTTCCTTCCTTCCTCTTTCATTCCTCCCCTATCTCTCCTCTTCCCTCCCTCTTTCTTCCTAACCTCCATTTTTCCTCTCCTTCTCTTCCTTTTTCTTTCCTCCCTCCTTCCCTCCCTTCTGCTTTCCTTCCCTCCCTCCCTCCCTCCCTCCCTCCCTCTCCTTCCTTCCTTCCTTCCTTCCTTCCTTCCTTCCTTCCCCTTTCCTTCCCTCTCCCTTTCTGTCCTTCTTTCCTCCATTTCCTCACCCTTTGCCCTCTCCCTCCGCCATGCGAAGCCTGACTCTGCAATGAATAAACTGGGATCCCCCAAACCCTCTTTCCCTCCATCCATCCGGACTAATCCCGCTTGGAAGGCCTGGGCCTGCTTTGCCTGGCGTTGCTGCTGGCGGCTGCAGCCGGAGCCTGGCCAGGGCCCTTTCATGTCGGAGGCAGATGGGCACCTCACAAAGGGACCCTCACCTCTCCAAGCTGGTCCTTGCCCATGCCTGATTAAACCCTAATACAGAAGTTAGAATTGATACAGTGGAACTGTGGTGATTCAATTAGTGCACCGGGCATGAAGAAAACAGCACAAAAGAGATGGGGTAGTTAGAAAGTCATTTTCTTTTGATCATTATAGCATCTCACACGTGGAAGGAGAAAATTACAGGCTCATGTGTCTTAGCTTAATATCCTCTGGGGCCAGATTTGTCGAAACGTTGAGGTTAGCTGTCAGAATCGCCAAAATCATGCAGAGTTGATGGATTTACAGCCTTGGAGTACAACAGAATCCAAGAGCCACCAAAGAGCGCTACTTTCGCTTGCCAACCAAAGATGCACAAAATGTGCCCTGCAAGCTTTCAGACCTTCTTCACCTTCTCCATCATACCAAGAGGTTAAAAATCGTACAGGGGAACAAAAATGGCTGACCCTCCTATACTTTACATTCTGGTTCGTCAGCCTACGCTTTGCATTGCGGGTGCACATCCTATATTTTGCATTGCGGTTGTATATTGTGTGTTGCGCAGTGGTTTCACCCGATGCATTAACTCGCGGTTGACCACACCAGACAGTAACCTTAGTCATATTTTCTGTACTAATGTATATATCACTGAACACAATGGCAATAGTTGTGACATAGATAGCAAAACTTATACCTTTAAATTACAATTCCATATGCACAACCTATGTCCTAAACATACATGTATATCTCCTAAAGGTATTTACATGTACATTGTGCCATGTTCTCTGTCCTCAGCTTACTTCCATTGCTGCAAACTGAATTCAAAGTGCAAAAGTAACCCATATGGAGAGAGAGGAGAAGAAGAAGGGAATGGGACCCTTGCCCTTCACAAAAGCAAACTGCTGCAGCTTTTCTTTGCAAATCTGTACCTTCTTACCAATTTTGCCATCTTGGTTGTGCTTTTGTTACTTGGTCGCACAATTTTCATCTTACCCGCATGCTGAATTTGAACAGAGAGGGTCACATTTTGTTTCAATGGATTCATCAAGGACCCGTCGGACAAGGATTTCCCCAAATCTGGTTTGGGGACCGAAGGCCCCGAATGCACCAATGTTCGCTCCAAGTGGCAATAGTGAGGTTGATGGCGGAGAGGACATCAGGATGCATCTACACTGTAATAATAGCGCAGTCTGACGCCACTTTGGCACCTACGAAATCTCAGGACATGTCGTTTTGCAGAGTCTTTGGCCTCCTCTGCCCAAGAGGGCTGGCGCCTCACCAAACTACGAATCCGTATGGCAGCTAAAGTGGCGTCGAAGTGCATTATTTCTACATTGCGGACTCACCTTTAGTCGCCGTATTGCGCAGTCATTTGGCAAACTGGACGCTCCGAGGCCGAGTTTGTCCATTTTTAGGGCTGTTTCTCCTTCCTGCTTTGCCTATTCTTCTTGCCTCCGCCTGGCCTCCCCGATATGCTAATCAGTGTGTAAGTATATCCTTTCAAATAATTATCATACATTATACTCCGCTCATCTCTGTATAATTTCCTCATCTGCATAATCGTATTTGACTTCCTTATGAATGTAAAAACCATCTTACCTTGGGCCAGTTAATCTTCATTGATTGAATATCAAATTCATTTGAATATGTTAGCCAAAGCTTTCCCGTCCCACCCTAAATAGAAGTGCGTGGGGGGGGGGGGGGGGAATGGAAGGACAGGAGAGAAAAAAAGGTGGGAAGGAAATATATAAGGAGACATCAAGCATCCGCTAGGATCTCTCACCACTCTTTTGTTTATGATGCCAACATGGCTGGTTTGGGGTTCAGGTTCGCCTTTGCCACCCAAAAAAGAAGTCTGCAACACTTCTGGCCATAAGATGGAGTCCATCTTGCCTTGGAGATTTATACATCCCAAACTGCGCACGCATTTCCTATTCTATTTATCTATCTAGTTACCCGGTTTGTAAAGAGCATGAGGGGTCTGAGCGTTGGACTACGACTTTGAGGACCAGGATTCGATTCCCAGCTCAGCCATGAAACCCAATGGGTGACTTTGGGCAAATCACGCTCTCTCAGCCTCAGCAAAATGTCACATGGAAGTTTTTGCAGCTCAGATCCGGGGTGACTCCTGGTTCCGCTATGCGAATTCACGTTGTAACGTGCATGTTTTATCACACCTGGTTGCCCTTCTGTTGCCCTTCCGAATCGAGGGGGAATCCAATCCAAGGCAAGTCACGCGATGCGGATTCACGCAAAGCGGAGTGAGTGCACATTGTATTACCACACCGGTGCATACCATGCGGATTCAATGATTCGAATCGAGACCCTTGCGCATGCTCAGTGGGGGTCTGAACGCATCCTTCTGGGGTGAAAAGGGGCGCAAGTTCTTGTTCCCTGTTTCATGTAATTGCATGAATATTTGCCTCGTGAATCTTTCTGTGTCTTCTTCTTCATCCTCCTTTTTTATTTTCCCTTCCGTTTCAGCAATTTCAACACACACATAGATAGATAGATAGATAGATAGATAGATAGATAGATAGACATACATATCTGTATATTCACATTCACACACATACACACATGTATATATCCCCCCGCCCAAAAAAAAAATGAGCTGCAAAAACCTCCGTGTGATAAGGCTCCCGGTTTTTCTCTCCTTCTCCCACTTTCTTCCTTCAGCTCAACTCAGTTGCTTCCAATGGAGTTTAAAGTGCAAAGTGAGTTTGCATTCGGAAACTTGCTCTTCCCAGTAGGTTCAGCCAAAAGCAAACCGCTGCAACATCTCCTGCTTTGTGCCTTCTTCTTAGCGCATACTTTTTGAACCATGATCGACCGTACTCTGATGTTGCTTGGCCATGCATGTCCCAGTTTTCATTGGCAGAACATTGGAAGATTTGTTTTAAAATTACAATCAGCCCTCCTTATCCATGGATCCAAGCATCAAAATATCTAAAATACATATGAATTTCAATAGGCGAACCTTGACTTTTTTGCCATTTTATATAATGGTCCCGTATTTACTCTGCCGTCGTATATAATGGGACTTGAGCATCCACAGATTTGGGGTCCTGGGACCAAAACTCCAGTGGATACCAAGGTCCCAATGAAGCAGCCTACATGCATTGATTTAATATGTTTCAAAAGAGGGAGGAGGGTAAGCGAAAAGCAAAGACCCGAAGCCGTCTATGCTGTCTTTGCAGAGATTTATTTGACTTTGGCGCTTTAACGCCTTCCAAAATCTTGACCGTCCTCCGATTTTAAAAAAAGAAGGAGTACTTTATGACCAAAATAATAATAATAATAATACAAGAAAATGCAATGGTGGTTGTGGGTGTGTTGACGGAGTTGGAGGCGACACAATGAATGTTTAATATTACCATATTGAGCGAAACGATCCCTTCCTATCGCAAAGCCATTCTCCTGAAGCTCATTTTTAAAACAAAACCCATCCCTCGCTTCCTCTGAAAAACCCATGCTGAGGAAGGCAGATGTGAATGCTAGATATTTATAATCCAGCTTCTCCCCAGAGGGTTCCTGGATGCTTTACCAGTTAAGTGATTTTATTTTTTGGGGGTGGAGACGGACGCACAAAGGTTTTCCTTGCTCTGCTTTTCCAATGCCGAAATTGTTATCGTCGAGTAACCCCCCGCACCTAAGTTGCATATGCCTTCAGCTTGTAGCAGCAAGGGGTCCGGTTTCGTTGGAGTGCTATGAAAAAGCCATACGTTTCACAGACGCGTGTGTCCGAATGTGGTCAAGATGACAAAAAAGTTATGAATGATGGAGAGCAAACAAGATGGAAAAGCCTGCAGCGGTTTGCTTTTGCCTGAGTTTACTGGGAAGGGCAAGACTATGCTCCCTTATCTCTTCCCTTGAGCGCAAACCACTTTTGCAATTTGACATTTGCAGCAATAGAAGTAAGCGGAAGGCAAAGGAGGAAAGTGGGAGTAGGTGAGAGAAACCGGGACATTTGGAAAGGCTTGGAAAAGTGGGATGGCACAGGATTAATTGGGATTATCCCTGCCAAACTGGCATAGTTGGAGGGTATGGTACAGCTATTCCTTGCATGGAGATGCCAATGAGGAAGAGCACACAACCTTGGAGTGGTTGCAAGGATACAAACCCATACGTGGGAATGGGAACGGATGGACAAATCGGTCGTTTGTGGTTTCTCTTGCACTCAGGTTATGTTTAATCTCAAATCCTTTCCATTCCAGATATGAAGAAATGTGTGTGTTTTGTTCAAATCTGATTTGGCTCCACTGCTACATCCCTCAGAAAGCTTAGAAAAGTTACTGTTTTGGACATGCCCCCCAATATTTCATGGATGAAAACTAGGACATGTGCGGCCAAGCAATGCCAGAGCGCGCCCAAGATTGCAAAAGTTAATAATGAGGAAGAACAGATCAGCTAAGAGAGTCCTGCGGCGGTTTGCTTTTGCCCTAGTCTACAGGGAAAGGCAAATGTCCATCCTCTCCTCTCCTAATCAATTGAGTTAATTGAACATGAATCACTTTGGTATAAGGAAAGAGAAACAAGGGTATTTGAAAAGGAGCCGGAGAAGTGGCATTGCAGAGGATTCAAATCTGGTCAGTTGGAAGAATGACGAAAGAAGTGACATTTTGTGTTATTGGCCCCAAATCCCATTGTTTGACCCAAACAAGAGTAGACCTTTGAAATCAATGGGTGCATCAACACTGTAGGAATAATGCAGTTTGGCACCACTTTTAACTGCCATGGCACCAAACTGGGATGTCTAGATGGGTAAGGGCCCAGTATTATTCAGCAGAGAAGGCCAAAGACCTTGCAAAACTACAAATCCCAGCCTGCTGCAACACAAAGTGGTGTCCAATGGCATTGTTTCTGCATTGGAGATGCCCCCAAAGTTAAGTTGGCAAGTCAACCCATCTGCAAATGTTGTCGATTTACGATAGCCAGCATGGCGTAGCGGTTTGAGTGTTGGACTAGGACTCTGGAGACCAGGGTTCGATTCCCGCACAGCCATAAAACCCATTGGGTAACCTTGGGCAAACCGCACACTCTCAGCCTCAGAAGGCCCTCCTCTGAGCAAACCTTGCCAAGAAAACCCCAGGATAGGTTTGCTTTAGGGTCGCCATAAGTCAGGAACGACTCGAAGACACACAACTCTAGTTGGGTCTTGGGCCACTGGGTCCATTTGCTCCAACTGTTCATTACAGTGGTCTGTGCAAACCACGGACAGCCAAGCCTTATTCCCCAAGCTTTGGGAAACATCAAGGGGCGAGCGACGAAGGTCTGGAAAAAGCAATGGGACACATTAAGCTCTCTTGCCATTCCTGAACCCCTCTCCAAAGATGAACGAGTGGCAATGGAAGCGCCGGCATTGTTCGCGTGGCAACATCTCTTCCCTCCCTGCCCTTGTTCACTTCATCCGAGAGCTCGGATTCTTTGTTTGTTTAGCATAACTCGCTGCCCATATTAAAGAAGCGAGCGCCGGCGATTTAAATATGTTAAGTCCATATCTCCAGCAAGCAGCCCGATGCATTGCTGTGATGATTAGCAGATCCCTATCGGCCGAGGACAGGCTCATCTGCTGACTGATGGCAGGCAGGGCTTCTTGGTCGGTTTAGGATTAGCCAGGGTTGGTGCAAAGGAGACGCTGGCCAGATGCAGCAGAAGACAAGGGTGGTGGCGGCGGCCGCGGCGGGGGAAGGCGCGTCGCTTTTTAAGCGATATTAATATTAATTAACAGTATTTGTACACTGCCTTCCGACACGTGTTTGCAAGGCCGAGGGTGCGAGATAATGCAAAATTATGCAACGCATCTCATTAAAGCCCCGTCCAACGATAACATTAATAAAAATTAGCCGGGGAGCAAGGAGGGTGCAAGGAAGAGGATTTGCAGGGAAGAAAAGAAGAAGTTCTATCTCCACTAGTTTCTTCTTCAAGAAAAGCTTTGCAATGCAGAATGAACGCAGTTGGGCCGCTGTATGCGATCTACAAGAGGTGGCCCTGGCTCCGTGCTATGGAATTCTGGGATTGGTAGCTTTGTGAGATCTGTAACCTTCTCTGTCGGAGAGCTTTGGTGCCACCACAAACGACGAGTGGCGAGTGGCGGATTCCACGTCAGATGGGCAACGAGTCTGTTCCAGGCTTTGTTGCCAACTGTACAAGATCTCTCCAAGGCGCAGGATCTATTTTGCAGACTGCGCTCGGCACCGCGACTAGCTCTTCTAAAGCTTGGACTAAAAGCCATTGCAAACAGACACAGGAACCCCTGGCTATTCAGGGGACCCTCTCGAAAGACAACATGGCACAATAAGGCACAAAGTCTGGCTTCATCCCTGTGTGCTTTGGGATGCTGCAGAGGGGCCGACTATGCCCCCCGGGCGACCTTTGAACCCGGGGCCTTGCAATTTTGCAGAGCCGGAGTAAAGACGGTTCCCGAAAGATGCCTCGAGCGAGCGGGGAGAGCTGAAAAATTAGACCGAATCAAAGCAGAAAATGAGTTTTCATTTATCTTGGGATGATGCACGAGGTTACACGAAGACAAATAGCTGGTTCGGAGTCTTCCTTTATCACTGTCAGCGCAATTAATAGGCTACGGCCTTCGTTACCATGTTGGCGCTAAAGAGACACCGCCCCTACCCCCCTTCTACCCGCTCCCCAACCTTATAGTAGGGGGCATTAATGAGAAGAGGAAAGCTCGGCCTCGGCCTAACTTAGGCTGCCGGCAACGGGTTAGAGAGAGACGCTAGCTCCGTTTCTTCCCGGTCAGCGCGGAAAGTGTTTCTGACTCGGCTAGACAAGCAGAACATTGGAGTTGCCAAAGCCAATTCTGGGCTCCCACCATGAAGTCCTAGCTTCATTTTCCCTTGGAATGAGGGTCTATTAAGAAGGAGAGGGCAGGGCAGACGAGGAAGATTGTGTAAAGCTGAAGGGGAGGCATCTAGGGCTTCTCTCTTTGTATGTGTCTTTGCAAGATCTTAGAATTGAGCTATGCACAAAGACGGAAAGCGTTGACAATCTCTTGGCGAGAAGATGGGTTGCTGAAATGACTACCATATTTGCAGCTTTGTGACTTTTGCGGCTTTGGTTATTCATAGATTTGTGTAATATGTTCTCTCTAGGAACCGCTATTTACTCCGCCGTCTCTCTTGTGATCGACGTCCGCTACACATCACACTGGAAGGCCTAGAGATTCCTATAGAGAAGACTTCTCTAGGTGTTTCTCAGCCCTCCAGTGCAATTCTATGGCCATCCTTGAGCAGAAGTTGGCAAACATCCTCTGAAGAAGTCTTGCCAAGAAAACCCTGCGATGGAGTTGACTTGAAGGCACCTAACAAGAAAGGGTTCGAGATTCGGCAAGTAGAATAGTAGAATTGGAAGAGAGCCCAAGGGTCATCCATGCCATGCAGGAATGCAGAATCAAAGCATCCTCAAGAGACGGACAACCAGCCTCTGTTTATAAACCTCAGAAGAAGACTCCACAGTACTCCAAGGGAGCGTATTAGGAGGAGCGTATTAGGAGGAATAGCTAATACTCCAAAGGACAGGATCAAAATTCAAAATGACCTGAGCAGACTAGAAAGCTGGGCCAAAGCTAACAAAATGAATTTCAACACGGAGAAATGTAAGGTACTGCACTTAGGGCGGAAAAACGAAATGCACAGATATAGGATTATGGGGGACACATGGCTGAATGACAGACTTATCTGTGTGAACGGGATCTAAGAGTCCAAGTAGACCACAAGTTGAACATGAGTCAACAGTGCGATGCGGCAGCTAACAAGGCCAATGCGATTTTAGGTTGCATCAATAGAAGTACAGTGTCTAGATCAAGGGAAGTAATGGTGCCACTCTATTCTGCACTGGTCAGGCCCCAGCTGGAATAATATTGTGTCCAGTTCTGGGCACCACAATTCAAAAAGGACATTGAGAAACTAGAGCATGTCCAAAGGAGGGTGAGTAAAATAGTGAAAGGTCTGGAAACCATGAAGCCCTATGAGGAAGGACTTAGGGAGCTGGGGATGTTTAGCCTGGAGAAGAGAAGGTTAAGAGGGGATATGATAGTCCTGTTTAAATACTTGAAGGGATGCCTTATTGAGGAGGGAGCAAGCTTGTTTTCTGCTGCTCCAGAGACTAGGACCCAATGGAGCAATGGATGCAAGCTCCAGGAAAAGAGATCCTAGCTCAACATTAGGAGGAACTTCAACAGTGGAACACACTCCTTCCTCGGAGATTGTGGTGGAGTCTCCTTCCTTGGAGGTCTTTAAGCAGAGGCTGGATGGCCATCTGTTAATGGGGATGCTTTGATGGAGAGTTCCTGCATGGCAGAAGGGGGTTGGGCTGGATGGCCCTTGCGGTCTCTTCCAACTCTATGATTCTATGATTTTATGTATTCCAAGTTGACTTGAAAGCCCATTGTAACAAATACTTAGTGGATCCTTGGTCTGACCCACTGCAAGTATTCTGAATGCCACCTGAGAAAAGCTATATTGCCACCATGTTGGGGAAATCTAAACCTGACAATGTGTGTATAAACCATCAAGTCACCTGTTGACTTATGGAGACCCCATGGATTTCAGAGGGTTTTCTTAGCCCTCAGAGGTGGTTTTGCCCGTCCTTTCCTCTGAAATCTAGCCGACAGCACCTGAAGTTCATTGGTGGTCCCTCATCCAAGTACTAACCAGGGTTGACCTGACTTGGCTTCCAAGATCAAACAGGATCTGACGCAGAACTCAAGAGCCATCATGGTAACCACAGTAAACCAAGACGATGGGCCAAAAGAACTTTTACATCTCCTGCCCATTATGCCCCACCTCTGGGGAAAAAATACAATCTCATTTGAATCCAAATGCCATTAGCATCCTACACATCACTGGGGATGAATAGCTTGTGGAAGAAGGGGGCATCGTGGCTGATATCAGCGATGACATTTGTCTTCATGACCAAGTGGGGGAGGAGGAGGAATAATTTAGGGGGCTGGAATTGTCCCACTCTTGAATTTATTCCCCCTCTTCTTCCCATCTCTCTCCATCCGTGAGTGGAGCTAATTGTCATAAAACATCATTTGCATGTCAATGGCGCCACTCAGCCACAAAAGACCCCAAGGCACCGCTCATCTGGCCAGGGCTGGAGAAGATGGGACCCGGTGGCCAGTTGCTCGATCTGGGGACAGCAATTCATTTTCTTCCCTTCTGGGGCCATTTTGTGGTCCTCCAAGGGATCGGGGCATTGCTTTTGCAACAGATGGAGCCATGGCACCGAAAATGGCGTCAGACTGCATCATCTCTACAGCATCGATGCATCCCGGGTCTTGGGTGCTTATATTTAACTTAATCATCCGGGCTACAATAAGAAATGAAATTTGGGTAAAATCGAAACTCCCATTCAGGAATAAAATACATTAAAGTCCATGTTGTCTCCAGTTGGCGTTTCAGAATCACACCAATTGATTGAATAGGCAGGGCCTGTTGGTGATGTACATTAAGTGGACTTAAGTCTGTAGGAATTAGAACTGGGTGATTCCTCGATGTTCGCACCTGGCAAAAGGCTTATGGTTATGCTACTACATAGTGGAGCTTGCAAAGAGACTGATGGGCATAGGGACTGATGGGCTTTGGTGCCATTAAGCATCAGGGCACCAGCTAGGGAGTGCCAATGAAGAGCCCGATGCTCATGGGGACACTCTTGGCTGATGCACCATTACATCTTCATAAGTGGATTTACATCTGTGGGGATTAGAACTGAGCAGTTCCAGTGTGGTGTAGTGGTTTGAGCATTGGACTACAAATCTGGAGACCAGGGTTTGAATACCAGCTGAGCTATGGGCACCACTGGGTGGACTTGGGCAAGTCACACGCTCTCAGCTTCAGAGGATGGCACTGGCAAACCCCCTCTGAAGAAATGTGCCATGATAGGTGTGCCTTCGGGTCACCATAAGTCGAAAATGACTTGAAGGCATACAACAATGATGACGATGACAATGAGGAGTTCCATAACATCCGCATCTGGTAACAGGCTGCTGTTACATTACTACGTAGGGGACCCGGCAAAGGGGCTGACGCTCATTGGGACCAATGCACAATGAGACCGATGCACTCGGTCCCGTTGTGCATCAGATCACTGGCTAGGGAGTGCCATGTGCCAGTGGTGTCATTGGGAGAGTGCAAGAGTTGTGAACCACCCCTGGTGGGGTCCTCATCCTGCTTTGGTGGAGCATGGCCCTCGTGGCTTCACTGGAGAGGAATCTGACGTGGCGGTGAGGTGAGAACACCCTTTGTGGTTTTGTTTCCAGCCTGGCTTCCTTCCTGGGGAGGGAACTGGTCTGGCAATGAAGCCATGAGGGGCAAACAGTGGGGAGGGCAGCCCCTCATACACAGGGTGCTACCAAGCCTTACGACGCCACTGCATTTGCACTGTTATAGCCCACTTATTGTTACAAAATGGCTGTTGCGCATCGGGACCAATGCACGACGGAACCAGTTCACAATGGTAACGCTGTGCATCAGGACATCAGCTAGGGAGTGCCATGTGCATTTTTGTACCCCAACATGCGTCGGGAAGTTATTGTGGGTGTCCTGTTACACGTCTTTGCACTTCAGGGTTCCTCAGCTACGTAGCTGAGTCTACCCAAAGTTACTTAACATAGGCCACAATAGAGGATCCTGGCCTGGTCATTTTACCAGAAGAACTTGGCAAATCCCAGGAAATGTTCATCAAACCCGAAATTCTCCTTCCTCCCCAACAAAAGAGAGCATGTTGTTGTTTTTCCAGTAGCAGATGGATGCTGCTGCTGCTGCTGCATCCCAGGAGCGCATGGAGAAACCTCATCTGCTTTCCCTGGAGAGTCGGGGAGGGCAAGGACCAAAGAACCGCTCTCAGTGACCACCATAGATTACCGCTTCCGTCGCAAGGACCTTAACCGCGCCGCCAAGGACAAGGCCATAAAGAGATGGAACACCTGCACCCCGCCTCCGCTTCCCAAGACCAGACCCCAGGTGTGTGATACGGAGCAGTTAAATCTCATCATTACCCTTTCCTTCGATGGTAGATGTATTTTTTATAGTTCTTCTCCTTTCTTTCTTTATACTTTTACTACTGTGAGCACTAAAGATGCTGGGTGCATCCCGAGACCTAAGAGGGCATTGCTCATCAACCTGATGGATACATACATATATATATATATTTCTTAGCATCCCCCCCCTCCCAGAAATGACAAAGTCCTGGCTTAATATTTCTGATAACTCTCTTCCACATGGGCTATCTATCTCTCTGTGTGCGAGTTTTGTTGGGGGACGGCAGACAAGAGCAGCTCAGTGCTTAAGAATGAGAAATTAAGTGCCCTTTGAAAGCGCAGTGGGCTGCCTATTAAATGCCTCCCTCTTCGTAGGCGACGCTTTATAGGGTATCTATCTATCTATGGATATTACGGAGACACTGATGTATCTCCTCGCCTCAAGGGTTTGGCTGTGACCGTTTTGCTCCAGATTGAAAGGGGTCGAAGGTGGCCACCTTGCCCCACGGGGAGGGCGACAGTGCGCAAATGAGCATTTGAATGCATGCAAATTTTGGAAAGCTCTTTGGCTGGGATGTGGTTTCCCCTCCCTTCTGGTCGACTTAGATTGCCAGCCACTATCTCATCTCTTGTAAGAGACAGTGTTGTGTAGTAGTTTGAACACTGGACTAGACTTTGGAGACCAGGATTCGATTCCCAGCGCAGCCATGAAACCCACCGCGTGGGTCAGCATTCTCCGGAGATGCTAAAGCCACAGCTGCCGGCAAAACATCAGGAATCACAGCCCAAACAACCCACAAAAATCTCACTTGGGCAAGTTATACTCTCTCAGCCTCAGAGGATAACCATGGCCAACCCCATGCCAAGAAAACTCTATGATAGGGTCGCCATGCGCAGACTGCGCAGGTTAAAAACTCAACATTTGGTTAATGCAAACAGCAGTGCAGCAAATTTATCCAGCTGGCGACGGCGGCCACCGAAGATATCGTTTCTCATCTTTGCTCTTATTTTGTGGAGCGACTTTTTTTATGTTTCCAAATTCTTGATGGAAGATGATATCCAAGAGGCCAGGGAGAGACATTTCTTCCTTCCCCAGATGTCTTAGCTTTGTCTGAACTGGCAGGAGAGCGCGCCGTAATTTAATTAACTCTTCCATTTTTTCCTCTAATCCAACAAGAAAGCATCTTTTTCTCTCTCCCCGCAATCCCCAGGCCTTACCCCGCGATGCCTGCCCTGCGAAGATTCCCTTTCCGCATTGTTGTTTTTGGCATGAAAACGTGCGAAAGGAGCCAACGTTGATTAACTTGTCTCTGAGTATCCACCTAAAGCTAGTCAACCCAAGAGAGACTCCTTCTTCTCTATGTCTCTCCTGCCCCACCGTCACATGTCTTGTCTATGCACAACCTTTTGTTGGAGGCATGCTTTGGATATGGAACAGGGTGAACGATGCGAGTCTGAAAGAACGAGAGAGCCCCAAAATAGAGCATTGAAATAAATACAGGCGGCCCATGTATTATGCAAGGGATCCATTCTGGAACTGCTCACATAAAATCTGGAACCTGGTTTCCCTTTCCATGAATTGTTAAGAGTGTCCTCTCTAGGCATTTTTGGGCCCTCCAGCACAATTCTATGGTACGCTTCTGCTGGAAATTGATCATAGAGCCATTGGTGGGAGAACCTACAAATGCCTTGAGAAGTGTCCTCTCTAGGAATTCCTAGGTCCTCCAGTTGGTCTGTATGGTCAATGTCCAGTGGAAGCATACCATAGAATGCTCTGGAGGACCTAGAAAAAGCCTAGAGGGAACATATTTTTTCTGCGCACGAAAGTGAACAAATGTTGCACGAACTCGCGTAGCACAGAATCATAGAGTTGGAAGAGACCACAAGGGGCATCCATTCCAACACCCAATATGTGCGCTACTTGTACCTCTCCCACATTGGGCTGTCACAGCGCAAATACTTTCTCCGCCTTCTCCTTGGGTCTTGGGAGAGTGGCTCAACTAGCTGAGGGATTCTGGGAGCAGCGTTTCTCCCCGAAAAAAGGAACTTCTCCAAGCTTGGTTCTTTCCACCCTCTTCCTTGGGAAGAGCAAGCTGGCATCCGACTAGAAGACTGAAAGTTGCTCCGGCCAGAGAATGTCTTATAAGGATGGCATGGTCTCCAATGGACCCACCTAAGCCGACTTGCCATCCTCGCGTGTTGTGGGGTGACATGCCCCGATTCAATGGTAAGAGGGATGTGTTCCTCTTTACCTCCAACATCAAAATGCCTCCGGGTAACACCACTGCTCCTCCTGACTTGGACTCTCTCGCGGTGTCCTTGCCTGGGGCTGGCATGTCCTCTCCTTTCTTCCCGGAGGTGTTTTAGCCTTCTCCGTTCTCATCCTTTGCTCCCCGCCTGGCTTGGCATTTTGACACCACCGACTTTGATTAACGAGAAGCCGTTTCCAGCCCACTATGAGTCCTGGCTGGGTTTGGTACTTATTAATTACAACCAGCTCCATCAGCACATTTAAGAGGGTTGGCGGCGGGTAGGCTAAAGGAGAACAGAAAACGCAAAGGAGAGTCCATCTTCAGCATCATCATCTTCTTCTTTGTCTTCCTCTTCTTCCTCTTTGCCTTCTTCTCTTTCCTCCATTTTCCTTGGCTCACCTTCGATCCCCCGAATCCTGATAAATGACCCTTCACTGAGCATCAGGTGCCATCCTGACCTGGCCAAAAGTCATTCCAGGTTGACAACTGGGGAGAAGAAAACCAGCTGCTCTGCCATGTGCTCCTTGGGACACGTTTCTTCCTCTTGGTTTTGCCCAATGAGTTTTCCCAGGATGCTTCGCTCCTCAAGGCAAACGCGTCTCCACTTCTTCATTCGATACGGAGAAAAAGGTAGAATTTAAACTCATAATGGGTAAGACACCCAGAGATGTGGCCTCTATAAGCTCCATGCTGAATTGGAAGGCAGCATGGCACACTGGACAACTTGGCCCTGATGGTAGTTTGGGAATTTGGCTCAGAGCGCATCTACACTGGAAAAATAACACAGCTTGGCACCACTTTAACTGCCATGGCGCCATCCTACAGAATCCTGGGATTTGTAGTTGGATGAGCACTTTCTGGTAGAGAAGCCTTTGCAAAACTGAGTCTCAGGAGTCCATGCGACAGAGCTTCAGCGCTTAAAGTGGTGCCAAACTACATGATCTCTGCAGTGTAGATGCACCCTAAGTCACCTCCTCTGAACAAATCTTGCCAAGAAAACCCCATGATAGCTTCACCTTAGGGTTGCCATAAGTCGGAAATGACTTGAAGGAACACAACGGAGAGGCGGGATACAAATAAATTATTATTATTATTATTATTATTATTATTGGAATCAATACGTAGAGAGATCTTGTAGCACCTTTGAGAAAGAAATGGGCAGCGTGAGCTTTCATAGACTTAAATCTACTTCCTCAACTGCATTTCGGTTTCCACTCCACTAAAAGCATCTGAGGAAGTAGACTTAAGTCTAGGAAAGCACATGCTGCCAATCTATTTCTTTCAGTTAGTCTCAAAGGTGCTACTAGACCTCTCTCTGTAATGAAAGTAATGGTTATTTTCTTTTAATCGATGAAGAAATAATAGAATATCGAAAGGGAAATCAACTTTCTTGCAGACTCCAAAACGTATTCTCATTGACACAGCTACTTGAACCCTACATTTTGTGCCACAACCAGGGTGCCATGCCTTGCATTGAACAAGGCCCAGTGGCTCCCTTTCTCCTTCGAGCGTCCCATTAACTTATTAGATCCTAGTTAGAGACGCGTCGGCCTCCCCCCCCCCCCCCCCGTTGCTATCCCTCCCCTCTCCAAATGTGTTGGCAATGATGTTTGCAAGATATAAATCAAAACAGTGCTCAAGTCAAAAGGTTGATGCCATCTAAAACATATTCTATGTATCATCGGTAATACGGTTTCATGGGTGCCATCCATCACCCACCAATCCCGTCGACGGCCCTTTGTTGCCTTCAGGTAATTAATTACCTGCAGTTTAAAAATGCACACAACAACAATGGAGGGATCAAATAATAATAATAACAACAATGAAAATAATAATGCTAATAAGTGATCGTCTAAAGGCCCCTGCACAACTTTGCAGTGCTCAGAAATAAAATGCAGAGACGCAGTCGAAGATGGGGAGGTAAAGGATGGAGTGGATGAAGCAACATCATCTGCTTTTTGATAACAGACTCCTTGCCTTAAGCCTTGATCGGTTTTTGATCCATCCTAAGGCAGGGCAGGGGGTTAAAAGAAAGACCGACAGTCGTCTGCCAGACTGGGATTCAGCTACAATCGCTCCGAAGCGCAAGGCGAGTGCTGAGTAAGAGAAACAAGGACAGAATCCAAAGTTTGAAATATACAGATCAGGGTAAGGATCTCAAGAGCCATCATGGCGTAGTGTTTTGAGCGTTGGACTATAACTCTGGAGTGGAGGTTCGATTCCCGGCTTGGCGATGGAAATCCATTGGGTGACTTTGGGCAAGTGACATGCTCTCAGCCTCATATAATCATAGAGTTGGAAGAGAGCGCAAGGGCCATCCAGTCTGACCGCCTTCTGCCATGCAGGAAATCTAAATCACAGCATCCCCATTGACAGATGGCCATCCAGGGGACAGCAATGGTAAACCTCCTCTGATAAAACCTTGCCAAGAAAACCCCATGATAGGGTCGGAAATGACTTGAAGGCACACAACAACAAGAAGGGAGATCTCAGACTTTGAGGCCGAGCCTAGACTTCTGAGAAAGACCATGGATCCATGTGTTCCTTCCCAATGTTCTCCACCTTCTAAGCCATTCCTAAGGCTTTGAGGAGAGACTAAGACTTTGAAGTTTAAAATGTGCTCACATTTTGGGCCCCATCCTTTGTGTTTGGAAACCTTTGGATACCTCCCACTCTCTCAGCTTCAGAGGAAGGCCAAGGCAAGCCCCATTGGCAGGAGAACCCCAGGAAATGTTCATTTAAGGATCACCATAAGTCACAACTGACTTGAAGACAAACACACAAAGTTCTCAAGGGGATGTGTGAAACGGCAGAGTGCGAGGTGTTTGCAATTTTCAGCATCTCACTCTGCAATGCTACAAACTGGGGAAGATTTCATTTGGAAGGGCAGGACTTTTGCTTCCGCTTTCTCTGTATCTACTCCCATACCTAGTTTGCTGGAAAATATAGTTGCTTCTCTTGGTGGATCCTCATTATTCTGATACACACACGGCCGGGCGGCATCTCATAACTCACCGCCTTTATGATGAAGCCGTGAAGATGCTCGGGAGATGCTCAACCTCAGCCCCAGAGGCGATGATACTGTGATGCACGCACACATACACACGCCTCACCATCCGCTGCTTAACTGGCCAATTTCAGTCCCTCCCCCACCCGTCCTATTTCCCCGAGCCAGAAGGAAATTTATGGCACTGGGCGGCTGCTGTGGGCAAACCCTAATAAAGTGCTGTTTTGTTGCAATTTGTTTAATTGGCCACAGTAGAGAAGGGAAGCTGAGTGCATGGCGCATGGCCGGGTGAGACTCCAGCCTGTGGTCGTCCTCCCCCATTGGCAGATGTTCACAAAGTGCGAACCATTGGGCCCTTGGTGCTTATGTGCCAAGGGGCAGGAAAGCCCCCTTGCCAATGGTCTCGGGTTCTGCCACCTTTCCGAACTGTATTTCTCCTCCACCTCCTTTGAAAAGGCCAGATTTCAGGGCCTGACCCTCTGTTTCCATGGGTCACTTCCAGGCAGGGGATGAAGGTTCAAATCCTCCCCATTTGGTGGACTTAGTTCCAGCAGGCGAGAGGAAAAGACTCTGTGCAAATGTCCAGCTCAGCATAGACTAGTAACGTCCTACAATTTGATTCATTTCTTGTTGCATCTCGCAATGACTCTCCAGGGAGTCTATGGACTCCATCTATTTATTTAGCTCAGTGGTCCCCAAATGGTGCTCTTTATTTTGGACTCCAGCTCCCAGAATCCCAGACTATTGGCCAACATGGCTGAGGCTTCTGGGAGCTGGAGTCCAAAATCTCTTAAAGGGCACAGTTTGGGGAGCCACCGGTTTAGCTAGTCATTGTATTGCCAAGGCTCACCCTCCGTTCTGCTCTTCATCCACTTTCTGGCTAGAAGCAAGGAGGCTTGATGAAATGCTATCCTTATCCCATCTTCCTAAAGACCCTCTCGATGGTTACCTTGGTCTGGGAAGAGTCCATGTGGCTGAGCTTTCTGCGCCTTAATGTTCAAACAAGAAAAGTATGAGAAGCTGTGAGCATCACTAGTTAGCACTTAATGCATTGTGCTTTATGGCATTATCCCTAGGTTTCAGGTTTTGGGCCAGGAATCTCAGGGTGTTGGTTAGGGTTGCCTTTTCCTAGTGTGGCATAGTGGTTTGAACATTGGGCTACGACTCTGGAGACCAGGGTTCGAATCCCACCTTGGCCATTGAAACCCACTGGGCGACATTGGGCAAAGTCACACTCTCTCAGCCACAGAGGATGGCAATGGCAAACCCCGCTCTGAAGAAATCTTGCCAAGAAAAGTCCAGGATAGGGTTGCCATAAGTCAGAAGCAACTTGAAGGCATCCAACAACAACAAATATGAAAAGAACACATCTAAGAAGTAGACACAAATCTCTAGCCCTGAAAGGCATTGTGTGCCTCTGTGTGTGTGTGTGTGTTTTAACCTCCATTCCCCTTCTATGCACACTTGGGAGCAATGCGCCCTCTTGGATTCGGAAAGATGTATCTTTCGGAGGTGTGCATGACAGGTTCAGAGATTTAAGGCAGAAAGAAGGAGCCGGTCTCCCTCAAAGCATCTCCTCCGTCCTACAGTCTCTCGAGTTCTCCATTAACAACAACAACAACAACAACACAATTTAAGAAAGTTATTTAAGAGGTTGGGCAGGCCATAAACCCCTCTACTCCCACCTATATTTATAGGTTTTGGAAGGACGGGGCGGACGCATCCCTGGCAAGGGAAGAAATAGAACGGCATATCTATACATCTATATATCCGCTCAGAGCTCTCCGCTGCGGCATCTAATACAATGTAATGACGGAAGTGAGAAAGGACTTTTCCACACCCAAAGATCTCCTAAACAGTGATTTGTACACATGGAGAACATTACGGCTCTCCTAGGATGTTCCTTGATACTCATTAAGTTTCCTCTTTGCGGCATATTTCAAAGGTTTTAGGCACGGGAGCGATAAGACTCATTTAAACTGAATTACAACCTCCGCTGTCCGTACAGAAGGTCGGAGGAGTTGTACTTTGGCTAGAAATCTGGGGAGAAAAGAGGGAGAAAGAGGAACGTGAGCGGCGGAGATGAGGATTTATAGCCAAGGTTTTGTGGGCCATGCGCCACAGAGGGCCACCAGGGCTCTGAGTATGGCCTCCTCCGAAAAAAAGGAAGCTTGCGTCCCAATGTCACCATCTATATTCATAAAATTAATAACATTTCTGGCCTTAGAGGGAACGACTCTCACCAGACGGCATAGTAAGACACATGTGTAGACAGTCGTTCCGCATCGGGAATCTATGGCAGCTCTGGGGCCAGAATATTCTGGGAGCTGCAAGTAAATATTCTATCTGGAGTAGATTATGAGGCCTGAATTGTATGTGTGCAAACTGCTTTTCTGCTTTGAACGCAGCTTGAAGGAATTGAAGGAAGCCTGAGGACAAAGGGAGAGGAGGAGAGAGAGAAACCGGGGCATTTTAAGAAGCGCTGAAAAAGTGGGACAGCAAAGGATTAATCAGGATTGTTGGAAGGTAAATCAAGTTTCAGTAATGAATGGGAGCGCATTTGCTTTTCAACAAAGCTTGTGAACCAAATGTGCGATTGCTAGAGATATATGGCCTCAGCAAAGAGTGGGAGGAGGAGAGCGAAACCGGGGCATTTTAAAAGCAGCTGAAAAATGGGAAGGCGGAGGATGAAGCAGGACTGTCCCTGAAGAATTGGGGCAGTTGGAGGGTATGTTATGTTTCACCTCTGCAAAACACAACATTTGACCCCAGGAGCAAATTTGAAATGTGTTTACCTTAAACGATGCGCCCGACCCCCTTCCCCAAAGGTCTACCTAAGTCATTGAAGAAGGCATTTATTTCGGAGAGCCGGTATATAACGCCAATGTGCTTTCGAAAAGGCAAATGAGCTACCTGTGGCTCGAAAAAGTGAAATGGATGGCGACGGGTTAAGTTTGACTTTTCCAACAGCGACACAGGCGCACACCAAACGAGAGGGTGGCTCTCAGACCTGTGGCAAACTGCAACCAATGACCTGAACACGTTCCTTCCCGAATGAAACATTCAGAGAGTCCTCAGAGGATGTGCGGCCCAAACGAGGGAAATTACTCAACAACGCACACGTATCCAGAGTGTCGCCACCAAGCCTGTTTACCCGCCAAACAAACGGCTGCCCCTCAGCTCTGGCATCTCTCGGCTCCGAAGCCATCAAAACAGTCCTTTAATTTTCTCTCCACTCCCCAGCGCAACTCGACACAAGAGGACACAATTCAGTGCACTGGTTGTGCCCTATAAAGCCCTATACAGCTTAAGGGCAGACTATCTGAGTGTATCTCCCCATATGAGCCTGATAAAGGGCTTCTTTGCATGGACCAACATTACCTGGCTTTCCATCCCATCACACGGGTGGCTGTTTGCACATGCATCCCTCTGAGCTGCCTGGGACATCCACCATTAACATACCATATATACTCGACTATAAGGCCTCTTTACCTGGAGGTCTTTAAACAGAGGCTGGATGGCTATCTCTCAGGGTGCTTTGATTGAGAGTTCCTGCATTGAGAATGGGGTTGGACAGGATGGCCCTTGAGGTCTCTTCCAACTCTATTATGATTCAGTGATGATGCCATGGCTGGGCACCTCATTCTGATCTCAGATCAGGGGCGTCACTAGAGGAGTGTGAGGGATGCGGACCACACTTGGGGGGAGTAGCGCAGCTGCTGGTTGAGCAAGAAAAGGTATCACCATCTAAGACCCCATCTGGAGGTCTCAGTATCCCCCCAGTAGCAGCCCTTGCTGGGGGTCAAGACCTTCCATTTAGAGTCTGGCATGGCTGTTTGCCCAAGTAGCCATGCTAGAACGTAAACAGGCCATTTGCAGGCCTTGGCACCACTCACCAAGCCTTGTTTAAATACTTGAAGGGATATCATATTGAGGATGGAGCAAGCTTGTTTTCTGATGCTCCAGAGAATAGGACCCCGGAACAATGGATGCAAGCTCCAGGAAAAGAGATTCCACCTCAACATTAGGAGGAACTTCCTGAGAGTAAGGGCTGTTGGACAGTGGATGATGCTCCCTTGGAGAGTGATGGAGTCTCCTTCCTTGGAGATCTTTAAGCAGAGGCTGGATGGCCATCTGTCAAAGGGGATGCTTTGATTGAGAGTTCCTGCATGTCAGAATGGGGTTGGGCTGGATGGCCCTTTCGGTCTCTTCCAATTCTATGATTTTATGATCTTCTGGTTGGTTTATTTTAACCTGATATAAAATCAGAAAGCGCAGGAACAAAATTTGGGACTTTTCATTCAATCCAAAAGTGCCCCTCATTACAGAATCATAGAATCCTAGCATTGGAAGAGACTGCAAGGGCCCTGATCCAGTCCAACCCCTTTATTCTGCCATGCAGGAACTCTCAATCAAAGCATCCCAATTGACAGATGGCCATCCAGCCTCTGCTTAAAGACCTCCAAGGAAGGAGAGCTGGATGAAGTCTGTGTGTGTGTGTGTGTGCATACATATATACACATACACACACACAAAGAGAGAGAAAGGAAGGGTATAACTCCAATTAAAATGAATAAATAAGGAATAAACCAAACACAATTTTTTTAAAACAAGTGTGCAAGGTGCACTTCCCCTCCACCTTTGGCTTCTCTCCCTGCGGAATCGGACTGGCAAACATAGGGAAAAAGAAACGCAGCGGAGAGTCCTTTCGGCCCGGTTTACAAAAGCAAGGGTGTCTTTCACAATATTTATCTTGCCTCGTCCCAGATGGATTGACTATAAGCCTATGGAAATCTTCAAGGAACCACAGAAACGGCTAATCACCCCAAAGCTATTCTGGGCCGAGTTTGCTCTGCAAGCTGCATCGCACTGTTTGCACAAGAAGGAGCAGCGACTTATGAAATCCTATTGGGACTTCCTCCTCCTCCCTTTCCTTTTTTGTTTAACCACAAAGAATAAAGCTTCAAGGACCACAGATTTCCTCTGAGTTGTGAGAGGCGCATTTGGATCCAGGCTAATATAATGATTATGACGATGGTGGTGGTGTTGATGATGATGCTAATATTCATTTCTTACATGCCTTTGGCAGGGATAGTCCTGATTAATGCTCCGCCGTCCCAGTTTTGCATCTGTTTTTCAAACGTCCCGGTTTCTCTTTCCTACTCCTTCTCCCTCCGCCTTTGTCCTCAGCTTACTTCCATTGCTGCAAATTGAGTTTCCAAGTGGAAAAACCAGGTTGTGTTCAATTAATTCAGCACAGAGAGAGGAGAAGAGAAGGGATCTGAATTTTCACTAGGCTCGAACCCAGCCTTGTTGGCTTTCAATCCCAGAGGGATCCAGGTTGACTTAGCTTTCCATCCTTTCGCAGGTACCCAGTTTGTTGGGGCTAATAACAGAACAGCAATAGCAATAGCAAGTACATTTCTATACCGCGAGCACATTAGAGTGTGCTTACTGTATATACTAATACGTAAGTCTAGAAATGTAGGTCAAAAAACGGACCCCAAAACCCTGAGTCGACTTATCCAGGGGTCAATGTAAGTACTGCATCTTAACTCATAGGAACCATCTCCTGGTGAAAAGCATGAGTAAAACATGTGAAGCACTGACTCCCTTTACTCGCTCATCTGTCTATTACTAAAGAGTAAGCACAAAGTGTTATGTCTGCTGGGATTTTGCAGGTTCTTTGACATTGCTTTGCTTTACTTCGTCCTTCAGAACCTTTGCTCTATGCCCCTAAGTTTTACCCTTGACTTATGCACGAGTCATAGCAAAAGCCATAATTTTGGCCCCATAACGTGCCCTCGACTTATACATGAGGTCGACTTATAGTCGAGCATATGCTATGAACTCACTATGAAGTGTAAAACCCTATTGCAATTGTAACTGCGCTCTTCGGTAACAGAATGGCAGCCATTTTGTCCCGGGTACCAAGTCCCTCTTTGGAAGAAGGAGCGCATGGCCTTGTGAATCTGGAGATTTACACGGAAAGGAAAAGAATGGTTGCCCTTGTCGGGAAATAATCGGAGGAGAGATAGAGATAGAGATGGAGTCCTTCAGCCAAAGTGAAACGACTGGAAGCCTTATCCTAATGGAGAAAACTGTAAACGCTTGCACGCCGGCGTTATTGAGGCTGGAACGCTGGAGAAAGCCCTGAGCGCTGACATATGAAGATAATGAATGTTGACATATGAAGATACAGCCAAACTGAAAGCTACATCCTATTTAGCTTTTAATTTGGATGTTCATAGAGTGGCTTCCAAAACCTTTCCCTCTTCCATCAGCGCATTTAAAACAGATCCGACTGACAGGAAATGACCTGATGTGGAACCACATTACTTACGAACTTGACTTGAATACCATCGCCGCTCCTCAAGCGGGCGCATTTGCAGGACTCAACAAGGCATCCCACGCCGGGGAAAGTGCTCCATGCTCATGCTCAGAAAAACCTCATGTGCAATGGCTATGGTGTGCCAGTGCACACTGGTAGATCCTGATGCACATTGAGACACTCTTGCCGGCGTCCGTTACATATCTTTGCAACTCACAAACAGGGTTTCTGAGTCAATGTATGGTCTACATAATGTAGACTGTGATATATGAATCAGCTAGATTTCTGCACAGGAGCAATGTTTAAAGAAAAAGGTGGCAATCCACCCCCGCTGTTACAAAACACGGATCGCAACTAAGCCTCTTGCTCCTGTCCCGTCCGTCGGATCTCATTGCAAAATAATTTCTGACGTCATTGCAAAGCCTTTCCCTGAATGGAACGCGATTCCTTTGCAATATTGCAAAGGGAGAATGGCTTTTTCTGCGGAGCTATTAAATGCAATTATCAGGTAATCCCTCTGCGCGCATATGCGCAAAGTGCAGTTCCAACACATGTACTGAGTTTGTCTTTGACAGGGTTTGGAGACTTACATGCACTGAAACGACATTTATGGGGCTTAAATAGAATGAAGTGTCACTTCAGGAAAATGGCATTTTCTTTTACTCTATGAATCAAAAGCCCAAGAAGCCTCGCCAAAATAATTCACTCCGATGGGTTTATTCTAAATTTAGCCTGCATGATCTATTGGACTCGTCTTTCCCTCCAGCTTCCTTTCTCTAAAGGCCTTTGTGCTCATGGCTGACCCAGAGCCGGCAAAAATCAATTCTTGGGTATCATCTAGCCAGCATGGCCAACGCTACGTTCCCATAAAAGTTACCAGAAAGTAATATTTATAAGCCCTGACCTGATTCCTGAGCAGTTAGAGGACGAAGAGGAAGAGAAGAGGAGAAAGAAGAGAAAAAGGAAGAGGGGAATGAAGAAGGAGAGGGAGCAGGAACAGGAGGAGAAGGAAGAAGAAGCAGAGGAAGAAGATAAAGAGGAAGAGGAGGACGAAGAGGAATATGAAGAAGAAATGGAAAAGGAAGAGGAAGAGGGGGAAGAAGAGGAGAAAGAAGAAAAAGAGGAAGAAGGGAAAGAAGAAGAAGAGGAAGGAGGAATAGGAGGAGAAGGAAGAAGATAAAGAGGAAGAAGATAAAGAAGAAGAGAAGAGGAGGACGAAGAGGAATATGAAGAAGAAATGGAAAAAGGAAGAGGGAGAGGAGGAAGAAGAGGAGAAAGAAGAAAAAGAGGAAGAGGGGAATGAAGAAGGAGAGGAAGGAGGAACAGGAGGAGAAGGAAGAAGAAGCAGAGGAAGAAGATAAAGAGGATGAGAAGAGGAGAAAGAGGAGAAAGAGGAATATGAAGAACAAATGGAAAAGGAAGAGGAAGAGGAGGAAGAAGAGGAGAAAGAAGAAAAAGAGGGAAAGAAGAAGAAGAGGAAGGAGCAACAGGAGGAGAAAGAAGAAGAAGCAGAGGAAGAAGATAAAGAGAATGAGAAGAGGAGGAATATGAAGAAGAAATGGAAAAGGAAGAGGAAGAGGAGGAAGAAGAAAAAGAGGAAGAGGGGAATGAAGAAGGAGCAGGAATAGGAGGAGAAGGAAGAAGAAGCAAAGGAAGAAGATAAAGAGGAAGAGAAGAGGAGGACGAAGAGGAATATGAAGAAGAAATGGAAAAGGAAGAGGAAGAGAAGAGGAGGAGGAGAAGAGGAAGAGCAATATGAAGAAGGAGAGGAAGAAGAGAAGGAGGAAGAGGAAGAGAGGAAGAGGAAAAGAAGAGGAAAAGGACTGAAGAAGAAAAATGGGAAATGGATGAAGAGGTAAAGAAAGAAGAGGAAGAGGAAGAGATGAGGAAGAAAAGGTGGAGGAACATGAGGAAGAGGAAGACAATGAGGAGGAAGAAGACGAGGAAGAAGAAGAGGAAGATGATGAGGAAGACGAGGAAGAAGCAGAAAGTGAAGAGGAGGAGGAGAAGAGGAATATGAAGAAGAAGAGAAAGAGAAGGAGGAGGATGAAGTAGAAGAAAAATAGAGGAAGAGGAAGAAGAATTCAGAAAGAGGATGAGAGAAAAGAAGAAAAAGAGAGAGAATGTCCTAGTTCTGGGATCTTTGGAAAGAAGCCTCCTTCCCTGCCATCTCCATCCAGGCTGATGCAAAAGTCTTAGGTTTTGTGCCTGTTCCTTCCAATTTTAAACAGGGGCTAAAAAGAAGAAGAAGAGAAACCCATAATCCGGGGAGCTGGTATTAAAAGTCTCTGATCATAGAATATATTCTGGGATGAACAAAAAAAAGTGTGTGGATCGGAAAGAGCAGGAACCAAATCTGGTTCTTTCTGGTCTTTGAAACCAGTCTGGAATGTGCTTATGCCTCCTGTCCACATTGTCTGTGCGTCCCTGACATAGATAACTGCGCATGGACCAGGGCCGTCATGTCATAGAACGGCCTTATCGTCATCAGTCCTGGCACAACTTGTTGTATATGTGTGTGTATGTGTAATTTTTTTAAATTGATACTTGGCTCCCGGCACGGCGAGAGAAGTCTATCTCTGATCTCTCGGGTAATGGCATGCCCTCTATGTAGAATGAAATAGAGTTTAAACGAATGCTCCACGAAACCCCTGACAGGCCGTTTAACAAGATGTCCAACATCCCATTTCCTCGGCGCTTCCTCTCCCCTTAATCCTTTTATGTCGAAGCGCACGCAGGAGTAAGCACGTGTGAAATTGAGGCCTTTCTAATACACACACACAGGCGCGCACACAGGCACACACACACACAGAGCATGGCACAACTCGACAAAATAGAGTGTCTCTCTGCCTCGTTCAGTCAAAGGGGGGCCAGGGCGCATGCCAGCTCTAATGAAAGAGTCTTTTCTACAAGGCTGACGGACTTGCGCTCTCCCAGCTATGTCTTCTTATTTTGACAAAAAGGAAAAGAAAGAAGGGATTTTAGTGGAAGGAAAGCGCACTTTTCTGAACCAGAACAGAGGAATTTGGTATTTTGGAAAGATTAGCTTCTACAACGGGGCCGCAAAGCACATACCCTCCAACTGTCCGGACTTGGCATGGAAAGTCCTGGTTAACCCTCTGCCTTCCCACTTTTTAAATGCTTTTAAAATGTCCCGGTTTTGCTCTCCTCCTTCCGCTTCCGTTCTTTGTCCCCAGTGCGCTTCGATTGTTGCAAAATGAGTTCAAAGCACAAAAGTGGTTTTGCGCTCAACGGTCGTGGATGGGTCAATCGCACTTACATTTTTTGCTCTACTAATCCAAAATCGATTCACCATTCCCACTACATTTGAAGGCAGCAACTCTCTCTGTGGCGTTTAAATCTGGTTTGAAGTTCCCATGTGTCGTCGTTCCGGATCAAAACGGAGGCACCTCCGTTTCCTGAATGGTGGCGGCGTGATCCGAATCAATCCGATAGCGCGAATGCGCTATCGGATCAATTCGGATCACACCGCCACCGTTCAGGAAACGGAGATGCCTCCGTTTTGATCCGGATCGTTGTGGTCCTTAAAAAAAGAACCGTTAGGGATCTGGTGCCAAGTGCACCACCAAAAAGCCTATTTAAACCGGTGCACTTGGCACCAGATCCCTTAGCGGTTCTTTTTTAAAGAGCCACAATGATCCGCATCTCTGATAGTGTGAATGCACTATCATCGGTGTACAGTACAATCGGTGCAAGTCTGAACAACAGGGAAATAACCCAGTTTCCAAACTGGGTTATTTTGTAGTGTGAATAAACCCTGAGGAGGGGCAGTTACCTTTTCTATATGGAACAAAAGGAACCAACTTGCGTAGCAAAATATCGTTGGCCAGTTCTGACAAGCGCATGGCTGTCTGGACCCCCTCTTTTTTGCATCCTTTTCACAATGTTCTGGACTTAGCGGTGCCTTTTTTGGGGATGAGAAAACTTTGGTCACTACAGTAAATGAATGGTGGAATCCTGTTTACCAGTTTACCATCTTGAATGTCCTACATTTTACAGTTGCATGTCCTCCTTTGCAGTTACCACATCTGGTCATCCTGAGCATGCCACAGATGCAAAGCTAGGTTTGGGATGGATGACAGATCTCTATCCTTATAGTTAAAACGATGTTGCAGCATCGCAGACACAGTGTCTTAAGAAACTTACATTAGGTTACCTCTGTGCAAAATGCATTGTAAAATCTAGTTCTACTTTTCACTCAGCCGCATGCGGCGCATGAAAATCCAAGGCTTCCTCCTGCTTTTTCCTCCCCCAACAAATGGAGGTGGGAAAAATGATCCCATATAGAGAAAAAACTGGAGTGATTAAAATTTCGGCGTTCTCATCAAACCTTGTAAATGAAAATGTCCTTCTCGGCACAGACTTATGAAGGCGGGGGCGCCGGTAAAGATGAAACCTTTAAAACCGGCGTGAAGAGGGGGATATAAAACCGTAATAACAAATCCAGCATCGCGGTAATGAGGAAGGAAACAAATACTGAGCTTGTTTTAAGGACCGGGAGGCTCAAAGTAACATCGCTTGGCATGTCTGTGTTTGCATCTTTGAGCATTTTGAGAAAATCTGAGCATAATGCCAATGGCAACGCAGGCCAGGGATGATGCTCACCTTTCAAGGTGGGTCTAGCTTCCATAGATATTGATGCATGGAACCATGGAGAAGACAATAACCAAAATCCTATGTTGGGATGGGTAAAATTGGACTGCATTCCTTGGGACCCCAAAGTGTGGTCCCTGAACCTCTTCAAAGTTCGGTAACATTTGTACCCAGTAAAAGGTTGCTCTTATGTTACTATGTAGAGGAGCTGACAAAGTAACCGATGCACACTGAGACCGAGACACAATGGTCCCCTTGCGCATTGGGACACCAGCTAGGAAGTGTCGATGTACATTAGTAGAGCCCAATGCTCAGTTGGGACACTCTTGACAGTGGCCTCTTATGCATCTTTGCAATTTACTAACCAGGTGTCTTAGTCCCTCTGTTTCGTGGCTAAGCATACATAAAAATAGGTAGACCTGCATGTTGACACTGCCATGGCTCCATGCTATGGAATCCTGGGATTGGTAGTTTTATGTGAGACTTAGCTTTCCCTGTCGGAGGACTCTACCACAAACTACAAATCCCAGGACTCCACAGCATTGACCCATGGCAGTTCAAGCGGTGGGCCAAACGGCATTAATTCTGCAGTGCATCATTTGGCTCTCCATGCGCCACCTTTGATGTGGTCCTATAGAAATTTGGATACGGAGAAAAGAAACTGGATAGAGAGAAAGCTGGAAACTTTGGTCGACAGCAAGGGAGAAAGGGACAAGGTGAACCCTCTTAAACACACACTTCTACTCCATTTTGTCATGCGAACTTTCTGTTTCGGATGTACCTGTATCCTTTCCAAACACTAGAAAGCCCAAATCTTTTGATCTCCTTTCTTGGGGAAATGAAATTGGGATCATTCCCCCCCTTCCCTGCCCTATTGTGATCTCTAGTTACAACCTCATTGATCATCTCCTCCCTCTAGTACCTTGTGAGTAAAAAGCTTCCTGTGGCGATGAGGGCTGGGCTTAGATGTGGGGAAATGAACCATTAAGAGAACTTATGAAGAGGATCTCCCTACCGGTTAATGATTTGCTTGCTTTTGACGAAGTGGGGAAACGAAGGAGCAGGGGAGCGAAAGAGGAAGAGAGGAAGGGAAAACTGAACTGTAAAAAGAGTTTGAAGGAGGGGACCCAGTGGACTCTTTAATCTTCCTCCGTCTGGAAAGGACAAACAACCGCAGACAAGGAAAGCAATGCTCCGAAGAGCCTCCTTTAGATAGAGTGAATGAATGAAACTTTCGGGGATGTTGTTTCTCCCGGCAAATTCATCCCAGGGAAATGCTCTTCTTATCACCAGATATTGGAGAATAGGAGGGAAAGGGTAGCATGGGAGAACCATCTCCCTGGAGAACTCACCTCCATCTATCTGGCACACTATTAGTGCCATACATAGAAGTAATGCAGTTTGACACCGCTTTAACAGCCCTGGGATGTTGGGTTTGGTGGTTTTGTGAGATCTTCTCCGTCGGAGAGCTCCAGTGCCGCAACGAACTGCAAATCCCAAATCAAAGTGGTGCCAAACTGCATTAATTCCGCAGTGTGGCAGCAGCCTAAATTAACCTTGCGCCTATGGAGTTTATCACATGTGAAACTGGAACTCCAAGCCAAAGCCATTCCGAAGGGAAGGGGAAGCAGAGTCAATTCGAATCCAAGGCAGAATGATCTCACATGAAGAGCGAAATTGTGATCATTCCTGAGTCAAAGCGGAGCGAGTGCATATTAAATTATCACAGAGGTACATACCATGCGGATTCAACGATTCGAAGTGGCACACTTGCGCATGCTCACTGGGGCTCTGAACGCATCGTGAACCTTTGTGCTTCCGGGGTGAAGAAGGGCGCCACTTCCTAATTCCAGTTTCACATGAATGTTAGCCTCACGTAAATGATAGCTTCACGTTTCTTCTTCCCTTCTATTTTATTCTATTTTTGACTCTATTTACTCTATTTCAACAATTTTAGCAACGCCCACAATTCCCGCCATGTGTGGTCTTGAGCATACATACATCCAAAGGTGTCCTCCGTGTCAGTCGTCCCTCCCTGCCACATCCAAATGTGTCCTCTGTTCTCAAAGGAGTACCAGAAGGAAGCAAGTGGAGCAAAATTGCAGCGCCGCATCATGGGAAATGTGGCACCTTGGATATTGTGGGGCGGCATACCAGGACCAAAGCAAAGTTGCATGCCACACCAAGACCGATCTGAATCGGATTCGTATTGACTTTGGAAAAAGATTTGTGAATTCGCTAGTTCACCGAATTCACCTACATCTGGATTGACTTTGGATCTGGCTTGGAATGACTCGCCATAGAAAGCAATCGCGTGTGATAATCTATCACATTATAAAGTGAATTCGCATGGTTGGGGCTTCGGATTGGAGTTGCGTGTGATAAGGGCCTATGTAATAAGTCTATTTTTTGGTGACTGCAAAGGCTGATCTTCTCTCTCTCCCTCCACAGCAAACCAAAGCCCTCCTTAGGACTTACACTTGAGCTACTATAGCCTGACACACTTGCGCTACTATAGGCCCATAGTGGCTGATGGAGAATGGGTTTCTTTTCCTGCTATATGTCTCCTCTACTAAACAACTTTTGGAGCATGATGTTAACAAGGACTCCAGAAACCATCAGCCCTGAGACCAAGGCCTATTTGCACCTCTGCACATGCGTTCCGGCTAAGAAAAAGAGAGCGAAAAAGTCATGCACATTGTCTCCGAAGATTGATTTTGCACCTGTAAAAATGATCTATGGCCCATCTCCCCTTCGCGCTCGGCACACACTGTCTTTCCCAGGCTGTGCCTCTGAAAAGAAAGAAAAAAGCCCAAAAAAATGAAGAGAGAAAAGGAGAAAATGGATCTTTTAAAAGATACATCCATCCATCTCTTGTTATTTGCATTCTAAGGGCCAAACTCACCCGATTTGGGACTGGTGCCATTTCAGGCTGGTGGCAGGAGGGCCAAAGAAGAGCATTTCAAATCAGATTGCCAACATTTTCTCCAGTTTACAGAAACTATAGTTTACAGAAACTATAATGAGGGCGGTTGTTCTCTCCAGATAGGAAATAAAAATGTATTGTGTTTCATTTCCTTCCTTCCTTCCTTCCTTCCTTCCTTCCTTCCTTCCCTCCCTCCTTCCCTCCCTTTCGTTTCTTTCCTACCTACCTACCTACCTACCTACCTACCTACCTTCATCCTTCCTTCCTTCCTTCCTTCCTTCCTTCCTTCCTTCCTTCCTCCATCCCCTTCCTTCCTTTCTACCTTCTCACCCCTTCTTCTCTCCTTCCTTCCTTCCCCTCCCCTTCCTTCCTTTCTACCTTCTCACCCCCTCCTTCCTTCCTTCCTTCCTTCCTTCCTTCCTTCCTTCCCTCCCTCCTTCCCTCTCTTTCGTTTCTTTCCTTCCTACCTACCTACCTACCTACCTACCTACCTACCTTCATCCTTCCTTCCTTCCTTCCTTCCTTCCTTCCTTCCTTCCTTCCTCCCTCCCCTTCCTTCCTTTCTACCTTCTCACCCCTTCTTCTCTCCTTCCTTCCTTCCTTCCTTCCTTCCTTCCTTCCTTCCCCCTCCCCTTCCTTCCTTTCTACCTTCTCACCCCCTCCTTCCTTCCTTCCTTCCTTCCTTCCTTCCTTCCTTCCTTCTTTCCTTCCCTCCCTCCCTCCCTCCCTCCCTCCCTCCCTCCCTTTCCTTCCTTCCTTCCTTCCCTCCTTCTCTCCTTCCTTCTTTTCTACCTTCTCAACCCCTTCTTCCCTCCCTCCCTCTCTCTCTCTTCTTTCTTTCCTCTTTCTTTTCTTTTCCTTTTCCTTTCCTCCCTCCCTTCCTTTCTACCTTCTCACCCCTTCCTTCCCTCCCACTTTTTCTTTCCTTCTTTCCTTCCTTCCCTCCTTCCATGTGTCCTTTCTTTCTTTCTTTCTTTCTTTCTTTCTTTCCTTCTTCCTCACCCCTTCCTTCCTTTCTATCTTCTTGCCCCTCCCTCCCTCCCTCCCTCCCTCCCTCCCTCCCTCCCTCCCTCCCTCCCTCTCTCTTCTCTTCTTTCTTTCTTTCTTTCTTTCTTTCTTTCTTTCTAACAAACAGAGCCACCCCACCTTGAATATGTAAGAGCTGATGGATCTGGGCTGCAAGGGAGCCGAAGCCAAGCCAAGGCGATGAGGGACAGGTGAGAAGGGAGCACTTGGCCGAGGAGCCAGCTCTAAACAGCTATTTGTATTAATGCAAAGGAGAGCCGATGCTCCTCTTTCCTTGATATATGCTGCTCTGGGATGTAGTTTTATCCCCGCTCGTGAGAATAAAAATGTACAGTTCATGATGGGAAAGCGTCACGTGAGCGAGATAAAACGCAGGGAGCCTTAATGTATGTGGCGGCGATGTATTCTCCCTAGACTTTGGCTCAAGATCGGGAGACGACAAGAGGAAAACACTTACTCAAACCCAGACACTTCTGCTTCCCCAAGTCCTTTTTATTTCCCTCTCCCCTGCCTTCCTTCTAAAACAACAAAGTGAAATGATTTGTTTTGGAAAGAGAAGAGCGGTATGGATTTTCGGTCTCCGCTTCGTGAAGGCAATGCTTTTTCGGAACTTTCTAGACTCGGGGAATTGCATTCGGCGTTGACGGATCGGCACAAACTCTTTGCAAAGGATCCTGGAAAGTACGGGTGAAAGCATCACACAATTCTGAACTGGGGTTGTGGCTTGGTATTGCTAGGACATTCCTAGTGACACGGGGCACCCATAACCTTCTTTGGCTTGGAGAAGTTACTTTTCCAGTTACAGTTATAATTGCAAGTTCCCCCAAAAGTAGCCAGTTACTGGTTGTGGGGTCGGATTCATGTGGCTAGTCCCATGCGTCAGCGTGGAGTTCTGGTGTTCAACCTCATGCAATAAAGTCGGTGATAGAGGCAGGACTTTGGTTTGCAGTTTGGGCATCTTGCGACTATAGTATGATAGCTAGCTCTTTTTCTCGTTTTATAGCATAACGTTACGACTCGGGTTTCGCGTCCGGTGAAGAAGGGAGAAATCAATACGGCGCATACATTTCAGCTTGGAAATATGGTCCTTTATAAGAGCCCCTTCTAATGTTACGCTGCCAGGCCACCGGATGAAGACTATATGTATGTACTTTTTGCCGTTCAGTCCTCGTTCCTGCTCCTGACCCCGAGCCGGTGTGATGTTTCATCGCAAAAAAGAGACGTTCTTATCAAGAGCGCATAACTCACCCTAAGAGAGGAATAAACTTCCCGACAGCAATGCTCGCCCCCCATTTCTTCTTTGCATTGTCTCCTTCTGCCTCACTTCTCGCTTGCGCAAAAGTCTACGTTTCCAAAGTTCATAAATTCTCATGGCAGCTAATTGCTGGTTGAAAGAGCCCAGGAGACTCAAACCCTGTTTGCAACTGAAAAATACGAGGCGCAAACCAGATCGTGGGTTTCGTGGGTCTGGCGGCAGAGACTTGTATAGGAAAAGACCATTGGTGAAGGGTCCAAGCTCACCAAAGAGGTGTTGCATCTACACCATAGAAACAATGCAGGTTGGCACCGCTTTAAACGTCGTGGTGCCAACCTACTGAATCCTAGGATTTGCACTTTGGTGTGGTGCCAGCACTCCTTGGCAGAGAAGGCTCAAGACCTTGCAAGGCTACAAATCTCAGGATTCGATGAGATGGAGGCCTAAAGTGGGAGGCCTAAAGACGTGGTGAAGATGTCCTCCATGACCTTTAGAGCAGTGGTTCCCAACCTTTGGGCCTCCAGAGGCTTTGGACTCCAGGTCTCATCATTCCTGACTGCGGGCCAAGACTGGGGTTTCTGGGAGCTGGAGTCCAAAACAAATGGAAGCCCAAAGGTTGGGAAAGATGATGATGATGATGATGATGATGATGATGATGATGATGATGATGATGATGCTTTATTTATATAGCGCTGCAGATACTGCATTAGAGGGTCTTTGGGGATCCGTTTTTGAGGCCTAGGAGTGGTAAGGGTAATGCACAGCCTTTCAAATTCTCCTTGCCTTCCACTGTTGTTGCTCACCCCTAATTTAGATGGACATTTTCACCCTCATTTTGGTGCAACACAACTCCTGGATGTGAAGTCGAAGGCTTTCGTGCCCGGCGTCCATAGATTTTTGTGGGTTTTGTGTGGCCGCATTCTGGTGCCAATGCTGGCGAAACGTCAGGAATAAACTCTTCTAGAACATGGCCACATAGCCTGAAAAATCTATGGCTTCCAGAGTTGGAACATTGACCGTTAACTATGGCTTATCTATTCAGCCGCCCCACTCCCCTATGGCAGTCCCTTCAGACCACCATTGGCTAAACCATAGTTTGTCCACTCCCAGATCGCACCAAACCATGGTTAAGCCTCCTAAACCATGGTTTGGCACGATGTGAGAAATGAGCCAGCAAGCTTGGGAAGAAGGTGCCGGTTGTCCGCATTCGGAAAGGACCGTCTCCCTTTGAAACCAACCTCTGGTGCGGAAAACCCACAATGCAAGAGGAGAACCCCTTTGGGTGCGCCAGGGAGCCGTAGAAAAACCCGCGCGATCTCGGCAGAGTCGTAAAGAAGTAAACAGTCGGCCGCTATGAAGATGTATTGGGCCCTACAGTGCTATTGTCTTCAAAAGGAATTAAAAACAAATTGCTTTGGGCCAGCACATAATTTAGAGACTCCCGGCAATTTTATGACTTGCTAATGTTCCTAATTACATGCCCGTGAAAGGCTTAATTAATTGGGGGGAATGTTGCAAAAGAGGGAGAGAAAGAGAGAGAGAGAAGGAGAGAGTGAGAGAAAAAAGAGAGGGAATGAGAAAGAGAGAGAGAGAGAGGGAGCAAGAGCGCTGTGGCTTGTGTTTGTTATCATGGTTCCACGGCATTGATTTTATTGCCTTCGGAGAATTTAGGGCCTCTCTGTTTGCACAAAGAAAATGCTAGACTTTCTTCTCTCTCTCCTTTTCTGTCTCTCTTTCTGTCTCTCTTTCTGGCTTGGGAAAATAAAAAGAAGCACATTAAGACGAACCCCTCGCTGCTATCTAATATACTCGCCTCTACTTAACCGAAAGCGCCGGGGATCATATTTTTTTGTAAATGTTGGCGCTGTTAATTGCGCCGGGGAGAGAAAATAGGTTCTCCTTGGATGGTTGCGGAAATTTTGTTTGCAAACCCTCTCTTCTCCTCCGTTGCTCCTGGTTCCTTTGGAGGATGCCAGGAAGGGGAACCAAGCCGGGGCAGAATGGCGGGCATGAGAGCGACCCAAATTGATCCGTAGTATCATAAAGACTACAAGGATACTAAGAGAGGTGCGCTTGGACGGACCAAAGGCCTATCTCAACTCATGGGTAGCCAACCCCACGGACATATAAAAGTGCCACTCTATTCTGCTTTGGTCAGGCCTCACCTGGAATAATGCTGTGTCCAGTTCTGGGCACCACAATTCAAAAAGGATGGTGAGAAGCTGTAGCGTGTCCAAAGGAGGGCAACCAAAATGGCAAAGGGTCTGGAAACCCTATAAGGAGAGACCTAGGGAGCTGGGGATGTTCAGCCTGGAGAAGAGACAGTTAAGAGGTGATATGATAGCCCTGTTTAAATATTTGAAGAGGAGTCATATTGAGGATGCAGCAAGCTTGTTTTCTGCTGCTCCAGAGACTAGGACACAATGGAGCAATGGATGCGAACTATAGGAAAAGAGATCCCAGCTGAACATTAGGAGGAACGTCCTGAGAGTAAGGGCTGTTCAACAATGGAAGATGCTGCCTTGCAATTCAGTGGTGTTTCCTTCTTTGGAGGCCATCTGTGTTTTGATTGTGAGTTCCTGCATGGCAGATTGGGGTTGAATTGGGTGACCCTTGGGTTCTGTTCCAACTCTATGATGCTATGATTTATAAAAGAGATTTATAAAACTACAACAGACAACATGGGAACAGGCCAATATGGATTGGACCTAGACTACTCCAAGGTGCACGGTTCACGTGAATCGAGCTTTTCGGGGGAGCAGAGGGCAAAGCAGATACTCCTCCGAGGGAGATAAAAGAAAGCCACTGAGGTGGGGAAAATACATCTGAAAGCAGAACAAAGAAGGCTTCAAAGGCGGAAAGGGGGGGAACGCTAACTCTGTTTTTGCCTGCAAAGGAAAACAAAGCAAAGCAAATTAATTCCACCGCCCCCTCGCAATAATAATCGCTTCTGCCTCTGATCTGCCATGCTATAATACATTTGGAATACCAAATATATTATAGCAAAATCCGTGGATGCTCAAGTACCATTATATATAATGGCACAGCATGATGGTGTTCCTTATACAAAATGGCAAAATCAAGGTTTGCTTGCGAAGTCGAAGGCTTCCGTGGCTGGCATCCACAGCTCTTTGTGGGTTTTTCGGACTATGTGGCACGTTCTAGTACCGGTGAAGCATCGGGAAGAAACTCTTCTAGGACATGGCCACGTTGCCCGAAAAGCCCACAAACAAGGCTTGCTGGTTTGGGCATTTATATCCTTTAAAAAGGATTTTCAAGCCGTGGATGATTGAATCCACGGAAAAAGAATCAGTGGATACGGAGGGCCGACTGTATGTATGTGTGTTTGCATTGTGTTTCCATTTTTTCCCCTTGACCCCGTGGGTCACATTTTGGCCATCCCTGGGATAGATAGATAGATAGATAGATAGATAGATGGATGGACGGACGGACGGACGGACGGACGGACATAGTTCAATCTCCTTATAGGACTGATCAGTCCAGATATTAGAATTTTTATTTATTTCACTCCGGTCTCTAATGTGTTTTAATACTGGTTTTAATGATTATATGGTATCTTTAATTATGTTAATTATTATTATGTTGATATTGTTTGTTGAGGGAGAGGGAAGGAGGGAGGGGATGTAGAGGTCTATATTGTATTGCATCGTATGTATTACCAGATCCAGATGGAATGGTGGAGTAAAAATAAAATTGATAATAATAATAATAATAATAATAATTTCAATGTGAATTATTGGTGGGAAGACACTTCTTGCACTAGGTCTGTATCTTTTCCGAAGGGGAAATGCACCTTACTACAGGTTTGGGAAAAGCTCCCCGATCATAGCGGACCGCAACAGATAACAAGGAGGCGAGGCAAAGGCCATTTTTCACACTTTGCCTCCACTGTCAGCCTCGACCGTAGCGGACGTGGTGCCGTTGGGTCATGGTGACCTCCAAAACCTCAAGGCATCCTGGGAAATACGTAAATGAGCAGATCCAGGCGAGAGAGAGACCTCCATGAAGTCCTCGCCAAAGCCTCCGTTGAGTTCCCCGCCGTTACTTTCCTAACCGACACGGTTTGATGGACAAGGAAGGATCGGCACGCTGGGCTCCCATTGAAGCGGACAAGGGCATTGTGGCCCGACCAACAACGCTTGGCGGGGGGTTGTTGAGTCTTCAAAATTAATTGAATTAAGATATAAGACGGACCCCGCTAGACGAGATCAGAACATGTGGGGATGATACTTTGGAAGGACAACTCCCAGAATCCCCCACAGCGGGGCGAAGGAGCGGATTCTCAGAGCTGCGGGCCTTAAAAAAGTGACTTCCACCAAAGCTTTGGTTCAAACCCACTGAGTTCCCCAGCTGGGATTCGAGACTCCAGGACATACAGTCTTTCCAAACGTGGAATGTTTACTTCTTTGGATCACAAATCCCAGTATCCCCTAAGCAGCACAGTCTGTATGGGGATCGTGGTCCCAAAAAGGACTCTCTCTGAGCTCTGCCGAGATTTCTACATCTTCTAGTGCCATGCTCTTTAAGAGAGCCAGCATGGCATAGTAAACCGCTGTACCATGCTAGCTCTCTTAAGGAGCATGGTTGACCATTGGAGGCCAGGGTTCGAATTGCAGCCTTGGAGACCCATTGGGTAACCTTGGGTAAGTCCCGCTATCTCAGCCTCAGAGAAAAGCAAAGGCAACCCCTCTCTGAACAAACCTTGGCAAGAAAACCCCATGATAAGATTTGCCAAAAGTCGGAGAGGAAGGTATAACAAAAGCAACCCTGCTCCTTTAGATCCGAGCGCAGTGAATCCCGGCAAGGTTGATGGATCACGACCTTTTTGATCCCTCCCAGCTTGATTCACACTTTCTCGCACAAACAACACAAGGGGAGACAAAGTGGAAAGGCCCCGGTGTTGGGAAAACAAGACGCACAACCCGCCCTCCATCCCTCTCCCACAAAGGGACTCTACTCAAGTGAAACCATGGAGGAGAAGATTGATGGCCTCCAGTCGAGAAGGGCTGGGTTTGTCCTTTGCTGGCATGTCGTCTGCTGGGGGGACTGGGAGACGTTGTCCACCGTTCTTGGAAAAGGATGAACTTTGGCCTCTGCGGCCACTCGCCGTCCAAAGGTCCCAGGAAAGGTGTTTGCTTTGGGGGTTAACCCAATACCCCTGGTTTTCTGTCTCGACACTTGGAGGCATTATGGATTAGCTCCATTTGAGCAAGGAGAGATTAGCACCAGGGCTTGGGAGGGAGGGAAGTGTCAAAAAGTTCTTGTCGGAGCTAACAAAGCCTCAGAGAAACTACCCTCAAGTCTTTTTTTGGGGCGATGCGGCCATGCTCTGGAAGGGTTTATTCCTGACGTTTCGCTGGCATCTTTGAATTCTTTGGCACAGTGAAGTCTCAAAGGTGCGGCAGCATCCCTTTGTATAACTGACCGGAGGAAACGAAAATGCATATTGGAGGGAGGAAACGCACACTTGGTTTGGCCTGTGCTACAATGCGTGCACATATATATGCGTGCATGCGTATAAGCAAATCTTTTACGGCGTCTATCAGAACGGCTTGAGATGGTGAAAACCGACATCCTGCCAATCACTCTGTGGAAAGAGGCAAGGACTCTCCGCCTTGCAATGCCCCTCTGAATTAGTTCTTGTTCGCGTCAGCACATCTCCCTTGAAAGCAAAGGTGCCCGGCACGGACTCCTCACCGTCAAACCTGTCCATGTCAGCACTCCAAAGCATGCTGTGGGGCGGGGGGCCAAATGCTGGGGGTGATGTGGGGACGGGCAATGTCCTTGGGCATGGTTTTCTTCTCTCATTGGAATCAGCCACGCTAGGACCTTGGTGCGCTCTCTATCTCAATTCACTCTCTGGTTGTGCCAGAGCGTACCCTTTAAGCCGGGAGTAAACAATGGCACCTTATGCTGCATCATGAGAAGGCACAGAGAAAAAACAATAATGCTAGGAAAGGTAGAAGGTAGAAGAAAGAGAGGAAGACCACAGATGGATAGACTCGATCAGGAGGGCTATGGGCAAGGGCTGGCAGGATCTGGGCAAGACTGCAGTGGCAGATAGAGATTCTTGGAGATGTCTCATCCATAGGATCACCGTGAGCCAGAAGCGACTCGAGGGCAACTAAAAACAACAACAGCAGCAGCAACAACAACAGCAACAAAGCAATGGTATGGATGTGCCCTTTAAGCCGTGGTGCTGCCAACGGGCACATCTGGGTTTCCAGAAGAAAACCGAGGGTCACAGCTTTGTATTCTTTTAAAAATTCAGCTGGTATTCTGTTGGCGTTACATACGCATAAGCTAGACTTGCGACTTCCTAAAGTCAGTGTGGCGAAGTGGTTTGAGCATTGGACTAGGACTCTGGAGACCAGGATTCAAATCCTGGCTCGATGACGGAAACCCAAAGGGTGACTTTAGGTGGGTTACATCCTCTCGGCCTCAGAGTTTGCAAAGGCAAAATCTCTCTGGACAAGCCTTGCCAAGAAAATGCTGGGCTGGGAATCGAACCCTGGTCTCCGGAATCCTAGTCCGACACTAAAATCCACTCACAAAGACATAAATCTCCAATAGGATCCCACTCCATATGGCATCTGTTGTGTGCCTTCAAGTCGTTTCTGACTTTTGGTGACCCTAAGGCGATCCTATCATGGGTTTTTCTTGGCAAGGTTTGTTCGGAAGAGGTTTGCCATTGGCTTCCCATGAAGCTGAGAGAGTGTGACTTGCCCACGGCTGAGCAGGGGATCGAAGCCTGGTCTCCAGAGTCATACTCCAACATTTAAACCGTGCTGGCATGAGGTTTTTATTTACTATCAGTAGTTACGAACCTCGACGTTGACCAAAACTTCTCTTAATAGATCCAAAGCGACCGAGGGAGAAAAGAACCTCTGAGCGTTTTCAGAAGCCAGTGGAATAGTATTAATTTTTTAAAATGAAAAAATCAGACAAGAAAGACTAAAAGGGGAGAAAAATCCCCGCCATCATTCTCCCCTCAACAGAAATCAAAATTAGAGCGTTATTAGAAAATTTCATTAGGACGGAACAGATTGCTAATGAAATTACATTCTGGCTTTCTCCATATCCCCTCCTATTAAGTGGATTTGATCAGTTGATGTTCACACAATTAATTTCGCCTGATTGCAGGGGAATTACCTTATCGACAAGCGCATTTTCACATTTCGGGCGCAAGGTTTTCTCTGGTGGCGCGGGGGGTGCTGGGTGTTTGCCTTAAAGGAAAGAAAAATACAATGTATGGCGTGGTCTGCTCAAAATCAGCTCGATTCCAATAGGAACCTTGTCGACAGAGCTTGGAAAGTTACTTTCTTAAAGTACGGAGTTGTAGACAGAGCAGTCCGGAGTATGCTTTTCTTTCTCTTGGACCCACCACCATCATCCACTGAGCCAGCCTTCTCAGTGGATGATGAATTAGAAAGTCCATTTGAATCCATTGGCAAATGCCTGTAAACCAGTGGCATCTGGAGGATCCTGTATCAATGAAATCCTTGGAACCCAGTGGCATCTGGAGGATCCTGTATCAATGAATCCATCCTGGATTTTCATCTGAACTTTAAAGGGGTTCGCCAGCTCCTCAGGGGGCTTCATTGATATATAATATATAATATTCCAGTGCAATGGAGAAATAATTCAGAGCAGTCACAAAAACAAGTACTTGGGATATCGGATACGTTTTTAAAGTCCCTAACTCAAAGTTCCTCCTCCCTGAACCTTTGCACAAGATGAAGAATGCAGCATGCACCAATGTTGCCAAAGGAACAAAGGCCGCCGCAGAATGGTTTAATATCTTTCTTTCTTGGGGTGCCACTACACTGTAGAAATAACGCAGTTTGACACCACTTTAACTGCTATGGCTCCATCCTAAAAATCCTGGGATTTGTCATTTTGTGCGGCACCAACACTCTTTGGAAGAGAAGGCTGAGGAAGACTGAAGAAGGATGGAGCTACGGTACACAAAGCGGTGTCAAGGTGCATCATTTCCGCAGTGTAGATGCACCCTTGGAAAGCTTGTCCCCAGGTCAGAGTTGTTTCCTCCAGAGTCCAAAGACGTTCTCCTTCTCCCAGAGAAGGAAGATTTTAAACATGAATCCTGGATGTGCGGAGGCACCGAAGGCCTTTGGTTTACAACCGAAGGTACAGATGAGGGCCATTGTGGAGATGCTCCGATCTGCGCCTTGACCGCTGAAGTGGCACCTAGCGCCAGCCATTCCATTTCCAGCGATCTGATATGTTTCGGTGATTTATTCATGGCCGGTGTAGTGAAAAATTGGAAAAGGCGAGGCGGACAGCCATGGCATGGAGATCCCTGGGTGAGATGGAGGCCGGGGATGGAACGGCAATGTCGCCAACGGAAGGTGAGGTTTACTTCAATGAGTATGAAGCTGAATCTTTCTGTTAAGTGGAGGTGAACTCTGGGGAAAAGAGGCTCCTATTCCAAGTAGGTGGGTAAAACTTGTGAACATAGAAGGACTCCTGAAGAACATCGCCAGGTTCGGGTGCGCATAGTGAAACCTGTGGGTCTTTTCAGAATTTGTCAAGTACTTTTTTCCTTGTAAAAATAGTATTTTGAACACTTTGTTCTGCTTTGGTCAGACGTCACCTGGAATTCTGTGTCCAGTTTTGGGCACCGTATGTCAAGAAGGATATGGACAAGCCAGAACATGTCTAGAGAAGCGCAACCAAGATGGTCAAAGGTCTAGAAACCAAACCCTATGAGAAATGAAGGACTGAGTTGGGCATGTTTAGTGTGGCACAGAGAAGACCAGGACATGACTGCTATCGGAAGGGATGCCATGCAGAAGATGGAACCAGTATGTTTTTTTCTGCAAGGCCTTCCATCGAAAATCCTTGCTTTCTAGAGAAGGCCAGCCCACACCTTGGGGAAAGGGTCTTGAACTCGGACCCTTAGGTCAATACAGGGTGAAGGTGGTAATAAATCAGCATTTGATTGGCTGTGGAAACAGTAATAAAAGAATTGATTGGCTGAGTGGACTTGACTGCTTTTCTCCCTAGAAAAAACTATAGCTGGTTCAGAGGTCAAGACCAGGATCCCAGCAAGCTACTACTGTTTTACGGAGGAAGCACTAAAAGATCTTGTGACCCCAGCATGGCTTAGGAAGGCCATACTTCATGGAAAAGTAAATTTTGGGGGGTCCAAAACATCCCAAGGACCAGTTGGGGATCACTGTGCCACTTTGGGGATCACAGACGAACATGGCTATGTCTTTGAATCAAACCATCTTGTCAAGTCCTAGAGGATCTGTTTCCTTTCTTGTTACCCAACACCCCCATTTTGCCCGGCTCAGTTTCAGTTCTTGACTTTGCAAAATGGAAACGGAGTGCCGGCAAGGTCATTTTGGGGTGCATCTACATTGCGGAGATAATGCGGTTTGACGCCGCTTGGGAAGTGCTGAGTTTCACAAGGCCTTTGGGCCTCCGTGCCCAAAGAGTGGCGGTGCCTCGCCAAACTACAAATAGCATCCGCAAGTACATTTCTATTTCTTTACTGCTCACCGATGTACTAAGCAGTTTACAAAGTGTAAGCCAATTGCCCCAAGAAGCTGGGTAGTCATTTTAGCAAGGATGCCAAGCTGAGTCGACTTGGAGCCCCTGGCTGGCATTGAACTCACAACCTTGCGGTTTGCAGAACGAATCCTAGGATTGTGCCAATGAAGCTGTTAAAGTGGCAGTTAAAGTGGCAGCGAACAGCATTGTTTCTACAGTGCAGATGCACCCCTGGATTCTTCTGACCCCCGTTTTCTTTTTCTCTGCAAACTCTGGGACGGGTGGCACTCAATCCAAGGGAAGAGGAGTGCGGTGTGTGTGGATACGCATGCAAGTGTGTGTTTGGAGGAGCTTGCATATGTGTAGTCCTGGAAGGAGGAGGTTGGCCTCCTTCTGGTAGCCGCCAAAGCACTAAAGGCAACGCGACTATCACACATCTAACGGTTTTTCATAATTACACTTCCAATTCCATACCAAGCCTCCTCCCTCATTACCACCCTGCCGTTGGCACATGCCGACTCCGGACCAGCGGGGGACTGTGTTTGGCTCCGACTGATTGCCGTTCTTCTTTTCTCATTACTAACAGTTCACTTGTGGGCTTATTAACCACCGGTCTCTCTCTCTCTCTGTGCGCCGCCACCACCCCCATACCGTTCATTCTTGGCACACCATGCGCGAGGGAGAAGAGCCGCTCCGAATTCTTGTAAAGACTCGCCTGCAACATTTAACATCCAGCTGGTTGCACAGTGCTCACTCGCTCTCTCTCATTTCCCTCCTTCCTTCCCTCCCTCTTTCAGTCTCTCTCTCTCTCTATCCACATATTTTATATGACACAGACAGCACAACTGGAAGAACAGAAGAGCAAGGAGGAGCGGAAATGAGGCTCCTATTCCCATTATTCCTCCAACAGGCCCCTCAATTTTTCATGGGTGAGCATTCACAAATACCTCCAATAGGTAATCTGTGCAATATAGGCTATGTGCAAAATTTGCCACCTAGATTTATTCTTCATTGAGCCGAAATGGGGATTGCCATGAGATTTGGTGCTTCTGTTTCAGCTGGGCTGAGAGGCGGATTGCCATGTGATCCGGCACTTCTGTTTCAACTAGGGTGAGATGGGGATTACCATGAGATTTGGTGCTTCTGCTTTAGCTGTGCTGAGATGGGGGTTGCCATGTGATTTGTCTCTTTGTGTGTTTGTGTGCGTTTTGTAGGGAGGTGCCCATGAAGGACACCCCGAAGGTGAGATGCTTCTTCGGAAACGCACCTTGCAAGACTTTTGGAAGCTATCCATCATTCCTCCTGGCAGGCGGCTACGGGGCTGCGATATGAAGCAAACCCACTGGTGCGCATCCTTTCACGCTCCCTTCTCATGCAGCAAGTTGCAGATTTTTTAAAATGGAAAACCGCCAATCCAGTTATTGCATGAGACGCAGCCAAGGATGTTGGTTGCCTGATCCTCTGTTCTCCCATCTAGCCAACACTGTGACCGCAAAGGAAAATCCCCTATCGCTTCAACAATCCATTTGATTTTTAACTGGTGACCATTCACGTTCATGTGCATTTGGAAATGGTGTCCCATGGATCGCTTTCTCCATCTAAATGCGCTCTCCAACTGTACCGAGGTGGAGATTGCCATGTGCCTTGGTGCTTCTGTTCAAGTAGTGTTGAGGCAGGGATTGCCACATGACTCGGTGCTTCTGCTCCCAACATAGCACATCTGCTGTTTGCTTTGGATTGTTATTGTTGTCATCATGGTGTGCCTTTAGATCATATCTGACTTAACAGCGATTCAAAGGTGAACCTATCATGGGTATTCTTGGCACGCTTTGTTCAGAGTGGGTTTGCCCTTGCATTCCTCTGAGGCTGAGAGAGTGTGGGGTGCCCAAGGTCGCCCAGTGGGTTTCCATGGCTGAGTGGGGATCAGTTTAGGAAACTAGAGGGTTTGTTCCCCCCCCCCAAAAAAAAAATGTATGCTTCGGATAAACTTTCCGCCTTGCAAGCTGGCAGAAGTGGAGGAGGGCGAGAGGTGGGATGAAAAATTATTTGCCAGCCCCGGTGCCCCCGAGACACTTGTACTGGACAACAATTACAGGCCCTTAATTAAGTGGCATTTCGGTTCTCCTGTCGAGCGTGGCATGTCCGGCACTAAAGTTATGCCACCGGTGATGTCTGGAACTGGTTAATGAATATAAATCAAATGGTTTATAGTTAGCAAACATGTAATAGGGTTGGAGTGAACAGAATTCCAATGCGAAATGCCCGAGGATAGGAACATACCATCCATAATACAACACACATATACACACTCTCTCTTTCTCGTTTCTGCTAGTAAGCGATAAAACACTAGCCCATGATCCTGGAGAGATGACCATTTCGGAGCCAGGAGATGCTTTGAGAGATGGAGGGAGTCACTAGCCATGGTGGCCAACAGGACCATGGCCGATTTGAGATGCTATTGGGGGGATGATTTACCTCCTTCCTTACTTCCCGAGGCATTAAACCTTGTTCTATGGGTTTGGTCATGAGGTTCCTCCATAAACTGCTTGGTAGCATGCCTGGAAGGGAACGGAGGGCACTGAAGGTGACTTTCGGAGTCATAAGTCACTTGGGCAGGAGCGACCAGAGGAAACCAGAACTTGCAAGGACCAATGTCTCTGCTAGGACCCATTTAGGTGGAACAGCAATAGGTTTAGGACATTGTGTATGCATGTGTGTGCCTTCAAGTCACCTGTTTTTATGGTGACCCCACAAATTTCATAGGGTTTTCTTAAGCAATGAATCCTCAGAGGTGGTTTGACCAGTTCCTTCTCCTGAAATCCTAGGATTCATTGGTGGTCCCCATCCAAGGGCTGACCATGCTTAGCGTCCAAGATGAGCCAGGATCCGGTGCCTTTGTGGGAAATGCTTAGTGTTTTTAAAGATATCGCCTTGTAACGCCATCCTTGTAACACCATCAGGACCAGCATCCCATGCCATGGCAAGAGGTTGTTCCCTAGCTCTCATGCGTTGGCCTTTGGGGCCCGATCTGGCAACCCTACTACGAATCCAAAGGTTCCCCATATTCCACCTCTACTAAAGCTATGGCCTACTTCACCATGGACCCCTTCATCTTCCAAACCTTTCCCAAGGGGTAACGTTGGCTTCTAGACCTTTCACCATCTTTGGTCTCTCTCCTCCGGACATGCTCCAGCTTGTCCATATCCTTTTTGAATCGTGGCGCCCAAAACTGGACACGAACGACAAAACGGTGCCGACAAAGATGCATGAATTGTTGGCGTGCTATTTTTGTCTTCCTGCATAAGTTTCTGGAAGGGTCAGGAACCCCAAATTAAAGCCAGTTAGGAAACTGGAGACTTTCCATTCCGTTCCTTGCAATTCCGTTGTAATCCTTACAACACTCCTATGATGTTGAGAAAGCATAGGAAGGTCATCCGGTGAGCTCCACACATTGCTCCGTCCCCCTCTCCTGCATAAGCAAGTACTTTGGGTGACATGGAAACTTTCCTTCCCCTTTTTCCCTCCCTTTTCTTCTCCTCCAAATGCAATTCCTTTGTGTCAAATATTCCCAGGCAGCCCTTAGTAATTAACCCAGTTTATACTCCCCCGCCCCAAGATCTCTTTGGGCCTTTTACATCCAAACCAAAGAACTCCCACCTCCTCCTTTCTGCCGCAGCTACATGTGGGTTTAGATCGCAACTTGGTTAGAGAAAGATCCCTGGCCCAGATTGTGCTTCGTCCTGGCTCCGTTCGAGAAGAAACCAAAGTCGAATCTGCACCATGGCAATAATGCAGTTTGACCCCACTTTAATTGCCATGACTCCATTAACAAACCCAGTTTGCTTGGGTTCGGCCATTTCCAAGCGCATTGCTGATATCAGCTGGATGGAAACGCCGAGGTCCTCCAAATGCCCAGATGGACGATGACCATTGCAATGACTCACTGCCCATTAGCTCAACCAGCAATTTGGCTGCATTAATTCCCATGGACAGTCGGTGCAAACTAGATGGGGACCTCACATTAATTTTTATTTTAAAAGAGACATAATTAAACCAGAAAACGACCCCGGTGCCAATATAATAAAACCTCCATCTTTTTCCTCCCCTAAAATGCACATATAGCTTATCGTTAAGCCTCAAGAACCGGCTTCGGCTGCTGCGAAACTGCAGAATTAATGCAGCTTGACACCGCTCTGACTGTTCTGGCTCTAGCCTATGGGATCCTGGGATTTGTAGTTCGTTGTGGCATCACTGCTCTCCGACAGAGGAGTCTAAATATCCCATAGAAACTCTAGCTGTGTGACTCTGCTGGAAGTTGACCATAGAGTTGTGCTGGAGGAGTTGGAGAAAACACTTCTCTAGGCATTTTGAGGTCCTCCAGTGTGATTCTATGGCCAAATTCTGGCTGATGTTGACCATAGAGTTGCACTGGAAGACCTAGAGATTCCTAGAGAAGTCAAAGCCCCCAGGATCTAATGGATTAAAACAAACAATCCCATTAAAAGCATGCATTTCAAACAGTTCTTAAAAGGCCAGAGATGTTAAGGAGAAGGCTGCAGATTGTCGACCCTTGGATTTGCTCTGGTCAAATAATGCACATGTTCTTTAAAGGGAAGTCTTACCCAGCAGTGGTATGTGGGGCATTAATAATAAGATTTTATTCATATTGAATTCACTGTGACTATGAAGATGCTTCCCAAGGTCCTGAACATATTTCGGGGACAGGTTTTGGCCTTTATGACGGCTAATTCCAAGATCCGACAAAGTTCGGAGAAGTCCAACCTGCTTCATCCGTTCAGATTGAAGCCACTCAACGCTTCTGGCCTTACTTGCATGTAGACACAGGATGTGGGATCACAGCCCCAGAGGAAAAGGAAGATGCAAAATGAGATCCAAACCATCCACAAGGAAGAGGTTCCGCAATTTTTCAAAAAGGAGGAGGGAAGGAACGGAAACTTGCAAACTGTCACAAAGAAATCCACATGCGGCCGATCCAACTCAGTCAACACCCCAAGCTGATAAAAATGACTTCCCCCCTCCCTTCGGGAAGCATTAGAAATCCCGTAGTATTCCATTTACTACTCCCCCTCGCTCACCGTTTAGGCACTACGCCTGTTGTGATTTCTATTACTACGTTGCGAAGGACATAATTTATTCCGAGGGACCTGTATTTTGATGCCCAGCAAGCGATGGGCACCAGCCCGATCTGGCGACCTGTGTCAAATCTCAGGGGAAGGAAAACTTCGGAGAGAAACTTTCCCGACTCTCTTTCTCTCTCATTTTCCACGCGGCTCCTATTTCCGCTCGGCGAGGTAAGCTCCCGTCGTCTCCTTTTTTTAAATCCAGGATTTCAAATAACAAACCCCAGTAAATAACCATCGTCCCCATTTTGTAAGAAACCCGTGCACGCCTTCTTAAAGAAAAAAGAAATTGGGTGAAGGTTAACCATTCTCCAGGGTCTAACCTACTCCTTCGCTGTTCCTCTAGTATGACATCTTTACTCTAACAGATTTTGGGTTGAAAAATAATATGCGGAATACAGTGTGCCTGCGTCATACACTGCGCATCCCATTTGGATGAATGGGGTGTGTGCCCATGGTGTGCGTGCGCCGCCGCACCACCGCATGCACGAGCCCCATTCATTTGAATAGGGTTTGAGCATGCGACGTATTTGGCTTACGCAGAGGGGTGCGGAATGGATCCCCCGCAAAAGCCAAGGGCGGACAGTAATACAAAGATATAGCTGTGTTAGTCTGTAGAATCAGTATCTAGAGAGATCTTGCAGCACCTTTGAGACTCACAGAAAGAAAGAAGTTGGCAGCATGAGCTTTCCTAGACTACAACAATATGCATGCTCCTACAAGGCAAGTTAATATAAAGCCACTATCCTTCCTCCAGGTTGGAAGTTCCCCATGTTTCCTCTAAGCACCAGATCAGGGACAGGGAAAGTATGGTCTTTTTCGTGGGCCCTTCCCATTCCCAAATAAGTAGTGGAAAATGATCACAGGATACGGTGGCTTTACTCCTAGAAGACCCTTGTGAGTCCTGTGTAACTATCTAGTAAGTTAAAGTAAGGAGGAGATGGTGACGGTGGTGGGAAAAGATGGAAAGAAGAAGGAAGAGGAGGGGAGGAGCAAAAGGAAAAAGAGGAAAAAGAAGAAGAAGGTGGAGAACAAAGAGGAGAAAGTGAAGAAGGGGAAGAAGAAGGAGGAAGAAGAGGAGGAGGAGGAGGAGGAGGAAGGTGGAGGAGAAAGAGAAGAAAGAGAAGAAAGAGGAGAAGGTGGAGAAGAAAGAAGAAGAGGAGGAGGAGGAGGAGGGTGAAGGCGAAGAAGGGGGAGGAAAAAGGAGGAAGAAGAAGTGGAGGAGAAAGAAGGTGGAGGAGAAAGAAGAAAGAGGAGAAGGAGGAGGAGGAGGAGGAGGAGGAGGAGGAGGAGGAGGAGGAGGAGAAAGAGAAGTAAATGGTAAAGGAAAAGAAGGAGGGGAGGAGGAACAAGAAAGAAGAAGACGAGGAAGGAGAAGAAGAAGGTGAAAGAAAAGAAAGGGAGGAGGAAGAAGAAGGAAGAAGGAGAAGGAGAAGAGGGATGAGAAATAGAAGGTGGAGGAAAAAGAAGAATAAGTAGAAGGAAGAATAGGAAGAGCAGAAGGGGAAGGAAGGGAGGGAGGGAGGGAGGGAGGGAGGGAAGGAGGAAGGAAGGAAGGAAGGAAGGAAGGAAGGAAGGAAGGAGAAGGTGAAGGAGATGAAAGAAGAGGAGGAGCAGCAAAAGGAAGAAAAGGAAGGAGGAGGAGGAGGAGGCGAATGAAGGAGGAGGAGCAAAAGGAAGAAGAGGAGGAAACGGAAGAAGAAAAAGAAGAGGAGAGGAGGAGGAGGAAAGAGAAAGTAAAAAGAAAACAAAGAGGGGAAAAAACAGAAATATGTTGAAAAATTAGACCAGCGGTTCTCAGTCTGTGGGTCTCGACAGAAAACACACATTTCCGATGGTCTTAGGAACCAATTTTAGGGTTGGGGGTCACCACAACATGAGGAGCTGCATTAAAAGCTGGCAGCATTAGAAAGGTCGGGAACCAGAAGCCCTTCCAGGCCTGCACCTCCCAACCCGCCAATTTGAACATTTTAAAAAATCCAGATTAAAAATAAACATATAAATAAAAACAAAACCGACAGCAGGAAATTCCCGGGTCAGCCTTGGGCTCCCTTACATTCTGAGCATGATGCATGCGGAGGCCGGAGGCGCAGTGATGTGCCGGCGGTGGCCCGTTTTCTGGCACTTTCTCCCCTCGGCTGTGTGACACTGGGAAGGAATGAGCAGCTGACCTGCTTTTTGAATTTAGAGTGTTCATTAATAGGATATTATGCCATATGCTTAGCGCTCCATCTTCCCCCCTTCCTTCCTCCGTCTTCCTCCCATGCAGCCGCCAATTTGAGAGACTTTCTAATTAGTAATGGCATAATGAGAATATTCAGGGGCTAATGGGGTGGGTGGGGATGCGAAAGAGATCGCTCGGCCTGAACGGAAAACCCGGGGACGTCATGATACTGCCATTATATATATATATATATATGCGCGATAGTTTTGTGTGTGTCTCTGTGTGTGTGTGGTTGTGATCTTTGACAAATGAAGGGCCTGAGCGGAAATGATTTCTTCCGTACGGAAAACAATCTTCCATCTGCATTTTCGCCCAAATTGCAGAGATCCTCGCTCTTGGACCGAAGTCTAGGAAAGCTCATGCTGCCAACTTCTTTATTTCAGTGCGGCGAGATCTCTCTGCAAGGGACAGAGGGACTTCCGTTGCAACCATGGTTGGCGAATGGGTGAAATTTGGGAGCGAATTGCGTCACACGATTTCAGCGCTAAACCATGCTTTCGAATGGGCAGGGCACCTCAGTTTCCTTCTTACGGGGGATTTCTTTTTTGCTGCCGAAATTCATCAGTGGTGTTTCGAAGGGACCGAAGCCGCAAATATCACCTTTGGGGCACATGGGGATGGTGCGCCGTCGTCTCTGGTTCTGCTCCAGGAGTTGCATTGACCCAAACTTTGGTGGCCAAGATGTTTTGGACTTCAGCTCCCAGAATTCCTGACTCTTGGCCAAGCTGGCTGGGGCTTCTGGGAGTTGAAGTCCAAAACACCTAGAGGACTAAAGTTTGGGGATCACTGGAATAAAGTTTTGGGCTATCGTGAGTTTCTGGGGATGAAACAAAGCTGTTTGTGACCACCATCCCATCCAAACACCAGCAAAACCCTGTAAGAAGGAAATAAAGCAGGGTCAATGGTTCTGCATTGAAATCGGGTGGCGCCATTTGAACCCAAATCCCACCAATGTACCAGCTATGGTTGCAATGAAAGACCAGAGCGCATCTATGCGGGTAGAATGACCAAGAACTAGGGGGAAATATTGGGAAATGTTCCAAAAATGGTTGGAAAACAATGCGGAGGTTTGAGTGTTGGACTATGACTCTGGAGGCCAGGGTTCGAATCTCTGCTCGGCCATGAAAACCCTTTGGGTCAACGTGGGCAAGTTACATTCTCTCAGCCGCTGCAGAAATATCCAGCAAATGCGGTTTTCCACTCAGAATGAGTCTCCGGCTGCAGAGCGTCTTCGGAAACGCGACCTTTTCCAACACCTTTTGCGCAGTACAGGAGGAAAGACGCTCAAATTATTCCATCCAGCCCGACGCGAGCGACATTTACAAAGATTTACAAAGAACGCAAGAAGGGCAGGGAGTCAAACATGTTACGTCCTACGGTCGGAGTCCCGGGTTCAAGACCTCTCGTGCCTTACGCCGAGACGACATCATTACGCGCACCTTGTTCCGACAAATCTAATCTCCTTCCTTGCAGGGAAAGGCCGAGCCTTCTCTCATTAATATTTCCCAGTTGCGAGAGATATTGTGATTTAAGAAGGCTATATAAATGCCAAGCATTAGTCTTTTTATGGACCAATTTCCTTTGTTTATTATAATTTGGCTTTTAGTTATGGGCGCTCGGATATTCGAGAGCTGTCCTTTCCCTCCCTTTCGGCGGCAGTCATGTTCCTCCAATGGCACCGATGGATTTATACAGTGATGCCCCAAGACTTCTTGCTGCCTGAGCCAAAAAGCAAAATGGTGTCTTTTCCAATTCTGGGCGCAAAGGCCAACCAAATACACGACGCAAGCTTTCCAAACTCCATCGGCTTCTCCATCAGGCAAAGGTGTTAAAAGTCAAACAGGAGAAGGGGAAACAAATGACAATATTGGAGTCATAGGACAGTGATGGTGAACCTTTTAGAGACCGAGTGCCCAAACTGCAATCCAAAACCCACTTATTTATTGCAAAGTGCCATGTCCCTTTGGGTTTCTAGTAACAAACTCTGTGCTGGGGCGACAGCACATGTACCAACAGAGAGGGCTCGGAGTGCCACCTCTGGCATGCATGCCAGAGGTTCGCCATCACTGTCATAAGTCTATAGATGTTGTTATAGTTGTTCTCAGTTTAGCTGGTGCAGAGGCATATCCACATCTGCCCTCGTCACACGGAGGGTTTTGCAGCTCTGTTCCGACGCGACTGCGGGTCCAACAATGCGAATTCATGCTAAAACGTGATGTGTTATCTCGCGTGATTGCTTTATATGGGGGGTTGTTCCGAGCCGCTTCCGCAGTCAATCCAAAGTGACTCCTCATTCTGGTGAATTCGGTAACAAGCGAATTCACAGAAAGTGCTTCTAGCTCACTTCGATTTCACTCCAAATTGGTCTGGTGAAGAATGCAACTTTGCTTCCGTCCTGGTACACCCCCCCAAACCTCCAAGGTCCCACATTTCCCGTGACGCGGTGCTGCAATTTTGCCCCCTTTGCTTCTGGTGCCTGGAAGGGGAGATTTAGATGTAGATGACAGGGATGAAGGGAGTGAAACAGGAGGCTGGGGGGAGAGATGGGAACAACGGAGGGGGCCATCGGAGGCTGGGGGGGACAACAAACTCCAACTCCCAGAATTCCATAGCCTCTAGATGGGAGCAACGGAGGGGGCGATTTGATGCTGGGGGGAGAGGTGACCGGAACAATTCACGTGAGGCTAGCATTCGCGTGAAACAGGAATCAGGAACTGCCCCCCTTCTTCACCCCGGAAGTGCAAAGGTTCAGGATGCATTCGCAGACCCACTGAGCATGCGCAAGGGTGCCAATCCGAATAGTTGAATCCACATGGTACGTACCGCTGTGATAATTTAATGTGCACTCGCTCCGTTTTGACTCATTCTTCACGTGTGATCATTCGTCACGTGAACTGCCTTGGATCCGAAGTGACTCTGCTTCCCCTTCACTTCGGATTGGCTCTGGGTTGGAGTTCCAGTCTCACGTGTGATAAGGGCCAAAGGCAACCAGGAAAAGACATTTAAAGTCTATTTTCTTTCCCCCGTTTGATTTTCTATACCTTTCCCTGATGAAGAAGCCAGCGGAGCTCCGAAAGCTTGCGTCGTGCGTCGTGCGCATTTGGCTCGGATGATAAAGTTGTCGCTGTTTGTGGGTTTCGGAGGCACACGGCTCTGGGCTTGTGTTTCTTTTTGGCAACGTTTTCCCTTTCGGATCTTTTAAGGCATTTCCCCGAAAGCCTCTATCTCTTCCCTCCTCCGCGAAGCAGAAGATGCCGGCGAAGGGGGCGGCGAGGGGCACGGAACGCAGAGATTGATCAAATAAACTATAATGAATGTTCCTCTTGACTGGACCAATTAGCAGGCCGCGAGATAATTTTGCTAACTAACGATTAACCCGTTTAAATGGGGAAGCGGGGGATTTCTCTCTGGTGGGTTGATGCGGGGTTATCGTTTTAATTTTTATTTCCCCTGTTTTTAAGGAAAGAAAGAAAGCGGTCGGACCGGACCAGAAAGAACTGCAAGAGCTGGGTGGGCATTTTCAGCCCTGGCATAACTTCTTGGCTTGATAATCATGCCAGTTTGATAGGTTTAAAACGGTCACCAAGTGTATTGCAATGGCTGGGATGGCAGAGTTAAAACTGGAGGGGGCTCCTGTACCTTTATTAGAGCTGCTAGTTAAAACCCCAAAGGGCTCTTGCACCTTTAATAGGGTTGTCAGAGCGAAACCTTAAGATGGCTCTTGTACTTTTAATAGGGTCGTCAGAGTGGGCTTTTGTACCTTTAATAGGGATGCCAAAGGGAAAACCCAAGAGAGCTCCTGTACCTTTAATAGGGTTGTCAGAGTGAAAAACAGAGAGGGCTTCTATGCCTTTAATAGGGCTGGCAGATAGAAAGCAAGAGAGGGAACCTATACCTTTAATAGGGTTGTCAGACTGAAAACCCGAGAGGGCTCCTATATCTTTAATAGGGTTGTCAGAGTGAAATCTCAAGATGGCTCCTGTACTTTTAATAGGGTCGTTAGAGTGGGCTTTTGTACCTTTAATAGGGCTGGCAGATAGAAAACCAGAGAGGGCTCTTATACCTTTAATAGGGTTGTCAGATAGAAAACCAGAGAGGGCTCTTGCACCTTTAATAGGGTTGTCAGATAGAAAACCAGAGAGGGCTCTTGCACCTTTAATAGGGTTGTCAGAGTGAAATCTCAAGATGGCTCCTGTACTTTTAATAAGGTCATCAGAGTGGGCTTTTGTACCTTTAATAGGGATGCCAAAGTGAAAACCCAAGAGGGCTCCTATTTCTTTAATAGGGCTGGCAGAGTGAAACCCGAGAGGGCTCCTATACCTTTAATAGGGTTGTGAAAGTGAAAATGCAAATTAAAACACACCTTTTTGAACACCTTTTGCGGAACCTGTAGGTCTCCCAGAACAACGCTGCGACCAACATCCAGCAGACGCTGACAACAGAGTTGTGCTGCAGGACCTACAAATGCCTAGCGAATTGTTACCTCTAGGAATCTCTAGATCCTCCAGTGTAACTCTATGGTCAACTTTTAGCAGGGTCACACTGGAGGACCTAGAGATTCATGGAGAGAACGTATTCATCAAATCCGCAAATAATCAGATCCGCAAAAGGCACGCAGTGGTTTCCAACCTTTGGTCCTCCAGGTGTTTTGGACCTCAACTCCCAGAAGCCCCAGCCAGCTTGGCCAACAGCCAGGAATCCTGGGAGTTGAAGTCCGAAACCCCTGGCGGACCAAAGTTCGGGAACCACCCTTATGATATGTCTGTTTCCACTGGGGGATATTTCGGACAACTCTGAAACTACAGCGGCACATGGAAGAAGAAAGGAAAGGGCTGAGTACGCAATGCTGCGGGTCAACGCAAACATCCCTTAATATTGATGAGGCCCCAGCGCAGTTTTCCATGGCCCCTGACTCACAGAGCCACATTCAAATCTCATATCATTATTTCCCCCAAAGATGCTGCCGGGTTTTAATATGGGTGCGATGAATATTTAATATTCAGAGCATGGTCTTACAAATAGCATCCACAGTATTGAAGCCATTGTCTAAAGATGAGGGGAAGGCATGAGATCTGTCTATCTACCTGTCTATCCATTCATCAATTATCTATCTATCTGTCTGTCTATCTATCAATTATGTATCCATCCATCTATCATCTATCTATCATCTATCCATCTATCCACCTATTTATCAATTATCTATCTATCTATCTATCTATCTATCTATCTATCTATCTATCATCTATCGATTATTTATCCATCCATACATCCATCCATCTATCATCTATCTATCCATCTATCCATCTATTTAGCAATCATCTATCATCTATCCAGCAATCATCTATCCATCGATCATCTATCTATCTATCCATCCATCCATCCATCTATCGAACTATCATCTATCTATCATCTATCCATCTATTTATCAATCATCTATCATCTATCTATCACCTATCCATCTATCTATCAATCATCTATCTATTGATTATCTATATATCTATGTATCCATCCATCTATCAATCAATCATCTATCTATCAATCAACTGTCTATCCATCATCATCTGTCTATCCATCCTCGATAGATGGGTAGATGATAGATGATTGATAAATAGATGGATAGGTGAATAGATGATAGATAGATGATAGATGATTGATAGATGGTGTCTATCTATCCATCCATCCATCTATCAATCATCTATCTATATCCATCCATCATCTATCTATTGATTATCTATCTATCTATCTGACAGGAAAGCTCCACTCAGGTTGCATTTGCACTGCACAAACAATAGAGTTTGGCACTGATTTAACATGGCGCCATGGGAATTCTGGGATTTGTAGTTTGGTGAGATGCCCAGCCCTTCTCTGTTCTGGGGCCACAACAAACTACAAATCCCAGCAACCCATAGGAGCCATGACTGTTAAAGCGACATGTCAAAAAGTGCATTAATGCTGCGGTGCGGCAGCCTCTGGCCTTCGTGGGTGCTTTGAACGATTTCCCAATGCTCAACTGCAATGCTAGAAATTTGGAAACAAAGTTGTGATATGGCTTCCCTTTGCTCTGTCCCTGATGCGCTGCTGGGTCCTTCGTGTTTTTAGCGCATCGTTTCAAATAAGTTGCAGGAGGCACCCAGTTCTTATTAATTCTGATATATATATATATATATATTGCATTTGTAGTGATGGGGGGTGTTGCAAGGAGAAAAGGAAGAAAACGCTGAACGCCGGGCGAAATAAATTCCAAAACCTCTTCTGCAAATGACAGAGCGCATAAATATTCCGTAAATTAGCAGCACACTTTTATAGATTTATCAGTCATGGCTGGCCCAGAATGACAGCCGAGGCTGGCGCTGAAATATTAATGCTGACAAATTAATGATTTCTGAGTAAATGATGTCATTTTTGCGCCATTTCATTAAAATTTACTCACTTTCAATATCAAGCTTCCTTCCAACATCTTAGCAAATATATATATATATACCGCCGTGCCCCACCCCATCCGCACACACTCTTTCTTTTTCCCCTTCTTCTGAGTTTTCCAAACTCGTATTTAAAATTTCTCATCAGGTTGGAATGAGGTTCTTCATTGGAAGGAGATCAATGCGCTCCTCCATTTTGGCCGAGTTTCTCCAAAGCTGCATCCGCACCGCAGAAACAATCCACTTTGACATCACTTTAACTGTCATGGTGTTTTCCTGGCAAGATTTGTTTGGAGCGGGTTCGCCGTTGCCTTCCTCCGAGGCTGAGCAAGGATTCGAACCCTGGACTTGCAGAATTCTAGTCCAATGCGGAAATCATGACACCCTTCTGCACAAATGGGGTTTAAATGGCCAAGCCAGGACTCGAACCCTGGTCCACAGAGTCAAAGAGCAAACTGTGACTTGCCCATGCTCACCCAGTGGGTTTACATGGCCAAGGCAGGACTCGAACCCTGGTCCACAGAGTCATAGAGCAAACTGTGACTTGCCCATGCTCACCCATTGGGTTTATATGGCCAAACCAGGACTCGAACCCTGGTTTACAGAGTCATAGTCCAAACTGTGACTTGCCCATGCTCACCCTGTGGGTTTACATGGCCATGCCAGGACTCGTACCCTGGTCCACAGAGTCACAGTCCAAACTGCTACTTGCCCATGGTCACACAGTAGGTTTACATGGCCAAGCCAGGACTCAAACCCTGGTCCACAGAGTCATAGAGCAAACTGTGACTTGCCCATGGTCACCCAGTGGGTTTACATGGCCAATCCAGGACTCGAACCCTGGTCCACAGAGTCATAGTCCAAACTGCGACTTGCCCATGCTCACCAAGTGGGTTTACATGGCCAAGCCGGGACTCGAACCCTGGTCAACAGAGTCATAGTCCAAATTGTGACTTGCCCATGCTCACCCAGTGGGTTTACATGGCCAAACCAGGACTCGAACCCTAGTCCACAGAGTCATAGCCCAAACTGCGACTTGCCCATGGTCACCCAGTGGGTATATATGGCCAAGCAGGGACTCGAACCCTGGTCCACAGAGTCATAGAGCAAACTGTAACTTGCCCATGCTCACCCAGTGGGTTTATATGGCCAAGCCAGGACTCAAACCCTGGTCCACAGAGTCATAGTCCAAACTGTGACTTGCCCATGCTCACCCATTGGGTTTACATGGCCAAGCTGGGACTCGAACCCTGGTCCACAGAGTCATAGAGCAAACTGTGACTTTCCCATGGTCAACAGTGGGTTTACATAGCCAAACCAGGACTCGAACCCAGGTCTCCAGAGATACCCAGCCAAGCAGAGACCATGTCTGCAGGGTCGTACTCCAAACTGTGACTCCCCCATAGTCACCCACTGGGTTCCCATTGCCAAGGCGGGACTTGAACCCTGCTCTCTCCATATACCGATTGTCCAGACTAACACGGCTATATCTTTGAATCCTGGTCTGCAGAGTCATCATCCAAGAATCAAACCTCCAAATTTTCTGATTTCATTTTTTTGGCCAAGCAGGGGAAGACTTAACACCTCTTCCACCCTCCAAAACCCCTTCCTTCTCCTTAACAACCCTTCTCCTTTCAAGCTCATGCTAACTTGTCTGCCATGCGCGATACGGAGCGCATGGAGGTTTCGGCAAATTACTCCATCAGAAGGCAACTCGCCTTGTCCATCATCCCGGACCGGATTGACACCGTCCATGACAGGAGAGTGACAGCGATGGGCTGGAGTGGCTTCGCTTTTTGGAAAGCAGGAGAGAGATTTTGCGCACATGTGTGTGCGTATGTGCATGCAAGCGCACAAAAACCCTGCTCCGATCTACCCAGAATTCCCTGGGCTGCGCTATCTCAGTCAATCTGAAGGCTAATTCATGTCATGGGCTTGTTTCCTATCTCTTGGAGTCTCCGGCGGACGCTTGATAAAATTGAAGTGGAAATGAAGTCGGAGGCGAGGGAGGCGAGCGGCAACAATAGTCCGGCGCAATGGATTTGTGGGCCTGATACACTCTTTTGGTGCGCCAGGCGTCTTTTGTGACCTTGACAACGTCCTTGGGAAAAGGGAAGGAGGGAGGATAAAAGAGGAAAGATAGATATAGAGCGAACGAGAAAGAGAAGGAATGACCGGATTTAGTTTAAACTATATATATACGTTTAAGTAATGCACTCAATTTATTAGCATTGTGAGTTTGGAAGTTTATAGTGGAGGAGGTACATTGGATTTCATTAATTGTTGTGTGTCTTCAAGTGTCCCTTATACTAAATGGCAACTCTGAGGGGTGCTTTTTGGACTATATATCTATATATCTATATCTATCTATCTATCTATCTATCTATATATATATATATATATATATATATATGAATATTTTCATAGTTGAATCCACAGATAAAGGATCTAGGGATACGGAGGGCTGGCTGCGGTGCCAAACTGGATTACCTCCGCAATGCTGATACGGTGCCATTTAGGAGCGGCAGGGTCGATACTGGAGATGCCTCCTGTATATTTAATAGTTGTGTACAAGAAGGCATTTGCGCAAGCGTAAAACTAACAAGCGACGCCTGCTGAAATTTCCGACACAACCGTTAAAGGAGTGATTTGCAAACTCTGGTCCTCTGGGTGTTTTGGACTACAGCTCCCAGAAGCCTCAGCTGTCTTAGCCAATGGTCTGGGATCCTGGGAGACCGAGTCCAAATTGCCCAGAAAGCCAGAGTTTGGGAATCACTGCACTAAAGGGACAGAAGCCCTCTCCAGTTTTCACTCAGGCAACCCTATTAGAGGTACAGGAGCCCTCTTTGGTTATCATTCTGCAACCCTATTAAAGGTAGAGGAGCACTCTCTGGTTATCATTCTGCAACCCTATTAAAGGTAGAGGAGCACTCTCTGGTTATCATTCTGCAATCCTATTAAAGATACAGGAGCACTCTCTGGTTATCATTCTGCAATCCTATTAAAGGTACAGGAGCACTCTCTGGCTATCATTCTGCAATCCTATTAAAGGTACAGGAGCCCTCTCTGGTTATCATTCTGCAACCCTATTAAAGGTACAGGAGCCCTCTCAGGTTTTCACGTTGGCATCCCTAGTAAAGATACAAGAGTCCTCTCCAATTTTCTCACTAGTAACCCAATTGCACCTTTAATAGTAGTGCAGAACATTGCATTTGAACCATTTGTTCCTTGCTTCCAGGCTGGGGGACAAGTGACTATGCCTGTTAAAGGTACAGGAGCCCTTTCCAGTTTCCAATATGGCAACCCTACTGACTTTGGAGACATCCCTGGTGAAGGGAACAGAAAGGTTGCACATCCGAATCTGCCCGTTTTTGAACTACTCCAAGGGTCCCATAACTTGGCAAGCCGTCTCCTCTTCTCCTCCTCCTCTTCTTCTTCCTCTTCCTCCTCTTTTCTTCTTTCTCTTTATCTCTTCTTTTTTCCTCTTCTTATACAGTGAGGTGGATTTAGCTAATAAGAACCAGCTGTTTCTTCCCTCCCGACTCTGATAGCTGTGAGAAACGGATGACAACCTGTTTGGCCCTTAACCTCCGAACTTGACCTCCCGCTAATACCTTCAGCTGCTGGCTGTCATGGGTGGCTGGCAAAGGCCTTTTGTCTATCCCTCCCCCCCCTCTTTTTTCCCTTTCTTTCTTTCCTTTTTGCCATCGTCGTTGCTGTTTCGGAGTCCAGACAGATAAATGATTTCTATTTGTCCTTTGGCGCAACGGAAGAGCTGATCGATACCGTCCCCGAATGATGTCAAGGATTTGCCGTCGCGGCTTACGAATGACAAAAACGCTCATCCGGGGACCCCCCCTTCCCCAAATAAATAAATAAATAAACAAATACAAATAAAACCACACATAACCCCTTCCACCTTTCGGGGGGGTGGCCGAGATTGAAAGCTGGAAGAGCGTATCGATTTCTGCCTTCTTAAATAGCGGCTCGGGCCACAATGGAGGGAAGAAAGGCAAAGCTTTGTGCCACAAAAAGGCAGGGAAAAAAGCTTCCTCGAGCGCAACGATTAGATCAGCTATTGCATTTAAGTACCGCGCATGGCCTCGGCTGCGGCCGGCCACGCAATTTCGCCCCACTGCAATTTCCTTCCATTTCTCCATCTTTCAAAAGCACTCCGGTCGGGAGGGTAGGCGAGCCCCCTTCCTTGGCAAAAGCGCGTCGGCTTTGCTAGCCGTTTGGCCGGAGAGGTCAGCGGTCGGTGTGGTTTCGTTCCAGAAGGTCAAAGAAAACGGCATCGGCAGGAAAGGATTTTGACGCTTGGCATTCTGATGGATCGGGCCACCCATTCTCAACATAAAGTTTTGGCAATGTGGGTTTAAAAGAGTTTCATTTAATGTCATGATAATAATAGTGTAAACCCCATGGACAGTGTGTGCCTTTGCATCTATCCGTCCATCCATCCATCCATCCATCCATCCATCCAAGCATTGCCACCTTGAAAACCGGAGAGGGCTTCTGTATCTTTAATGGTTGTGCAGAAGATGGAATTTAAGCCAACGTTGCTTGTTATCTTGGTTACACGATAAGCAACACTGCTGAAAGTCCCTTTATGACACAACCAGCAAAGGTACAGGACCACTCTCCAGTTTTCAATCTGGCAATATCTATCTTTTAGGGTCGCCAAAAATCTGTCTAGGCATCTTATGGATTATCTTCCTGAGAGCCTACAAGGCATGTCCAACTTACGGCAATGCCAATGCAATCCTATCACCGGGTTTTCTTTGGAAACCCATCTCTGCCATCTTTGCCATCTCTGAGGCTGAGAGAGTGCGACTTGCTAATGGTCACCCAGTGGGTTTAATGGGAATTGAACCCTGGTCTCCAGAGTCCTGTTCAACCCTCAAACCACTATGCCACACTCAAGATATACTTTGGTTATCATTCTGCAACCCCATTAAAGGTACAGGAACCCTCTCTGGTTATCATTCTGCAACCCCATTAAAGGTACAGGAGCCCTCTCTGGTTATCATTCTGCAACCCTATTCAAGGCACAGGAGCCCTCTCGGGTTTTCACTTTGGCATCCCTATTGAAGGTACAAGAGTCCTCTCTAGGTTTCAATCCAGCAACCCTACTAAAGATACAAGAGTCCTCTCCAGTTGGGAGCAAAGGAGGATATGAATCAACAATAGTTGGATAGATACATTGACTGATTGATTGATTGATTGATTGATTGATTTTATGGTAGACAGTGCAGAAAGCCCTTGTAACCCATCAAACTACTGCTGCTTTAGAGACAATCCCCGCCATTTTGCCCAGAGAAAAAGGCAGCCCAGGGGGATCTCGAAGAATCAAGGGCCACAAATGCATTTCGGGTGGGTCTATGCTGTTTCTCCTTGCCTCCTCTAGCCTTTCTTTTCCCTCTCAGGATACCTCCTCGCCTCTCCGTGCCACCGGGCACCAGTGGCCTTTGAAGCTGGAAGGCCTCACTCTTTCTTAGGGAGGCGTAGGACATTTATAAGGGCACCCTTGACCCCAGGAGGCTTGGAAGGTTGACTGGAGAGCTCAACGGAGGACTTCAAACAAGCCGGAGATCTAAGGTGCAAAGTGTGGGAAAGACGGGGAGGTTTCCTGTGGGCATCAACCTCCCAGTTGGCCAGCCCATTTTGGCCTTTTTAGGATGTGCCAAGTGGGAAATGAGTTCAAAAGGAAGTCCCCCTCGCCCCCCGAAAAAGAGGTTTCCTAATGACATAATAAAATCATAATGGATGGTTCACTGGGTGCAGTGAACCATCCAGAACCAAAGACTTACCTCTATGCTTTACAAAATGGGTCGTGATCTTAAAAGGGAAACTAAACCGCAGTTTCAAGGGAAGGAGGAGGAGGAAAGAGGAGCCCTCTTGGTTGTGTCATATTAATAATATAGAAACAACACCTGTATGAGGGAGTTTGGGTAATACAGTCACCCCCTTTATCCATGGATTTTTTAATCCACGGATTCAAGCATCCACGGATTAAAAATATTTATTAAAAAGTATAAATTGCAAATAGCAATCATTGATTTTTCCATTTTATATAAGGAACACCATTTTGCTCGGCCATTGTATTTAATGGGACTTGAGCATCCATGGATTTTGTGATCCGTGGGAGATCTTGGAACCAAACCTCAGCGGATAACAAGGTCCCACTGTGTATATAATATATACGCACGCACAATGTATAGGGCATTTTGAAAAATAAAAATGCAATTATGAATATGAATTATTTAAATAACATTGATGTGGGGTTTGTTTGGATGAAAAGCAATTTATAGAATCATAGCCTAACACCTTCAACTTTTCCTCCTCAGTTTTGCTCTCCCTCTCTCTCATCTTCCTTGCTGCCCTTCCTCAAACTTGCTCCAATTTGTTTATACCCTTCTTAAAATCGACAAACATGCACACAAACTGGGGCTGGGATCCTGTTCGTGATGCTGCCATTGTGTGTCTTCAAGTCATTGCTGACTTACGGTGACCCTAAGACAACCCTTTCGTATTTTGGGGGCTGTCACCCATAGTTTCCCAGTGGGTTTTCATGGCTGAGTGGCCAACATGTTTCTAAAGACCAAAGCCATCTAAGTGAACAATATTAGCCAAGAAGTTTCTAAAGATTGAACCACCTAAGTCAACTGTATTGGCCAAGGTGGTTTCTGAAGATCCGACCCATCAGAGTCAACTCTATTGGACATAAAAGATCCAACCCATCAGAGTCAACTGTATTGGCCATAAAAGACCCAACCCATCAGAGTCAACCCTATTGGCCATAGAAGATCCAACCCATCAGAGTCAACTGGATTGGCCATAAAAGATCCAACCCATCAGAGTCAACCCTATTGGCCATAAAAGACCCAACCCATCAGAGTCAACCCTATTGGCCATAAAAGACCCAACACATCAGAGTCAACTGGATTGAGAATCCTAGTCCAATACTCAAACCGTTACACTATGATTGGCTACTGCAGGCCAAATACCAGTCTAGTCTAGCCTTTGGTTTCATTCAATGAGGACTTTCTTGTGTTCCACGTTCTTCTATGAACTTCTCGATTCTTACAATTGTCGATTGGACGTTCACTTCTATAACTAGAGCCATCATTTAAGACACTGTTCTCGAAATGGAGCACTGGTGTATGAGCAGAATATGCGCACGCGCGCACACACACAGCTGTACAACTTCATTTGGTGCCTCGGTGGTTCGGCCTGGGAAATGTCACCCCGGATGAGTGTCGGGCAGCGGGAGCAAAGTCAATTAATAGGAGGCTTTTTCCGCCACCTGTTTGAACCGCCATGTTATGTGGGAAGGCATATCAATTAACCGCTGCGCTTATCCCAATCATACTTCCCATCTGACCAAACAGTCACCCGCTTTCAAGCTTTAATCCAGCTGCCCGAGAGCCAAGAGGTGCTCATTTCATGCCATTCGCCCCAAAGGTTTGCTGAAGGCAACCTCCTCCCTCCCTCCCTCTCTCATTCTCTTCCCCTCGGCAAAAGGAAGAAATAATTTCCATTGACTCATGGGCAGTGAAACCTAGAAGTGTATTAAGGAGTAGCCAAGCTAAGGGACCAAATGACACTCAACACTCAGATTCCACGGCTTCCCACTTTCCCCAAAGCTTAAATATAGCTGCACTGTGGAGCATTGCATTTAAACCAGCCGGCCTTGCATTCCCGAACATCTTGGAGTGGTGTCATCTAAATTGGGGGATCGATTTAGGGTTCATAGAATCATAGGGTTGGAAGAGACCCCCAAGGACCATCCAGTCCAACCCCATTCTGCCATGCAGGAACTCACAATCAAAGCATCCCCATTGACAGATGGCCATCCAGCCTCTATTTAAAGACCTCCATACTGCCACCATGTTGGAAGCTACCCAGGAGAGAACCAGGAACATTTTGCGCATCGTTGCTCCATGTATGGAGACTTTAGGGCTGCGATTCGATTCATGCTGTGTGGCATTACTAGATTATGGACTGGCTTCACGCAAATCCCAACTGATCTCAGATGCTAAGCATGATCAAGCCTGGCTAGTACTTGGAAGAGGGACCACTAGGGAAGACCAAGTGCTGTAGGTTATATTCAGAGGAAGGCAATGGAAAGCTTGGTTGTTGTTGTCGTTTCCAATGTATGGTGCGATGCTATCATTGGGTTCACTTGGCAAGGTTTGTTCAGAGGAGGGTTGCCATTGCCTTCCCCTGAGGCTGAGAGAGTGCACCTCACCCAACGTCAGCCAGTGAATTTCCATAGTCGAGCCAGTATTCAAACTCATGGCTTCATGGCCGAGCTGGGAATCGAACCCACATCTCCAGAGCCACAGTCCAATGCTCAAACCACTACGCTATGCTCAACTTTACCAAGCATTATAATCTATTCAAGTGAGTCCCTTCTCATGGTTTCATGGCCGAGCTAAGAATCGAATCCAGGTCTCCAGAGTCGTGGTCCAACGCTCAAACCACTACGCCGTGTTGGCTCCCAATTTTAATTTTGCTAGTTGTTTTATATCACAACGGTTGCCATTACCTTTGGCGATATGTGGACGTTATGACTGATGAGTAACAGAAGTGCAAACCATAACAAAACATAAGTATAAAAGGCATTACTTAGTGTGATAATGTATAGGAGGAAGTAAATGGTGGTTGGGTGACACCATGACTTACCTGGACTAGGAAACGACTTGGCGGCACACAAGAACGACAACAAAACTTAAAATTAGACCGTTCAATCACAATATCCTAGGTGAGGTCTAAATGTATTTGCATGCACATAGTTTACACGGACGAGGGCCTTAAAAGGACTTTGCTATGGGGAGACGGTCCTTTCCGTCTAAATATAACTCGGTGGCGTGAGTTTCCCTTGCAACAGCCAAATCGGGATCCTCCGCTTGGAGAGGATATGTAGGGAGTGAAAGATAGAAGGGAAAGTGCGGAGAGGAGGAAGGGTCGAGGGAAAGGCAGGGGATCTGATTTCTAAGCACCTTTGAAACCCAAGCCCTGCTGTTTATAAACTCCCATAAATATTAATTGATATTTAATAAGGTAGGCAAACACAAGGGACAGTATTGTTTGGGCCCCCCTGTCTCCTCCGCAGCCGTCTTGGCCAAGCGGAAAAAGAGTTTGTGTAACTTTCCTCCGGGGTTAAGAACAGGTCAAGCAAGGCTGGTCAGTGACCCGAGTTACTTTTTACTTTCTTCTCCTCCTCCTCCTCTTCCTTTTAAATAAAGAAGGGATCACGGTGAACCCTTGGGAATGTAAGATGAATACCTGGAGCCTCCAAAGCGAAGATATTTGGGTTTAGATCCAGAGAGGCACAGAGCTGGAAGGTGCCTCATGGGCCATTGAGTCCGATTCTCCGCTCGGTGTTGAATCTCTAGCTAAAGTATCCCCAGCGGGGAGGTTTCGAGCCTCTTTTTTGGAGACCCCAGAGTCCAGAGAAAGAGACCCCCAACATCGCTTTAGGGCCGCATCCACACTGCAGAAATAATCCAGTTTGGCACCACTTTAACTTGACATGGTTCAATGCTATGGAAGTGTTGTGGCCACAAAGCTCTCTGACAGAGAAGACTCAATGTCTCACAAAACTATGGTTCCCAAAATCCCGCAGCGTTGAGCCATGGAAGTTAAAGTGGTGCCAAAGTGGATTGTTTCGACAGTGTGGATGGCCTCAAAGACGTAGCCGTGTTGGTCTGGATCCATATGCAAAGGGATCTTGGTCGCTTAAGTTTTCCTAGACAAAGTCTCCTCATCTGATGCGCGCAATTGAATAAGCAATCCTTTTAAAAGCATTCATTCAAAACACTTTAGATGCAACTTAATAAAAATGCAGCACATCCCACTTTTGCAACGGTCACTGCATTACTGCTTCCGCTGCATCTCCACTGCGGAAATAATGCAGCTGGACGCCACTTGAACTGCCATGGTTCAATTATGCGCCGCAATGTTGGGGTTTGTAGTTCTGCATGACAGTGAGCCTTCTCCATCTGAGAGCGTTGGTGCCACAACAAACTACAAACTATCATGGAGGTTTCCTTGGCGAAATTTGTTCAGTTGACGTTTCCATTCCCTTCCCCTGAAGCTGAGAGACAGTGACTTGCCCAAGGGTTTTCATGGTTGTATTGAGTGCCAATTTTGGAAGAAAGACAATACGCAAAGAACTCCAACAACAACGGCAACGATGCATGAGTAAAATCAACCCGAACCAGGCCATGGCATCTTGCAAGCAGGGCTTCTTTGTTTTCCCGAAATGCAAAAGCAAAGAAGGGGAGTGGGACAGGAGACACAACTTCTGACCCAAAGCCACAATCTTGGGTTATCTGTGCTTGTTATCGGAGGAGCCATCTGAAGCGGATTAGGCGAAAGTGTCAGGTTTAAGGGCTTGCCCACAACCCATGGGTTGCAATTGGAGAATCGAAGGGAAAAAAGCGGGCTTAAGGGGTGGATTATTTCCCGGGCTTCTGAAAATAAACTTCTCCCAGGACGTTTGGGAGGCGCAGTTCATTAGAGCCGGTGCAGCCGGATTATTGCAAACAGATGAAAGCCTGACACTGAAACAAGACCAAGGAAAACAAAGGCCAGAAACCTGGGACACGATTCTTTGTGTGCGTTATGTGTGTGTGTGTGATGGCTCCATTTATTCTCTCTCCCTTTCAGTTTGTTGGCTCAAAACCATGATTCTCAACTAAGGGTGCACTATAGAAACAATGCAGTTTGACACCCGTTTCAATGCCATCCCTCCATCGCACATAATCCCGGGATATGTAGTTTCACAAGGCATCGGCACACTTTGGCAGAGAAGACGAAAGACCTTGCAAGACTACAAATCCTAGGAATGGAGCAATTGCATCCAAAGTGGTGTCAAACTGCATTATTTCTCCAGCAAGAGAGATGTATCTGGTCCGCTTTAGGGATGCAGCCATGCTATGGATGTCTATAAATTTTATGGAAACCTTGATTTCCATAAGAGGAAATACTTTTTGGACTATAACTCCCAGAATGATCTATTCCAAGCTGGAAGTGGTTGCAATTCCCAACCAACCCAAGACATCTTCAGGTACTGAATGCCCATAGTCATGACTGTTATGAGTTCGAGAAGCTTTCATGGGGTTTCCCAGGCTAGATTTGCTCGGAGGAGGTTTGCCATTGCCTTCCTCTGAGGCTGAGAGAGTGTCGCTTGCCCAGGGTCACCCAATAGATTCCTTGGCCAGGCCGTGACTCGAACCCTGGTCTGAAACCATGGGTTTCGAACTGTTTTAATGGTTCAATTTATTTTAAACTGAGAGTAATGTTATTATTAGTAGTAGTAGTTAATTTGGAACACAATATTCCCAACCGATCCACGCGACGGAAAGTATGGCTGGTTCGTGGAAAAAGACGGACCCAACCGAAATCCATTCCTAATCCAATGTTTCCGGAATGGATGCATATATCGCTCAGGAGTAACCCTCCGCACAACACAATTTTTCCCTTTCGGATTCATTTTAGGAGAAGCTCACTATTTATTTAGTTCCCGATCGGAGGAGAATCCCAGAGGTGAGCTTGCCTTGTTTCGGAGGAAGATCAGGAGGCGAATTAACATGCAAACCCGTTTCTCTTTGCAAAGCAGCGTTGACAGAAGATGTGCCGTATTTGCTCACGTGACTTAATCCGGTTAAACATACATTTTAAAACACAACAAACACATGTAAAGGGATGTAATAGGAAAGGGGAGGGCGCGAGGAAAAGGGACCACACGGTGAATATCAATCAAAGCCTCTGCGGCTTAAGGAGAGATATGGCCCCATACAGACAGGCCAAAATAAAGCTGCTTCGGGTCACTTTGGAGGTATGCTGTTGAAAGGATGCATGTGTACTAAGAATCTGGAAGCCGTGCCAAAGCCACAATCCAGTCCTAAGGACTAGAGCGCAGCTTTGGTGCAGCTTCCGGACTCTTAGGACGCATGCATCATTTAAACAGCATACCTCCAAAGTGACCCGAAGCAGCTTTATTTTGGCCTGTCTGTATGGGGCCATATGTTTCAGAATGGACCGTCTACATCTGAACTTTGTGGCACAACATGTTCTTTATTTATTTTATAGCCTACCTTTCTCCTTGGATGGCAGCCAGGGCAGCTTCCAAATATTCAACAGTCTGGCGGTTGTGATTCTTCTTAGCTGGGAATGCGATTTGCAAACAACAGATCCCACAGCAGCTAAAGTGGAATCGTTGTGTAGGATGAAAGGGCGCCTTGTGGATGTTTTATAGCTTCAGCTTCACCTGGAATAGGGAAAAGGAAAAGAAAAGAAGACGAGTCGACGGTTGGTTGCAAAACCTGAACGCAAATATCTTGGGAGGCTGGTCAAAGGTTTTTCTTAACATCAAATCCTAGGCTTGGGCTGAGAAGCCATCGCCTTGACCCTGAGTGATGAAGGTCTGAAGGCCTCCTCTTAAACCTTGGAGAAGGAAACGCCGGACCTATGACCTGTCCGTTGATTTACAGCGCAAAGGGAACAACAGCAGGTTGCAGGAGGTAAGACTGGGAAAATGTGCTCAGTGCATCTCTCCAGTCCTTTCAAAGCTCACCGTAACTTTGTTGGACCATTTAAGAACGATGTTCGAACATGCTGCTCACTATTTTGGGAGGCATATGGACCAAAATACTGTTATGAAAGACAAGAGACAAGCAAACTGATCTCTCATGCTTTGATGCGACCTCTTCTCCCCGTTCTTTTAATGGCCATTTGGGTGAGGATCATCATCCCCACCTTCTCCATCCCCAACTGCCTCACTGGAGGGCTCTGCACCTATTTCCACCTTCAATTCAAGGCTTTGCTACTCCAGGTCTGCCCCCATCCCAGATTCAAAGATGCTCCTGTGACCTTTGCCCTCTGCTCCGTCCATCACAGGGAGATCTATAGCATTTACAGTCCAAAAACAAAAGGGAGGATGGAGAGAAAGACAAGGGCGGGAGATGGGAAAGAGGGCCAGGCGGGAGAAAGAGGGCCGAGCCAGAATCCATCTTGTGGAGTGACACCTCCCGTTAATGAACGGCTTAAAAATCAATGGCGGGAAGGGACAGGTAGCAAATGACACCTCGGAACAGACCGCGTCTGCCTGTCTTCCGGACAGAAGGAAGACAAATAAGAAGAAAGGGGGGAAGGGGAAAGAGAGAGAGAGAGAAGGAAAAATATGTCTGCGATGGAAGGCGGAGAATGAAAGAGTGGCGGGGAAAGTGGCCCTCTTCATTATCGATCGTGGCTTGCCGTTTCCCCGCAGTGGCATTTCAAGCAATCGTATAGAGGACACACTATATCTTCCATGGATGATGACTCTGGAGACTAGGGTTCAGATTCCCTACTCAGCCGTGGAAAGCCTCTGGGTGACTTTGGGCAAGTCATACTCTCTCAGCCTCAAAGAAAGGCCCCTTTGAAGAACAATTTGCCAAGAAAACCCCATGATAGGCTAACTCTAAGTCAGAAATGGCTTGAAGACGCACAGCAGCAACATCAAGGAGGATCTCCCAGAAGCTTCCATGAGAAGACCATTCATGGTGGAGATGTTCAGGTATGGCGGACGGGCACATTTCCCTCTAAAGTGGCACCAGAACTGGTGTGTGTGTGTGTGTGTTTCAGCCTCAAAGAACCAAAGGAGGGGTTTGTGCTGATCTGTGGATCCGGGCAAAGGATGGCACTAAGGGTATGGTCTACTCCCCCAAACCAAATGGATCTATCCATAGCTCCCTCTAAGGAAGAGAGCAGTAAAGGAAGCAGGGCTAGATAGAATAAGCCCCTGAGAAGCCAGCTTCACTAGGTTTCATCCAACAGGCTGAGCAACCTCACAATAAATACATCTCTATTTCATTTTTCATGACATTTAGAGTATGTACACCTTGCTCTTTGGCCACAAAGGGTCTCAGAGCGGTTTTCTTGTCAGCGCTGTGTGCCTTCAAGTCCTTTCCAACTTATAGCGACTCTAAGGCGAACCTATCCTGGGGTTTTCTTGGCAAGATTGGTTCAGAGGAGTTTTGCCATAGAGAGACGTCTGCTTAGGTGAGGGACCTGCCTCCAGCTATGCGCTTCGCGGGCCGTATTTATCCAACAAGAGAAGAAGTCTTCTTCTTGGCCTGACTTTTTCCAGCAAGGAGAGGAACAAAGGCAGGTCTTCTCCCGGCCCACCTGCCGGGATCCCTGCCTCCCGAGCTTTTAGGCCGTCCGCTTGCCGCAAGGCTTCCCCCTCCGCAGCTCCTCGCCCCAGGCGAAGGATTAACCAAGGAGGGATACAATAGGCACATATGCTCCTGTGTCCAGCGCTGTCTATTCAGATGTGTGTTACTTAGCCTAATCGGGATTAGGAGGCATGATGGGGAAGGAGTTAACAATGCAAAGAGGCAATCGGAAAAGCGGGCGAGAGAAAAGGAGAGGGGCCTAAGTAGTGGTTAATTCCATTTCGGTGGCGCGTTTGGTGTCGCCTGCCTTTCACGAGAGGTGTAATCCTCTTTCAAAATCAAAGGGGTTACAAAGTATGAATTTAAATTTGACATTTACAGGTCCTGACAAGATTACCGAGTCCGGAAAGGTTGGAGGGTGCGGGGTTTTTTATTGACATCCTTCATTACAAGGCCCTGTCGCCTTCGCCGTCGCTTAGGTCCATTTCCATGCTCCTGGAATGCAGAAATTGGGCAGTAACTAGTTACTGGTAGTCACTGGTAGACAAGTTACTTGCTACGGCATTGAGATCAGGGCTTCTTCTATAATGCAGAATTGAAGCAATTTGGCTCCCTTCAAGACTTTGCATGGTTCCTTTGAAATCTCATGTACTCACCACGGTAAGAGCATGGATGTAAGCATCTGCAACAGATCATAGGACTGTCCCTTTAATTTGTGCCTTCTCTATTCCTTGGGAGCAATGGTTCTCAAATTTTGGTCCTCTAGGTGTTTGGGATTTCAACTCCCAGAAACCCCAGCCAGGTTGGCCAAGAGTCAAGGATCCTAGCAGGGGAACGCCATTTCATTTAGGATGCTAAAGAGACCCAAGGAAGCACACAACCTTCTCCATTAAGAGATATTGCCCAAATGACCCCTTTTGCCCCACCTGGGGCTGGTTAACCCACTCAAGTGTGGACCAAAGTATAGAGCTCCCCCATGTGGTGGACCACTGAACTACAGGTCTGATGGCAGTGGCTCCCAAACGTTGGTCTTCTTCTGGATATTTTGGACTGTAGCTCCCAGAGCAGGCTGGGACTTCTGGGAGTTGAAGTCCAAAACACCCAGAGGACCAAAGTATGGGATCCACCACCTTTGGGCCTGAAAGTACTTCAGGAAGAAGGGATTGCTACCTGCAGTTCAATAGTCCGCCACATGGGGGCGCTGTATACTTTGGTCATCGTGGTTGGGGGCAGAGCTTGAGTGGGTTGAGTGGGCGGAGCTTGAGTGGGTCAGCCTCAGGAGGTATAAAAGGGTTCATTTGGGCAACATCTTTTGATGGGGAAGGTTGTGTGCTTCCTTGGCACTCTTAACATCTTAAATGGGATGGTTGGACAGTTGGATGGATGGTTGGTCAGTCAGTTGGTCAGATGGATGGTCGGTCGGTTGGTCGGTCGGTTGGTCCATTAGTTGGTCAGATGGATGGATGGATGGTCGGTCGGTTGGTCAGTTAGTTGGTCAGATGGGTGGATGGTCGGTCGGTCGGTCGGTCGGTCAGTCAGTCAGTCAGTCAGTCAGTCAGTCAGTCAGTCAGTCAGTTGACCTACCTACCTACCTACCTACCTACCTACCTACCTCTCACTGTCCTCCTGTAAGGAAGACCTGACCAGGCAGTGATTTTTGGCCTCAGTACTTTGGGAAATCTACTTTATGTTTGCACTACATCTTCCAGAATACCATCAGCGTCGTCTTCTCCTTTTCTTCTAGATGGCTTGCTAGGCCCATTCTCCCCCTCTGCACACCAAATACACTACATTCAATGGTTAACCTGTGTTAGCAAAGTGGTAAGTCCATGTAGCATAATGGTTTGAGTGTTGGACTGTGACTCTGGAGAGCTGGGTCTGAGTCCCAACTCGGCCATGAAACCTACTGGGCACCCTTGGGCAAGTCGCACACTCTCAGCCTCAGGGGAAGGCAATGGCAAACCTCCTCGGAACAAACCTTGCCAAGAAAACCCCATGATAGGTTCGCTTAACAGTTGTCTTAAGTCAGACACAACTTGAAGACACACAACAATAGCATAAATAGCTATTATTTTGTCCTCCATGCCACCAGCGTGCAGCCTGATCTGATGGGTGACAAATTGTTGTGACATTACCCCGTTCGCTATGTGATCCTTGATAGGTCGGGATTTGGTTTTTCAGAGCAAAGGCTTTATTTTGTCCAAGGGGAAAGGAGGCCTTGATGCCGAAAGCACTGGTGGCCTTTCTAAAATGGAAGAAGAGGGGACCGTTCGGATTTGGTCTCGAACCACTTTTATAAAAGGGAGACCAGCAAGGAAAAGTTGCATTCAGCGCATGCCCTCTTTGCACAGTATACCATTACATTCCTCTTCCCTATTGATAATTGTCCCAAAATTGTCCCAAAATTGCACTAAATATTAAACTTTTTTCGGGCGTAGTGGGCTTTGGATGAGAAAAAGTGAGAGCCACTGAACTACAAGCCTGAAATCTCCAGTCAAATGGTCTGCAGACCACCTTTTGCCCACCCTTGGACTCAATAATAAATTCAAATGCATTTCAGTATCATCACCCATCTGCTGTTTTTAAATATCTACTTAATAATGTCCTGGCAACATCTCTAAGGCCGAAGAAGAAAGACGTTTGTGTGTTGTTGTCGATGTTGTTTGAAATGAGCGGATCCGGAAAACCCAAACGTCCCTTTCTCCTGTTCTGCACTTATTACCCTTCTCCTCCAGAAGAAACACAGCTTTCCGCCTGACCCCTTCCTTGCTCTTTCAAGACCCCAGGTGCCAGCGGGAAACATGGCACAATTTCTTAATTAATTGGACTAATTAGCTGCTGAGATAACTGGACAGCTGGACTGGCATCGCCTTCTGTGATCTTGCCGCAGAGGGGAGAAGCAAAGACATCTTCGTCGGTTGGGGAGTGGGCAAAGTCTCCGAATGCTCTTCCCATTGAACCAGTGGTCCCCAAACTCAGTCCCTCCAGATGTTTGGGACTTCGGCTCCCAGAATCCCTGAGGTGGCTGGGGCTTCTGGGAGTCGAAGTCCAAAGTGCCTGGAGCGCCAGAGTTTGGGAACCACATCATTAAAGCATCGCCCTTGAAAGCATCCTATGGAACGACGGAGAGGTTTTGTTCCTTTGGATTGGAACAAATACAGCGCGCACCCTGTCCTTCCCCCTCCAAACAACCAATGGTCATCTCCAAGGTGGTTTATGGCTGTGTTTACCCCTGGTCTGTTTTCTTTGGGCACAATGGCACCACTAGGGTTGGCGCCAACCAGTTGGGCAACTCATGGCATCACTTGCCCAATTGACCTCCTCCCATATATCACCATACTTAATGCGTACGTCCAAAACGCACTGCAGAAATAATCCAGTTTGAGGCCACTTTAACTGCCCTGGCTCAATGCTTGGAAATTCTGGGAACTGTAGTTTTCTGAGACATCAATGGGACTTGAGCACCCATGGATTTTGATATCTATGGGGGGTCCGGGATCCAAACCCCGGTGGATACCAAGGGCCCACTGTACTAAAACCTAGTGTGGCTTCACCATTCCACCGACATGGAAACCGTCACCAGCTTCTGTAAACCAGTCAATCCCATTTCAAACCAATGCCTGGGATGGGGAAACCAGTCCCGAAAGGAGGGACTTCTCCTTCCAACAGAAACGCGAGGCTGTTTATAATGTGAAAAACAAAACCTTTCCATACATCGCAGGGCGTGATGAGTGGAAGCACTTGAGCGCACTGTTTGGACACACGGTTGCAAAACATTGGTCCGACTCCTGCTGTTTTGGATGGCTGCCTTTCTTTCAGCAGGCACAGGCTCCCCGCTACTGGTGTCGCCGCGGTCGTATTAATTTAAACATAGACCCACATTAGATCCCGGAAAATAGATACCGGGCACCTTTGTGCTGCAAAAGCCGGAGAAGTGGTGTCATTCACGGCGGATAATGGGTGCTTTGAGTTCCCTGTCGAATAAATTACAGTGGGCACATAATGGCCTTCCATCCAATCGCTTCTCCACTTGAGAGCCAGGCTTCAAAACACAATCTATGGAAACAACCTTTTTCAATGAGTCTAGAGACAGCTTAGGAGTGTGTGTGTGTCTGTGTGTATACACACACACACACACACACACACACACACACACACGCATTTGCATGGTCTTTTCATTGCACCTGTAAGGTCTTTGGGATGCAGATCTCTATTTTGGTTATCATAGTCTGCCAAGCGTTGTTGTTGTTGTGTGCCTTTAAGTCGTTTCCGACTTATGGCGACCCTAAGGCAAATCTATCATAAGGTTTTCTTTGCATGTTTGTTCACAGGGGGCTTGCCATTGCCATCCTCTGAGGCTGAGAGAGTGTGACTTACCTCGATGGGCTTCACAGCCAAACTCATTAAGAACATTTTGGTCTCCTTCTTCTGGACATGCTCCAGCTTCTCAATATCCTTTTTGAACTGTGGTGCCAAAATTGTGCGCAATGTTCCAGATGAAGCCTGACCAATGCAGAATAGAGTTACGCCATTACATCCCTGGATCTAGATGCTATACCTCTATTGATGCAGCTTAGAATGGCGTTGGATTTTTTTAGCTGCCGCATCACACTATTGACTCATGTTCAACCTGTCACATCTGGCCATCATGATGAAACCCAGCTTTGGAAAGCGGCACCACAGACGCTGGGATCCAAATTTGGAGGGCATTGTGAGTACGCAATTGGGGAACTAATTTCTCTTTCCCCTTCGGAGTCTTGCTTCAGTTCTGGCCATGGATCACAACCAGTGTTCATTACAGTTACACTGGACACAATATTCCAGGTGAGGCCTGACCAAAGCAGAATAGAGGGGTACTGTTACCTCCCTCGATCTAGATGCTATACCTCTATTGATACAGCATTGGGTTTTTAAAGCCAACGCATTGCACTGTGGACTCATGTTCAACTTGTGGTCTACTAGGACTCCTAGATCCCTAGATCAAGCCAGAGCTGGACGCAGTATTCCAGGTGAGGCCTGACCAAAGCAGGATAGAATAGTACTATGATTTCCCTCAATCCTCTCTCAGCCATGCTTAGCGCAGTCAGAAGACATTCAGTTTTCCAGGAGGCAGAAGAAGAAGAGGAGGAGGAGGAGGAGGGCAGTGGGCACCAATGTGCTCAGCAGGAGCTGTCGGATGTGTTGATTAGCTGTGGCAAGACGAAATGGAGAGAAACCTGGCTTTGTGGGGTTTCTTGGGTTGCCGCGCATGGCTGTGCGGCACGGTCAAAGTCAGGACTGACTCTGGAAAGCCCAAGAGGACAACCTCCCCATTGTCTCTTTCTCTGGGTCAGCTCTCCGGTCTCCCCACTGCTTCCCTTTCTCAGATCTCCCGCTGCGGTCGGGAAGACTGGGCCGAGAGGCCTGTTTGTTCACTGCCTACTCGGGGTCACACCACGGACGCCCCCAAAGGCAATTGAGTTCCCGTCCTCGTGTCGGAAGGGTTGCTTGAAACCGCCGCCGGGAAACTAGATTGACACTTCTTTCCCCTAGCCTTTGCGACAACAAGCAACCATTCGCTGTTTTCTTTTGGGCGGGCGAGCAAAAAGACCTGTTTTTTGCCAGTGCGATGCCCCCAAACACCTCTGTGTTTTAGTGTTTGCCTCGGTGCTTTATATGATGGCTCAAAATGCCGCTCCGGTTGGTTACCAAGCGGAGTAATGATGAATTTGTGCCTTCATTTTATCAAAGGAAATGTTGACCCTACTTTTATGAGCCCAAATGATACCCAATGGCCCCCAGGACCCCTGTGTTTTAGTGTGTTATTTAATTTTTGCATCGAAGCGCTACACAACTGCGCAAAATGGCCCTCGACGGTGTTGATCCGGTTGCTTACTGAACAAAGTACAGTGCGCCCGCGTTATACTCGGGCGCTCTATACATGGCTTTCAGCACATGCTGAAAGCCGTGTGGAAGCGCATGGGGTGCAAGGGGTGGCGCGTCCCATTTGGATGAATGGGGCACACGTCCATGGTGCATGCCACTACATGCACGAGCCCCATTCACTTGTTCAGAAGAGGTTTATTGTTGGCTTTTCCTGAGGCTGAGAGAGTGTGACTTGCCCAGGGTCCAAGCAGGGATTTGAAGTCTGGTCTCTAGGGTTGTAGCCCCACGCTCCATCCACTACGTCACACTGCCATAGGTTTCCTGATAGCATGGGGTGCCACATGTAGTTAAGAGAAAGGAAGGAGGGTGCCAGTCTAACTTCCCTGGAAATGGAGTCACAGAGCATAGGGGCAACCACTGAGAAGGCCCCGTCTCCTGTGTTCCCACTAGATCTAGCTATGAGGATGATGGGACAGAGAGAAGATCTCCCCAGCAGATCTGAAAGCATGGGTTGCCTTGTAAGGGAGAACATGGCCTTCCAAATAACCTGGACCTGAGCCATATAGAGCTTTAAAGGCCATAATCATCACTTTGGAAATAGACTGATAGCCAGGGAAGCTGTTGCAGCATGGGAATTGTGTGATCCCTGCAGCCAGACACAGTTAGTATTCCAGCTGTGGCATAATGGTCAGCGTACTGGACTTTAGACATCAGGGTTCGAATCCTTACTCAGCCACAGAAACCCACTGGGTGGTACTCTCTCAGCCCCAGAAAACCTCACAATAGGTTGACCTTAGGGTCTCCGTAAGTCGGAAACGACTTGAAGGCACACAACAACAAAACCTATCGATATTTTGACACCCAAACTACCTCTGTACAGTGGCTTAGGACTTAAGACTTGCATACACACACATACACGCACATGCACACACGCAAACCTGCACCCTCCCGGCAAACCCCCCAAATCCAATAAAATTGCAAATTTCACTGTATTTCACAATATCCTAAATAAACATGAACAGCGTGCATTTCTCTGTCTGGCATCAAATATTAATCTGTCCGTGGTCGGAAATGCGCTTTCCATCTTGTGTGCGCTCGTGTTGGGTAAACACTCGGGAGATTGCTATTCCGACCCGTTCCTTCTCTCCCAGAGTCGAGAGCATGACAAATTTCCCTCCTAATTACAGCCGCCACTGTTTGCCTCCGAAGGCTGTAAATCCTCCATCGCGTTGGGACTCTCCTCCCAGCCGCCCACCCCAAGGCCTCTGTCCCAATTCGGGATAGGACTCTTTTCCCCGTCGTACGAAATAACGGAAGGGGCGACTACGTACAGGACAAGCCTTTGGGGAAGAACTACAACAAGAAAGCGACAACAAGAGTGCAAAAGCAACAAAAAAGTCACTATTCAATACCTTTATCGATCACTTGGATGACGGATTAGATGGCATGCTTATCAAATTTGCAGATAATACCCAGACAGCTAGTGGTTTGAGTGTTGGATTATGACTCCGGAGACCGGGGTTCGATTCCCAGTTCGGCCATGCAACCTATTGGGTGACCCAAAGCAAGTCGCATCCTCTCAGCCTCATGCCAAACCTTGCCGAGAAATGTGCCATGATAGGTTTCCCTTAGGGTCGCCATAAGTTGGATATGACTTGAAGGCACATGACAACCACAACGCTCACACCCAGAGGATAGGATCAAAATTCAAAGCAACGTTAGCAGTGTAAAGTCGGAGGCTTTCATGGCCGGCATCCATAGCCGGCATCCGCCCCATGGCCATGCCACCCATGGCCGGCATCCGACCTTAGCAGATTCGAAAACTGGGCCCAAACTCGATCGGAAACCCAAATTTCAACAGAAGAAATGTAGGATGCTACACAGTAGTGCAAATGAAATGCACAGATATAGGACGGGAGATACCTGGCTTGAAGGCAGTCCATGCAAAAGGGATCCAAGATCCTCTGTGGCTACCAAAATCCAGGGATGCTCAAGTCCCATTATATTCAGTGCCGTAGTAAAATGGTATCCCTAATCTAAAATGGCAATAGTCAAGGATTGCTTTCAGGGATTAAATATATATATGTGTGCATATTTTCAAGCCATGAATGATTGAATCCCTGAATGAAGAATCATGGACACTGAAGACTGACCGCACATATTTTGTATGTGAATTTCCCTAACTTATGAGGAACCCTTTTTGCACAATAAGGAAACCAAGAATTGCTCCATCAAATTGGGAGAAGTCCAGTTTACAGTGTTTGGAAAGTCCAGGAGGAAAATGAAGACGCATCAATGAGACTGGTTAGGTATCAAATGCAAAGCCAACAAAACAGTCGATGCCTTACTTTACTAACTTTACAAATTTGTAGCTCCGTGACAGTAAAATCCTGCTAGTGAATTGTGAAGATGCTCACAAGAGTGCTCCAATGTGCGCTGGGCACGCTGGACTCTCCTACTGTGCTCCAAGATCAAATGTAGTATATGTGCTCCAACACTTCACAACCGTTGCCTTGATGTATATCAGAGAGCATCCTTCATGCGTATCGGTGACCATCGACTATGGCAGCGATGGTGAACCTTTTAGAGGCTGAATGCCCAAACTGCAATCCAAAACCCACTTATTTATTGCAAAGTGCCATGTCCCTCTGACTTTCTAGTAACAAACTCTGTGCTGGGGCAACGGACACATGTGCCCACAGAGAGGGCTCTGAGTGCCACCTCTGGCCCGCGTGCCATAGGTTCGCCATCACTGGACTATGGTTACCATTACAAAATGGCCACCCATGTGTAGCAATGCCACTAGGTGAATGTGGCCACTGCAAAACTATTCTAATCCTATTTTCCATGCATGGGTATCAATGTACAAAGACGTAAGTCACACATTGAATTCCGGCCGACATTGTCTCCATTTCCTTCTAGCCTGTCGATGCGCACTTTGGCTCTTGGATAGGTATGAAGTGTGTCTTCCATGTTAATCTCTGGCCACCTCTTTCCCCTTTTCCTCCAAGGATCCATTAGCGGAAAGATGACAAAGTCCTTCCCAAGAGCCTTGGTCGAGGTAGAGTTCTCCATGAACCTGGATGGGTCTAAAATTAGCATGAAGATGGTGGCGCTTCATGTATATATGTCTCCGAGTGAGCGGTGCAGCTTACCCGTAAGTGCCGTTTTATTTCTTGGCGAGGGGATAAAGTGTTTTTTCCCTTCGTAATTTTTGATGTAAAGGCTAAATTGGGCCTGAGAAGAGGGACAATGCAACTTTAAACCTCATTAGTATTCCGCCGCCGTCGGCCGACCAACGGCGGTTATGTATTTTTGCAAGTATGCATCTAATTTATTGTGGAGAACACAATTTACATGGGTAGTCGGAGCCTGTTTTATGGCCTCACAAATAGATGTCTCAGCTCAAGCATATAATGGCTGAAGCAGCAGGCGCAAATACGTTCTAAATCTTCTAAATGTGCTTTACAAAAATGTAACTGAGGAATATAAAACAGATCAATTCTTGCATGTTATATATTGGTTTTTGATTTACAAATCTAATCTGGGGAAAATCTCTTTAGAAAGGGGCGTGAGCGTGGGCCGGGGAGGGTCCTTCCCCTTCTTTCTCCCTCCATATATATATATATATATATATATATATATGTATATGTATATGTATATGGGAAATGCCGGAGCAACTTTGGCATGACTCCTGTTATTGTTGTTGTGGGCCTCCAAGTTGCTTTCCAACTTATTGCGATCCTAAAGCGAACATATCCTAAAGTTTTCTTGGGCAGATTTGTTTGCAGGCTGAGAGAGTGGGACTTGCCCATGTTCACCAAATAGATTTCCATGGCTGAGTGAGAATTTGAACCAGTGTCCCTGGTTTTCCAACCCTCAAAACCATTTATTTTGGACTTCAGGTCCCAGAAACCCCAGCCGACTTGGCCATCAGCCGGGAGTTATGGGATCTGAAGTCCAAAGCATCCGGAGGACAAGAAGTTGGGAATCGCTGCAATGCACCATGTTGACTTTGGCGAACTTAACGGAACTTCAAATATACTTAGCTAAGCCGCAGAGGCGCTAAGAAACCCTGCAAGCAATTTGCAAAAATGCCATTGAATCAAATGGATTTATCAATGTCTTGATTTATTACTCAATAAATCTATTCTAGTTTGGGACCAGCCAACAGGATTCCAGCTTGCTTTGGATCATTCTAAATCCTAGGGAGAATAAAGAGAAGAACAACCAAGCATTACCCAGCATAGTGATTCCCAGACTTCAGATCCCAGAATCCCTGACTGTTGACCAAGCTGGCAGGGGCTTATGGGAGTTGAAGTCCAAAACACTTGGAGGACCAGCAGAAGAAAGCAGACTTTGCTAGTGAGAGCCAGGATTTGGAAGGCAACCTCAGCTCCGTCACAATTGCCCAGGGACTGGTTGGTTGCCTTCTCGAAACCAGTGAATGCCCATGGCATCATGTGCTGGCACTTGAAAGGCATCTCTTGGAGGATGGGAGGTATGCTCCGCTCCGACAGTTTAGGACCATGCCTTAGGTGTGATAGGATTTTGTTCTCTAGGAAGCATGCTGTAGGTTGTAACACCAGCGTTGCAACCTCCGTTGCCACCCATTCATAGGGTCACTGAGCTGGAGCAGCAGAAAACAAGCTTGCTCCCTCCTCGATATGACATCCCTTCAAATATTTAAACAGGGCTCTCATATCACCTCTTAGCCTTCTCTTCTCCAGGCTAAACATCCCCAGCTCCCTAAGCTGCAGTGATGGTGAACCTTTTGCAGACCGAGTGCCCAAACTGCAACCCAAACCCCACCTATTTATTGCAAAGCGCCACGTCCCTCTGGGTATCTAGTAATGAAATCTGGCAAACAGCATGCGTGCCCACAGAGAAGGCTCTGAGTGCCACCTCTGGCACGCGTGCCATAGGTTCGCCACCACTGTCTTAGTGGTTTCCAGACCATTCACCATTTTGGTCACCCTCCTCTGGACATGCTCCAGCTTCTCAACATCCTTTTTAACTTGCGGTGCCAAAACTGGACACAATATTCCAGGTGAGGGTTGACCCAAACAGAATTGACTGGTACTATTACTTCCCTCGATATAGACACTATACTTCTATTGATGCAGCCTAGAATCGCATTGGATTTTTAAGCTGCTGCATCACACTGTTGACTCATGTTCAACTTGTGGTCTGCTAAGACTCCTAGATCCTTTTTGCATGGACTGCTGTCAAGCCAGGTGTCTTCCATGATCCTGCATCTATGCATTTCATTATTTTTTCTGCCTAAGTGTAATAACAACTTACATTTCCCCATTGAAATTCATTTTGTTGGTCCGACAGGCTGCAAGAAGGTGGGCTCTGGTGTCCAGCGGAAGTAAGCGGACGTCCGGACATCACCATGAAACCCAGCTTTGGAGACTGTGGCCCAACTTTGGAGGGCACTGCGGGCACGCAATTGGGGAGGGCATTTCTCTTTCCTATTCTGAGCCTTGCTTCATCTCTGGCCACGGATCATAGCCCCAGTGTTCATTACAGTTACAAATGTGTGCGCTGATAATTACCCCAAATGGTGGGGAAGGGGAGGGCGAAGGGATCCATAGCTCATCCTTCCTTCCTTCGTTCCCTCTCTCTTTCTCTCCCTAATTAATTAATAGTGTAAAAGTCATCATGATGGGGCCGTTCTCATCAGCAATGAAAGCGACGGGGACCGTTGGCGGCCCTCTTCCCTCCCGTTCTCAAGTGCCAGCACCCTGGGGTTCGAATTAAGCCTAAAAATATATAAAGGGGGGGGGGGGGAAATGGAAGGCAATTATTCTCTCCCCTCAATATCCAGGGGAGGGGAGCGAGTGCGAATGCTCCCACCGCTGTTGATATCACCTCACCCAGAAAGGCATAGAGGAAGATGGGGAAACCCTCCTTTCCCTATGGGAAAGCACCAAAGAAACTGGCTACTTGGCAACAGTTGGCACATTCCTGACGGATGCATCCAAAGGTGCGTCTACACTGTCGAAATAATCCAGTTTGACGCCATTTTCACTGCCATGGCTCCGTCCGACAGATTCCTGGGATTTGGCAGGGCACCATTTCTTTGGCAGAGAAGCCCCAAAATCATTGTTGTTCTTTGCCTTCAGGGACGTATCCAAGGGGGGGGGGGTTTCTTGGGGTCTGGACCCCCCCTTCCATTAGAAAAATGAATGGTGCGTGCTGCTGCGCCGCCGCGCCCAAGCCCCATTATAATGGTGGCACTTAGTCTGGACCCCCCTTCCTAAAATCCTGGCTACGTCCCTGTTGCCTTCAAGTCGTTTCCGACTTACGCTGACCCTAAGGCAACCCTATCACTTGAAAAGTTTCTTAATTTAATTAATTAAACGAATTAATTCTTAATAGGAGGGCTTGTGGTTGTTTTCGGAGGAAAGAGCTTTGGCTTCCTGCGCAAACGGTGCTGCTTTCGGTGCAAATCCAATCCTTTTGTGCAAAATCGGTCCCAAACGGCAAGGATCCTCTTCAATTCATCATTTCTTAGTATTAAAAACAACATCCCATATTTTCAATTATATTTTTTAAAAGGTTAACTATTTCATTTTCATCCCTACTCCTGAGTAGACATGCCCAGGCTTGCACCGTCTCTGTGTCCCTATTTAATAGAGAGGGATGGAGAGAGGAAAGGGCTATAGCAAAAGAGAAGAAACCCACTCCATGTCATTGTCTTTCCTTATTGTCTACATTAACCTTCCCCATGGTTACTTGTTCTCTGTAATATTACACTTGTCTTAGTGCCACACTTGAATACTCGAGCCAATTTTGTCATGCAAATGAATTCGGTCGGATTGTAAATTGCATGAAAGAGCACCAGTTTATCAAGGAGGCTCCTGTATGCATGCCATCGTCGCCAGCAGATCCCTCCTGTTCACACTATAAGGGCACCGTGTTTCCAGCTTCTTCTCTCCTGGGGCCTCCGGTTGCCCAGGACCCCCTTACTCTGCCCCTTATTTGCAAGCCACAAAGCTTGTCCCTTATAAGGCTGGCAGATGTCCCTGGTGATAAGGAATGTCCCTTATCTGCACGCCACAAGCCTTGTCCCTTAGACTAAGGGACCCCTGTCAGCTCTATAGGGATGTCCCTTATTTGCAAGCCAGAAAGTTTGTCCCTTATAGGACTGGCAAATATCCCTTATTCTAAGGAATGTCCCTTATTTGCAAGCCAGAAACCTTGTCCCTTATGATGATGCCCCTTATTTGCAAGCCAGAAAGCTTGCCCTTATGATAAGGAACGTCCCATATTTGCAAGCCAGAAAGCTTGTCCCTTAGAATAAGGGACCCCTGTCAGCCCTATAGGGATGTCCCTTATTTGCAAGCTAGAAAGCTTGTCCCTTATAGGGCTGACATGGGTCCCTTATGATAAAGGATGTCCTTTATTTGCAAGCCAGAAAGCTTGTCCCTTATAGGGCTGGCAAATATCCTTTATTCTAAGGGATGTCCCTTATTTGCAAGCCACAAAGCTTGTCCCTTATAGGGCTGACATGGGTCCCTTATTCTAATGGTTGCCCCTTATTTGCAAGCCAGAAAGCTTGTCCCTTAAAATAAGGGACTTCTGTCAGCCCTATAGGGATGTCCCTTATTTGCAAGCCAGAAAGCTTGTCCCTTAGAATAAGGGACCCCTGTCAGCCCTATAGGGATGCCCCTTATTTGCAAGCTAGAAAGCATGTCCCTTATAGGGCTGACAAGTGTCCCTTATGATAAAGGATGTCCTTTATTTGCAAGCCAGAAAGCTTGTCCCTTATAGGGCTGGCAAATATCCTTTATTCTAAGGGATGTCCCTTATCTGCAAGCCAGAAAGCTTGTCCCTTAGAACAAGGGACTCCTGTCAGCCCTATAGGGATGTCCCTTATTTGCAAGCCAGAAAGCTTGTCCCTTATAGGGCTGACAAGGGTCCTTATTCTAATGGCTGTCCCTTATTTGCAAGCCAGAAAGCTTGTCCCTTATTCTAAGGGATGTCCCTTGTTTGCAAGCCAGAAAGCTTCTCCTTTATAGGGCTGGCAAATATCCTTTATTCTAAGGGATGTCCTTTATTTGCAAGCCAGAAAGCTTGCCCATTAAATAGGGCTGGTGGGTGTCCCTTATGATAAGGGATTGTCCCCTATTTGAGGGGCAGAAAGCTTGTACCTGACTGGAGAAAACCCAACAAGAAGGTCGCCCAAAGTCAGCTTGCAGACACACAGCACCAGCAATGCAATGACTCCAGGCTATGCCAGTTGTTGAAGTTTGTGTATGTGTTTGCCGCTGGAGGTATACGCAAGCAATTCCCTGTTTATCCATAGGCTGGCTTAAAGGCTGACCCAATGTGTGGGCCCCTTGACAACATGGAATGACCATCCGAATTACCTGTGATGACTTCTGCAATGCTACCTGGCACATCACTGGTGCATAAATGCACTGGAAGTGAATTGAATTGTGGATTGCAAATGCCTGACTGATGGGATCAGAGGTCCGAAACATCTGGGTTGGGGAAAGCTGTTTCGAGGCCTGAGTGCATCGCATTTTCCATCCCTTGCATCCCATTTGTATTCATGTCTGTTGAAGGGTAAGGATCATGGGGATGGGGGGGATCCATTTTCATTTGGGCTCATTTGCACCTCCGAAACCCACATGCGCACCAAATGCAATTACCCATCAGTATTTACATTTCTTCAGATTGTGCAGCGCAGTCCGGAGAATGCATACTGAAACACACACACACACATATATATATATCAGGGGAAAGGAACAAAATTGTGTGTATCGGGGGGGCGATAGACAAACTGCAGAAAAATGGCTTGCAACCCATGCATGCATTGGGCAAAGTTTGCCACTATGTCTGCTGCAGTGGAGAACCAGTAGTACTCCAACTCCCATCTTCCCCATGCTCATAATGTCCAGGGAGGCTGGGATATGTAGTACAGCCACACCAATATAAACATATTTCACTCCTGAGCTTTGAGCCTCAGGATGGTTTGGTGACCAAGACTGGGGATCCTAGGCTGCATCTGCACTGCAGAAACAATGCAGATTGACACTGCTTTAACTGCAGTGGCTCTGTGCTATGGGATTGTGGGATTTGTAGTTTGTTGTGGCACCGGAGAGCTTCGACAGCGACAAAACTACAGGTCCCTGAATTCCATAGCATTGAGCCATGGCAGTTAAAGCGGTACCAAACTGCATTATTTCTGCAATGCTGTCGTTTCATCCGCACCTTTGGAAAAACCCGCATTAAAAGGCAATATGGAAATTTGGGGGGGGGGGGTAAAGAAATAAGCAAACATAGCTATGCTAATTTAGCAGAGGAGGAAGGGAAAAGAAAATACCAGCGTTCCAATTAAATCCCGACCAAAAGGATCAAATTTACTGATAAATTCTAATTTGACAATTTCTCATTAGAATCTCCCTTTGAAATCCTCTCGCCGGAGCATGGCGCACCATTTCCATAAAACTTGCATTAAGTGTCCATTAAAACCGTCCTCATAAATTAATTCCTTATCTGCCTGCAAAATAAAACTTTAAAGAACAAGATGGCTTGGGAAGGAAGGGGGGGGGGAAGACGGAAGGGGATGATGATGTGAAATTTGAATGTTTCATCTCGGCAACCACTTAAATCCATTCGGCGACTCGGACTCGGAAGGTTGTCTGGATCTACACTGTAGAAATAATGCAGTTTGATACCCCTTTAACATCCATGGCTCCTCCATTCCTATGGAATCCTGGGATTTGTAGTTTTGTGAGGCACCGGTATTCTTTGGCAGAGAAGGCAAAAGACCTTGCAAAACTACACATTACACTTGATCTTAGCCAAAAAATTGTTCCTGCTTGGAATTTCTAGGTACTCCGGCATGACTTCTGGCAGACTTTGACCATAGAGTTGTGCGATGACCTAGAAATTCCTAGAGAGAACAACCCTCTAGGCCTTTGTAGCTCCTCTGGTGCAATTCTAGGGTCAACCTCCAGCAGACATTGACCATAGAGTTGTGCAATGGCCTAGAAATTCCTAGAGAGAACGATTATCTAGGCCTTTGTAGGTCCTCTGGTGCAATTCTAGGGTCACCCTCCAGCAGACATTGACCATAGAGTTGTGCGATGACCTAGAAATTCCTAGAGAGAACAATTATCTAGGCCTTTGTAGCTCCTCTGGTGCAATTCTAGGGTCAACCTCCAGCAGACATTGACCATAGAGTTGTGCGATGACCTAGAAATTCCTAGAGAGAACAATTCTCTAGGCCTTTGTAGGTCCTCCGGTGCAATTCTATGGTCAACCTCCAGCAGACATTGACCATAGAGTTGTGCGATGACCTAGAAATTCCTAGAGAGAACAACTCTCTAGACCTTTATAGGTCCTCTGGTGCAATTCTAGGGTCACCCTCCAGCAGACATTGACCATAGAGTTGTGCGATGACCTAGAAATTCCTAGAGAGAACAACTCTCTAGACCTTTATAGGTCCTCTGGTGCAATTCTAGGGTCACCCTCCAGCAGACATTGACCATAGAGTTGTGCGATGACCTAGAAATTCTTAGAGAGAACAACTCTCTAGACCTTTATAGGTCCTCTGGTGCAATTCTAGGGTCACCCTCCAGCAGACATTGACCATAGAGTTGTGCGATGACCTAGAAATTCCTAGAGAGAACAACTCTCTAGACCTTTGTAGCTCCTCTGGTGCAATTCTAGGGTCACCCTCCAGCAGACATTGACCATAGAGTTGTGCGATGACCTAGAAATTCCTAGAGAGAACAACTCTCTAGACCTTTATAGGTCCTCTGGTGCAATTCTAGGGTCACCCTCCAGCAGACATTGACCATAGAGTTGTGCGATGACCTAGAAATTCTTAGAGAGAACAACTCTCTAGACCTTTATAGGTCCTCTGGTGCAATTCTAGGGTCACCCTCCAGCAGACATTGACCATAGAGTTGTGCGATGACCTAGAAATTCCTAGAGAGAACAACTCTCTAGACCTTTATAGGTCCTCTGGTGCAATTCTAGGGTCACCCTCCAGCAGACATTGACCATAGAGTTGTGCGATGACCTAGAAATTCCTAGAGAGAACAATTATCTAGGCCTTTGTAGCTCCTCTGGTGCAATTCTAGGGTCACCCTCCAGCAGACATTGACCATAGAGTTGTGCGATGACCTAGAAATTCCTAGAGAGAACAACTCTCTAGACCTTTATAGGTCCTCTGGTGCAATTCTAGGGTCAACCTCCAGCAGACATTGACCATAGAGTTGTGCGATGACCTAGAAATTCCTAGAGAGAACAATTCTCTAGGCCTTTGTAGGTCCTCCGGTGCAAGTCTATGGTCAACCTCCAGCAGACATTGACCATAGAGTTGTGCGATGACCTAGAAATTCCTAGAGAGAACAACTCTCTAGACCTTTATAGGTCCTCTGGTGCAATTCTAGGGTCACCCTCCAGCAGACATTGACCATAGAGTTGTGCGATGACCTAGAAATTCCTAGAGAGAACAACTCTCTAGACCTTTATAGGTCCTCTGGTGCAATTCTAGGGTCACCCTCCAGCAGACATTGACCATAGAGTTGTGCGATGACCTAGAAATTCCTAGAGAGAACAACTCTCTAGACCTTTATAGGTCCTCTGGTGCAATTCTAGGGTCACCCTCCAGCAGACATTGACCATAGAGTTGTGCGATGACCTAGAAATTCTTAGAGAGAACAACTCTCTAGACCTTTATAGGTCCTCTGGTGCAATTCTAGGGTCACCCTCCAGCAGACATTGACCATAGAGTTGTGCGATGACCTAGAAATTCCTAGAGAGAACAATTATCTAGGCCTTTGTAGCTCCTCTGGTGCAATTCTAGGGTCAACCTCCAGCAGACATTGACCATAGAGTTGTGCGATGACCTAGAAATTCCTAGAGAGAACAATTCTCTAGGCCTTTGTAGGTCCTCCGGTGCAATTCTATGGTCAACCTCCAGCAGACATTGACCATAGAGTTGTGCGATGACCTAGAAATTCCTAGAGAGAACAACTCTCTAGACCTTTATAGGTCCTCTGGTGCAATTCTAGGGTCACCCTCCAGCAGACATTGACCATAGAGTTGTGCGATGACCTAGAAATTCTTAGAGAGAACAACTCTCTAGACCTTTGTAGGTCCTCTGGTGCAATTCTAGGGTCACCCTCCAGCAGACATTGACCATAGAGTTGTGCGATGACCTAGAAATTCCTAGAGAGAACAACTCTCTAGACCTTTATAGGTCCTCTGGTGCAATTCTAGGGTCACCCTCCAGCAGACAGTGACCATAGAGTTGTGCGATGACCTAGAAATTCCTAGAGAGAACAATTATCTAGGCCTTTGTAGGTCCTCCATTGCAATTCTAGGGTCAACCTCCAGCAGACATTGACCATAGAGTTGTGCAATGGCCTAGAAATTCCTAGAGAGAACAATTATCTAGGCCTTTGTAGCTCCTCCGGTGCAATTCTAGGGTCAACCTCCAGCAGACATTGACCATAGAGTTGTGCGATGACCTAGAAATTCCTAGAGAGAACAATTATCTAGGCCTTTGTAGGTCCTCTGGTGCAATTCTAGGGTCAACCTCCAGCAGACATTGACCATAGAGTTGTGCGATGACCTAGAAATTCCTAGAGAGAACAATTATCTAGGCCTTTGTAGGTCCTCTGGTGCAATTCTAGGGTCAACCTCCAGCAGACATTGACCATAGAGTTGTGCGATGACCTAGAAATTCCTAGAGAGAACAATTATCTAGGCCTTTGTAGGTCCTCCACTGCAATTCTAGGGTCAACTTACAGCAGACGTTAACATTAGAGTTGCACTAGAGATTCCTAGAGAGGTGCTCTCTCAGGTTAAAACAAATTAACGGTTTTTATTTATGGTTTTCTTACTATAGAAACAGCAAATATGGAGGGCCCTTTTTTCTAGCGCCAAAGATGGGCAGAAGAGGAGAAAGCCCAAGCAAGAGCAGAAAAGTTTGCCTCCACTTCTATTGCATTTTAGGAATATATATATATATATATATATATATATATATATATATATGGTCCAAAATACGCTCATCCCTCCATATTTTTGACTTTGATATTTGCAGATTTGATTATTCAAGGATTTGATTAATATGGTCTCTCTAGGAATATCTAAGTCCTCCAGTGCAACTCTTAAAAGTTGCTCCTAAAGACCTAGAGATTCCTAGAGAGAATACTCTACTAGGCCTTTGTAGCTCTTCCAGTGCAACTCTATGGTCAACTTTAACTAAAGGTTGCCCTGAAAGACCTAGAGATTCCTAGAGAGGATACTCTACTAGGCCTTTGTAGCTCCTCCAGCGCAGTTCTACGGTCAGTGTCTGTTGGACGTTGACCACAGAGTTGACCTGGAGAACCTAGAGATTCCTAGAGAGGATACTCTACTAGGCCTTTGTAGCTCCTCCAATGCAACTCTATGGTCACCTTTAACTAAAAGTTGCATTGAAAGACCTAGAGATTCCTAGAGAGGATACTCTACTAGCCTTTGTAGCTCCTCCAATGCAGTCCTATGGTCAGTATCTTTTGGACGTTGACCACAGAGTTGTGCCGGAGGACCTAGAGATTCCTAGAGAGGTGTCCTCTCAGATATAAAAAACATGGTGCTTTTGTTCTTTGTGGTTGTTCCATATTCACAGGGGTCTTGTGTGGAATAAGGAGGTTGTCTCCTTCTGTCTCCTTCTGTCTGTCTCCGTAAAACACTTCCTCCTCCACCCCCCAATATTTAAGTGTAACAAAAAGATTAAATTGTTTACGAGCGACAAGCTCCGTCTGGCGGGATGAGCTGCGAGAGACAAAGCCGGGCATTGCAATTCTCCAGCGTACTTGCGCAGAGGCCTGCCACTAATTCTTTTATCTGGCCTCAACACTCAAGGCATTATGCGCCTTCGCATGGAAAAAAAATAAATATATATATATATATATATGGAGAAAGAGAGAAAGAGAGAGAGAGGGAAAGCTTCTGACTGAAGCAGGCAAAATTACTGTTCTCTCCGCTGTACCTACGATAACAATCTCTTGAATACTGATGAGCATTAACACCCCCCCCGCGCGCGCATGCTTTATTTTTTATTTTACACGCATTTCGAACCCCCTCCCAAACCTTGTCGTGGCGCAAAGCGACCAACACAGGTTGGTCTTTAACCCTTTATCTTTTGCAAGCAGAAAGACACGAGAAACATCTTACTCAGTCGGAGGAAGGGGAAAATGGTGGGAAAAGGCGGAGGGAAGGAGGGAGAACCTGCGCGGAAAAAAAAAGAAAGAGAGAGAGAGAGAGAGAGAGAGGAAAATAGCATAGAGAAGAATTACTGTTATCTTCTAAGCAGAAGAGGAACAGCGGCGATAAGGAAAGCCGGAAGAATTAAAAGGAACGCGGCGTCCCGGCTGTAAATTCGCACGCATAGCCAGCTTCTATTTGTCTGTCACCAGGGCCCATAATTTTCCGAGGTTGTTTTGATAGACTTATTGTGAAGACTGCATAGGAAAGTCATCAGCGTTTGTTGCCTGCGAGCGTTATTGTCGGGGGGGGCGCGCGCCGCGCGGTTATAGACTGGAGGGAGATAATGGTTGGAGTATAAAAGAGATAAAGTCCGAACCTCTTCTCATTAAGGACTATCTCCACCTCTGCAGACTCCACAGTATTGAATGACTGGTGGGGACGGACTGGGCATAAATTAAAGCGCCTAACCGTGGGTTAGGCAATGGAGAAAAGGAAGAAACCAACCCTGGGAAGAAAACATGGTGGTTTCAAAGCAGGTGGCGCTGGCGGGTACTAATGCCACGCCGCCACCTCAGGTCCTATTTGCCCCCGAGACGGAGGATTAATATGAAAGGGGGCACAACGGAGTGGACAACGCTGGCTCCATATTGATTGTTGCATAGGACATAAGGATGCATCTCTCAGAAAGCGGTGCTGGATGGGAGGCCTTTTTCACCGCCTTCTCTTTGTTTTCTGGAGAAGGCGAAAGCAGGTTGCTTAAACAGCATGCATTGTTGTTGTTTTTCTAAGACAAAATAAAAATAACAGCTGGTGTAACCTAGAACCTAGAAATTACGAACCCGTAACCTAGAAATTACGGACCCATAACCTGGAAATTACAGATCTGTAACCTAGAAATTATGAATCCATAACCTAGAAGTTACAGATCTGTTACCTAGAAATTATGGATCCGTAACCTAGAAATTATGAAGCCATAACCTCAAAATTACAGATCTATAGCCTAGAAATTATGAAGTCATAACCTAGAAACTATGGATCCATAACCTAGAAATTATGGATCTGTAACCTAGAAATTATGGATCCGTAACCTAGAAATTATGGATCCGTAACCTAGAAACTATGGATCCATAACCTAGAAAATGTGGATCAGTAACCTAGAAATTATGGATCCGTAACCTAGAAAATATGGATCCATAACCTAGAAATTATGGATCCATAACCTAGAAAATATGGATCCATAACCTAGAAACTATGGATCCGTAACCTAGAAATTATGGATCCGTAACCTAGAAATTATGGATCCGTAATACAGAAAATATGGATCCGTAACCTAGAAATTATGAAGCCATAACCTCAAAATTACAGATCTATAGCCTAGAAATTATGAATCCATAACCTAGAAATTATGGATCCGTAACCTAGAAAATATGGATCTGTAACCTAGAAATTATGGATCCGTAACCTAGAAAATATGGATCTGTAACCTAGAAACTATGGATCCATAACCTAGAAAATATGGATCCGTAACCTAGAAATTATGGATCCATAACCTAGAAATTATGGATCCATAACCTAGAAATTATGAATCAGTAACCCAGAAAATATGGATCCGTAACCTAGAAATTATGAAGCCATAACCTAGAAATTATGGATCCGTAACCTAGAAATTATGGATCCGTAACCTAGAAAATATGGATCTGTAACCTAGAAACTATGGATCCATAACCTAGAAAATATGGATCCGTAACCTAGAAATTATGGATCCGTAACCTAGAAAATATGGATCTGTAACCTAGAAACTATGGATCCATAACCTAGAAAATATGGATCCGTAACCTAGAAATTATGGATCCGTAACCTAGAAATTATGGATCCATAACCTAGAAATTATGAATCAGTAACCCAGAAAATATGGATCCGTAACCTAGAAATTATGAAGCCATAACCTAGAAATTATGGATCCGTAACCTAGAAATTATGGATCCGTAACCTAGAAAATATGAATCAGTAACCCAGAAAATATGGATCCGTAACCTAGAAATTATGAAGCCATAACCTCAAAATTACAGATCTATAGCCTAGAAATTATGAATCCATAACCTGGAAATTACGGATCTGTAACCCAGAAATTATGAATCCGTAACCTAGACATTACACATCTGTAACCTAAAAATGATGGATCCATAACCTGGAAGTTAAGAATCCGTAACCTAGAAATTGTGAATCCGTTTTGTGTTTAGGCTTGGGTACCTTTATGGGCTTTATATGCAAATACAGGTATTCCGAAACCCCAAACATTGCTGGTCCCTGAAATTCCCAAACATTTCGGATAAGGGAGATGCAGCCTCAGTGTGTGGTGTGTGTGCATGTGTGAGACAAATATATTATACAGTTGTCCCTCCACATTTGCAATTTGGATTTTTGCAGATTAGATTATTTGCGGTTTTGACTAATACGAATCTCTAGGTCCTCCAGCGCAACTTTGCCAAAAGTTGACCATAGAGTTGCGCTGGAGAACCTAGAAGTTCCTAAAGAAAACACTTCTCTGGACATTTGTAGGTTTTAATGCATGATTCTATTATCAACTTCTGGGAGACGTTTGACCATAAAGTTGCACTGGAGGACCTGGAAATCCCTAGAGAGGTGTTCTGTTAGGTTAATGTGGAGGGACCGCTGTACCCCATTTCCAGTTGCTGGACAAGTTTCAATAGAGTTGCTGTGGATACTGGGGTCCCCAGTACCCCTTCTCCAAGGTTTCTTCGCCTTGGTCGAACTACTACAAGGTGCATCCTGAGGATGGGGCCGCCTTTGCTTCCGAGTCCTGTCCCTTTTGCCACTCCGTCTCTCGGACGTGGCGCCCCGCTTCGCAATGCGCCCCGGAGGAAAGGAAGGAAGGGACGCTCGCCTCATTCGGATTCCGAAAAAAACAAAAGGTCATAGTGGAGATGTGATGTCAGATGTACACATTTCTATGGAGCCGAGTTGTTCTGAAATAAGAGATATCCATTATAGCCTGCCCTTGGGGACAAGAGCACGGCGTTATCAGCCCAAGCCACCTGGTTTCGGTTTTGTCACGGTTTCCCAACACCCCGGGAAGGCTCCAGGGAGGGCGACGCGGCAGCCATTTTGCGCGCTCAACAATGAAGGCCTCCGCCGGACAAAAGGCAGGCTGCCCGAAAGGAACATTTTGCACAGGGGCCATTCGGCGCATGACCTTACAGATGCTGAGATGACTCTGACATCTCCTCCAGGAAAGCGTTCGCATCTGCTTAAACTGTTGTGCGTGTGGGTTTTTCAAAAAGGGCCAAAAGGAATTACTTATCTCTCCTCCCCAGTCTCCATGCATTCTGCCGCTCTTGACATAACCCAAACCCTTGGCGTCACTCTTGACATGGCAGTTAAAGCAGTGCCAAACTGGAGCATTTCCGCAGTGCGGATCCAGCCTAAGAAAGGGTTTTGTCGTCGTGTGCCTTCGAGTCCTTTTCGACTTATGGCGAACCTAAGGCAAACCTATCATGGGGCTTTCCTGTGCACTGTGAGAGTGTGGCTTGCCCAAGGTCCATGGCTAAGCTGGGATTTGAACCCGGAGTCCCAATCCAGCGCTCAAACCGCCACCCTGCGCTGGCTCTCAAGAAAGGGTTGCTTGCAACTGATTCCTTTTTGCACGGCTTCCATGGCTGAATGCTATGGGATTCTCATAAACAGCGCCCCAACAAACTACAGATCCCAGGACTCCAAAGCATGGAGCCATGCTCAATGTGGAGAGTATAACCATAAGAGAAACAAGGGGAAATATCCCACTTTTTGAAATCATTAAAAAAGAGAGAGGCGGGTGTCGGAGAAGGAAGACAAGGCCCCTTTGCAAGAGGCGGCTTTGGCAAGAGGGAGACGTAGACTGTCCCTTTTCCCTGCTGTTCATCTCATCCCGCTTGTAATGAAAGGGGGAATAAGTTAATCATGCTAATACGTTTCAGATTAAGGGACAAGGAGTCCCCCATTTAAGCGTCAAAGGTTGAGCCCCCAAAACGGTCGGTGATCAGAATCGGGGACAGAAGCAATGATAACGGTTAATTTTTGGTGCTCTTTCCACTCCTGCGTTCATTGCCTTGGCGCTGCCACTAATAAGAAACTTGGTATTCAGGCGGGTTCCTCCGTCTTACTTATGCGCCTGATCTCTCCTAATGGAAAAACTGATTGCCATCAGGAAGTTATGGGGAAATATTTAGAAAGACGCAGAAGAGGGCAAGGGAAGAAGGAGACGGAGCTGAATTAAGATCCCAGACATGGAAGACGTTGTATTTCTTTCTGGGCGGTTGCGAATGTCAATGCTGCAAATGCTGAGGTCAAATAAATGCGGGCGGCTGGCAGGTGGCAGAGTTGAATGGCCACTTTGGGGGGTTTATTTGCCAACGTTTCGCCGGGTTTCAGTCTGATTCGGGTTTAATTTTGCTGTTGTCGTCATTTCCAACTTATGGTGACCCTAAGGCAAATCTATCATGGGGCTTTCTTGCAAGGTTTGTTCGGTGGGCCTTTGCCATTGCCTTCCCCTAAGGCTGAGAGAGTGTGACTTGCCCAAAGTCACCCAATGGGTTTCATGGCCAAACTGGGCATTGAACCTTGGTCTCCAGAGCTGTAGTCCAACACTCAAACCGCTATACTTTAGGGTCGCCGTAAGTTGAAAACGACGTAAAGGCACACGACAGCAGCAAAATTAAACCAGAATCGGCACACAACAATAACAATGACAACTTGAAGTCACACAACAACAACAACAACAATAAAGTTTCTGAATGTAACTTTTCCAAGCAACGATCCCTGAAGTTTCAAGAGAACCAGAGCTTGGTACCTTACTTTCCAAGTAACTTAAATCACAGAGCCAAGGTCTCCAAAAGTAGTTGTAGCTCATGCAACATAAGAAAGGCTTTAGATTTGGCTTTTCCTTATTGAACCAGTGAATATGGAGGGCCAACTATGTACTTAGAGATCCATGCTTTCAATCAATCAATCAATCAATCAATCAATCAATCAAGACCAACGTCTCAGTATGTCTAGTTGCTTCATCTCCAAAAACAGACTTGCAGGAACCTGAAATTCAGGAAACCGAGCCATGATTTGGTCCAATTCGGACCATGTCTCCTCTTCTTCCAAGGACAAACAGGGCCTCACCACCGAGGTACGTGTCTCCAAGAAAGCCTAACTTTCATCCCAGCTCATCTGCGAAAACAGCTGGAGCAAAATTACTTCTGGTTTCCACCTAGGGAGAAGCCCGGCATCGGAGGATGCTTAGGCTTTGGCCAAATCTGCATGCGTGATGTATATATTTGAGCTGGCTTTGGCATTTAAATCCGACTTGATTGCAAAGATCAGTCGGGATGAATATCAGCAGGGGTTGCACAAGGCGCCCGGTTTTCCCTTCTTTGCATCGCCTGCCACTCCTTTTCCTTCTTCTTCTTCTTTTGCTTGCTGTTTAATTTAGTGAAAAGATTGTTTGGGAGGGGGAAAGTAATTGTTATCATTTTGTCTTTGCAACAGTCTGGAATGAAGTTTCTAAAGGAGACTGTCCTCCTCTCTAACTTAGAAGATGTTCCAACTTTATTTCGGGAAAGAAACACATTTCTGTCTCTTGCTCTGACTAACCAGAATCTGAAGAGACACCCTGAGACACCCTAATATAGGTTGCATCCACACTGGAGAAATAATCCAGTTTGATGCCGCTTTAACTGCCATGGCTCCATGCTATGGGCTTTTGGGATTGGTAGTTTTGTGAGACACAGTGGGCCCTTGGTATCCGCTGGGGTTTGGTTCCAGGACCCGCTGTGGATACCAAAAATCCGTGAATGCTCAAGTCCCATTAAATACAATGAGGTATTATTATTATTATTATTATTATTATTATTATTATTATTCAGCAGTGCGTCAGGACAGTCAAAGCAGTGTCAAACTGGATTATTTCTCCCGCGCGGAGGCAGTCTTCAGTCAAAGACGTCATGGCTGACCTGACTTTGCAAGACTTGAGCAACGACTGGAGCTTTTGGAGGTCTTTCATTCATTAATGAAAGTGGACTTGATGGCAACTCATAGTATCAACAGCAACGGGTTGGACCCAGGCCTTGGTAAGCCCTTAAATGTTCTATGTAGATCGTAGGTTCACCAACCTGCGTCGCCCAAGGGCCAATTGGATGCCAGTCTAAAATAAGACTGGCATTGCTCTGGGACAAGGCTGGTGCTGAGTGTCTGCCTTTGGATGCAAAACATCCTATCTTGCCTCCTGGGCAGCCGCAAATCCTCTCCTCTGCTTAATCAGTTTGGTGTGAAAAATCACACCCTTGTTGCGATTTTCCTTTTCCTTTACAGCTGTTAATGAAGGTGACACATGTCTGCTTTCCTCCTGGACATGTGCAGAAGGGAGCATTAGCTGGCCCAGGGCTGTGTGCGGGGTTGTTGTTGGGCAAGGAACACAAAACCCAATCCACCGCACATCATGTCACTATAGTGTTTATCACATAGGGTTTTTTGCAGCTCTGTTCCGACGCGACTGCGGGTCCAGCGATGCGAATTCACGCAATAATGTGATGTATTATCACATGTGATTGCTTTCCATGGGGGGGGGGTTGTTCCGAGGCGCTTCTGCAGTGATTCCAAAGTGACTCCCCATTTTAGTGAATTTGGACAAATTGCTTCTAAGCTCACTTTGATTTCACTCCGAATTGGTCTGGTGTGGAATGCAACTTTGCTTCCATCCCGGTACACCCCCCCAAACCTCCAAGGTCCCACATTTCCCATGATGCGGCACTGCAATTTTGCACTTCCAGTACTCCATCTGCTTCCATTGCTGCCAAGGGGGAAATGCCGCTGGGGAGAGGGCAGCATACTGGGGAATGAATGTATGGCCAGTGGGTGCTGGTTTGAATGCAAAAACAGATTCCAGAGCCCATAGAAAGAGTGCTGGATGTTTTGGGGATGAATGGAGGACTGTGAAGGAGGGCATGATTGGATGATGCTGGGAGGATTTGGGGGGATGTTTCAGGGAGGAATGGAGGACTGTCAAGGAGGGCATGTTTGGATGATGCTGGCAGGGTTTGGGGGGCTGGCAAGGATGGCACATTCGGACGTTTCAGGGAGGAATGGAGGACTGTCAAGGAGGGCATGTTTGGATGATGCTGGCAGGGTTTGGGGGGCTGGCAAGGATGGCACATTTGGATGTTTCAGGGGCAATAAAATAGAAGGGAAGAGGAAACGTGAAGCTGTCATTCACGTGAGGCTAGCATTCACGTGAAACTGAATGCTAGCCCCCTTCTTCACCCCGGAAGCACAAAGGTTCACAATACATTCAGACCCCACTGAGCATGCACAAGGGTCCCAATTCAAATCATTGGATCCGCATGGTATGTACCGGTGTGGTAATACAATGTGTGCTCACTCTGCTTTGACCCAGTAATGACCACAATTTCATTCTTCACGTGTGATAGTTCATCACGTGAATTGCCTTGGATTCGAAGTGACTCTGATACGGAAGCGCTTCGGTTCAGAGCTCCAGTCTCATGTGGGATATATACACCATTAGCCTGCTCAAGTCTCGGCCAGCAACCTTCTGTTTACATTTGGGGACTCCAATGTTAGGGCCTAAATACTCTCAAGGCACCTGGTCTGATCTTGGAAGTCAAGCAGGGTCAGCCCCGGTTAGTACTTGGAAGGGAGACCACCAATGAAGACCAGGTGCTGTGAGCTGGCAAAAGCACCTCTGAGGTTTCCTCCTCCTACTTCTTTTTGTTCTCCTTCTTCCTCCTCTTCTTCTTCTCCTTTCTATTCTTCTGTTTCCTCCTCCCTTTCCCTCCTCCTCCTATTCACCTTCTTTAACTTCTTTTCCTGTTCTTTCACCTCCTCCTCCTCCTATTTTCTTTTTCTTCTTCTTCCTTCTCCTCTTCTTGTTCCTCCCTCGCCTATTTTCCTCCTTTTCCTTCTTCCTCTTTCTCTTCTTTCTCCTTGTCCTCCTTTTTCCTCCTCCTCCTCCTCTGCTTCTTTATCTTCTCCTTCTCCTCTTTTTCTTTCCCTTCTCCTCTTCCTCTTCTCTTCCTTTTTCATCTTCCTTCTCCTCTTCTTGTTCCTCCTTCTCTTCTACTTTTTCTTCTCCCTTTTCCTCTTTTTCTTTCTCCTCCTCCTCCTCCTCCTCTTCTCCTTTTTTATCCTCTTCTTCTTTCTCCTCCTCCTCCCTTTTCTCCCTCTCCCTCTTCTTTCTTTTTCTTCTTCCTCCACCTCTTTTTTCTCCTCCTCTTTCTTGTTTCTCTTATTCCTTTTCTTCCTCTTCCTTTTTCTTCTACCTCCTCCTCCTCTTTTTTTCTCCTCCTATTTCTTGTTTCTCTAATCCTTTTTCTTCCTCCTCCTTTTTCTTCTTCTTCCTCCCCCTCCTTTCTCTTCTTCTTCTTGTGATTTGTACTTTTAAGGAGGAGCATTTACGATTCTCAGCCAGAGACTTCTAGCGCCTCCCCAAACTACAATCTCCTGGATGTTGCCATCCCATAGAAACCTAAACTTGCATTACTCTGTTGGCTGCAAGGGGAAAAGCTCTTTGGAAAGGAACTTTGGAAAAGACCCTATTGGCATTTTTCACGCATGTCTTCATAAAGTAGAGGCAATAGCAAAGAAGAAAGGCCTGCGTTACAGATGGATGGACTCCACCAAGGAAGGCAAGGCTGCCCTGAGCTTGCAAGACCTGCATTTGCAAGACCTGAGCGGAGCATTTCTCACTGACTTGATGGCAAACAACAACCACGACAGAGAGTAAGATCCTGAAATCCATTCATGCCTAGATCTATTTGTGGTGCTCTCTCATTTCCTTGGCCTTAACTCTTGGTGCAAAGGTCTATATCAGCAGTGGCGAACCTATGGCATGCGTGCCACAGGTGGCACTCAGAGCCTTCTCTGTGGGCACAGGGTTTGCCAGAGTTCATTCCTAGAAAGCCAGAGGGACATGGCACTTTGCAATAAATGCGTGGGGTTTGGTTTGCAGTTTGGGCACTCGGTCTGCAAAGGTTTCACCATCACTGGTCTATATATTGGAACGGAGGGGAGATTTCATTTCGGAGGCCAAGGTTCTCATTTGGAGGGCCAACGTCCTCCTTTTGTCTCCCTCTGATAGCCTGCCTTGCGTCTCGATGGATCGACCCCTTTCCCAACCTTTTCTCGCCGTGATGCGCAGGAGTTGAGTGTCGGAGAGGTTCGCAGATGATGTGAAATAATATAGTTGATAACTTCGGACCGTCAAGACTTTAGAAAAACCAAGCGTCGGAGGCGGTTTTGAAGGGAAAGGGGGAAATTACAGGCTGCACAAAAGTGAAAAGAGAGAGAGAAGGGGAAAAGTGAGCGCTCCATAAAAGAAAGTGGGCAACTATTACGGAGCAAAATGCCAACTCATTACAAAACAGCCAAATAAGAGAGAAAACACCGCTTTGCCCGTAATGGCAGTTTACAAGGGAACATTGTATTGCAACATAACGGCGGCGCTATAATTTGCTCTAACAACTCCAATTATGCCTTTTATTGATTTGGCAACACATTTAATAGGAGTAGCCACACCTCTTGTGTTACAAATCATTAAAGGTGTTGAACAGTGTAATTTTAAAATTGTCCTCCTCCTACAGATGTCAGTATGACAGCGTAATTTCCCCCTCCCGCTTTCTGCCATGTAAACATGCTGCGCCGGAGCAATTTCCCCTTTACAAAGCCGAGAGATTGTGGCTGGCCGCCCTGTTTATTTCATATATATATATATATATGGGGGAAAGGGGTGCATGTGCGCGAGGAGCGACATCCATTTAATATTTCTTTGAACCCTCCTAATTGCAACGGCCTTCGCCGCCTGGCCTCCGAGTCAAAAAGGACCATCTTCCACAACCACTTTAATTGCACCTTCAATATGCACTTAGCGTGGAAGATTTCTTGTTATTACAGGTGTATCCCATTCCCTCCCGGTTGCATTTGGATCTGCCTTTTCTTCTCTCGAATGAATTTTTGGAAACGGAGGAGGAAAGCTTTTCTTTATAGAGATTGGCATTTTGCATCTGTTGGAGACGGGCTCTTCTTGCAGCTTCTTGCAATATGGAGGATGCAGAAGAAATCGAAGGCTTTCATGGCCGGCATCTGTAGTTTATTGTGGGTTTTTCAGGGCTGCGTGGCCATGTTCTGGAAGAGTTTATTCCTGACGTTTCGCCAGCATCTGTGGCTTTGGCATCTTCAGAGAAAGGGTCTAGGAACAGGGTCGTTTCCCCCCCCCTCTCTGTATCAAATGCAGGCATGCAAACCGCGCAAAGGGTTCGGCCGCAAAGGCTAAGTGCCACTTCAGAAAGGGCCCAGGGGAGAGACGTAGTTGTCTTCGCCGGGCCTTAGCGGGAACCTTGCAAAAGCCTTGCAACCGAAACCATTAGCCCAAGAGGAGTGGGTGGCGTAGGCTGGAGAGGGCTCCTTTTCTTAGCGCAAGGATAAGTAAGCCCGAAAGCCACAAAGGCCTCAAGGACATGGCGCTGTGGATTTCTATGACAACCGAGCCCACCTATTCTTCGCTCGGGACCTTTGCCAGAATTGCAAGGGGTGCGCATGGAAGAGGTGGTGCGGTGGTACATGGAGACTGTAGTGCTTTGGCCGTTGCGAGAAGGCAGGATGCACTGAGAAGGACGATGATGCTTGGTCAAGGCAGGTTTAGAGCTGAACATCAAGAAAACAAACAGTGGGCCCATAGAGACAGGCCAAAATAAAGCTGCTTCGGGTCACTTTGGAGGTATGATGTTTAAATGACGCATGCATCTTAAGAGGCCAGAAGCTGCACCAAAGCTGCATTCTGGTCCTTACGCCTGGATCATGGTTTTGGCATGGCTTCCGGACTCTTAGGACGCATGCATCATTTAAACACCACACTTCTAAAGTGACCCAAAGCAGCTTTATTTTGGCCTTTATTATCAGTAGGACCACAGATAATCTGCATTATTTTAAAGCAGGTGGTGAAGACATTAATATGCAGAGAGATCTTGTAGCACCTTTAAGACTCACTGAAAGTAAGACTTTGGCAGCCTGAGCTTTCCTAGACTTTAGTCTACATCCTCAGATGCATTTAGGGCCTACTTAAGACTTACTTGGACCCCCCCCCCCCCAAATGCATCTGAGGAAGTAGATTAAAGTCTAGGAAAGCTCATGCTGCCAACTTCTTTTAAGAGCATCTGCGGAAGTAGACTGAAGTTTAGGAAAGCTCAGGCTGCCAACTTCTTTCTTATAGAGTCTCAAAGTGCGACAAGCTCTCTCTACATACTGATTCCACAGACTAACACGGCTATATCTTTGAATTCTACCATGATGAAGGCTTTGAATTGCTTCAAGATTTTCCAATCATTAATCAGAATGAAGACGGCCGCCAAGAAATCAGAAGAAGCCTTGCACTTGTAAGGGCAACTGTGCAAGAACTGGACAGGATCCTGAAGCGTGAAGATACATCATTGAATAGCAAAGTTCAGCTTGTCCTTGCCATCATGTTTCCCATTTCTATGGATGGTCCTGAAAGCTGGACAGTGAAGAAACCTGATTGGGGGGGGGGGGGAATCAATCGGATGGATAGATGCAACCAGAGAAGCCATGGCCATGTACCTCCAAGACCTGAGCAAGGTGGTTAAGGATAGCATGACTTGGAACTCTCTCGTTCATATGGTCGCTATGGCTCGAGGTTGACTCAAAGGCGGTTAACAACAAAGCAGCAAATGTAGTAGGAAAAGAGGAAGACTGCATTCCAGATGGGTAGACTCAACCCTTGAGTTTGCAAGACTTGAGAAGGGCTGTCAATGCCAGGGAGACTTGGAGACCTCTCATCCATACGGCTGCCATATGTCGAAGTCAACACGATGCCAGTTGACGACGACAACATGCTTGGCGCTCTGCGCCAAAGCTGAGAGTTAAGAACCGACAGGACCAGCAATTTCCCAGCTCCAGAAGGAAATCTAGAATTCTGCAAGGATGATTCCTCCGTTGAACTGGGTTTTCTGTTTCCATCTCCGACCTACAAGAGTGGGATGCTTCTTGTGTCCAAACTGCGTTGCCCTTTCCTCCTGAGCTCACTAAGGATACCAATAAAAACCATGTCTCATTATTATTATTATTATTATTATTATTATTATTATTATTATTTCTTAAACACTGCAACCGTGAACATCCAAAGCCCTTCCTGGTTCCTTGGGATCACCGAAAGGGCCCCGCCGCCCGACGCACGCCTCTTTGGCAGGTGCTGGGTGATCCCAGCCTGCCTCCATTTTCAGGCCAATGCGAACGTCGCTCTGAATTATTTTCAATGAGCACTTCTATAGCTCATGTCAGCTCCCAGTTCGAACCCATCACCTAGTGGCGCGGCTGTTGACGTGCCGTACATGCTGATGAGGCCTCCGCCTGCCTCTTCCCCAGCTTTCCTATTAACCTTTCCTTTTACCAGCATCCCCCCCTCCTCTCCCCTCTCTCCCACCGTTGAGGCTTTGTCCTGCCTCGGTTTGCAGAGAAACAGCTGCCCAGAGCTGAGCAGAATGGAGCCTTTGCATTCAACCAAAGCATCCTCCAAACCCACAGTGCCCAGTTTAAATCCCACAGCATTACGTTTCTAAAAAAGAAGAAGAAGCCCTCCTTCAATGGCTCCATCAACAGCCTTACTCAATGTAACACAGGTTATGCATATCAGGATCAAAATTCAAAATGACCTGAACGGAGCTAACGAAATGAATTTCAACACAGAGAAATGCAAGGTACTGCACTTAGGGCGAAAAAATGAAATGCACAGATATAGGATGGGGGACACCTGGATGAACAAGACTTATACGTTTGAAAGGGATCTAGGAGTCCAAGTGGAGCACAAGTTGAACATGAGTCAACAGTGCGATGCAGCAGCTAAAAAGGCCAATGCGATTTTAGGCTGCATCAATAGAAGAATAGTGTCTAGATCAAGGGAAGTAATAGTGCCACTCTATCCTGCTTTGGTCAGGCCCCACCTGGAATATTGCATCCAGTTTTGGGCACCACAATTCCAAAAGGACATTGAGAAACTGGAGCCATGTGTCCAAAGGAGGAAGACTAAAATCATTAAAGGTCTGGAAACCATGAAGCCCTATGAGGAGCGCCTTAGGGAGCTGGGAGTGTTTAGCCTGGAGAAAAGAAGGTTAAGAGGTGATATGATAGCCCTGTTTAAATATTAAAAGGGATGTCATATTGAGGAGGGAGCAAGCTTGTTTTCTGCTGCTCCAGAGAATAGGACGCAATGGAGCAATGGATGCAAGCTGCAGGAAAAGAGATTCCAGCTCAACATTAAGAGGAACATCCTGAGAGTAAGGGCTGTTTGACAGGGAACACACTCCTTCCTCAGAGTATAATGGAGTCTCCTTCCTTAGAGGTCTTTAAACAGAGGCTGGATGGCTATCTGTCGGGGATGCTTTGATTGAGAGTTCCTGCATGGCAGGACGGGGTTGGACTGGATGGCCCTTGATGTCTCTTCCAACTCTACGATTCTTTGGGTACCATCCCCTCCAACACTTTGCAGTAGATGTGTGGCCAAGCAACACCAAAGTGCAGTCTAATGTTACTGATGGAGAAGAACATACAAGCTAGGAGAGCCTGAAACAGTTTGCTTTTGCCTGAAGCTACCGGGAGGGACAAGGTTTGGACTCTTCTCCTTCCCCGTGAGTTAACTAAATACAAACTTCGTTTGCACTCTGAATTCAGTTTGCAGCGATCGGAGAAAGCTGAGGACAAGAGGGATGGGTGGGAGGAGGAGGGAGAAACCGGGACGCATTAAAAACAGTTGGGAAAGTGGGACGGTCAAGGATGAATTGGGTTACCTGCGCACCATCCCCATCCTGAGCTCTGAAATTGTTCCAGATTGTCCGCATTTGTCCTTAAACGTGGAACGCCGTCAGAAAGGACTCTCCGGATGAGGCTCCAGGGAAATGAACAAAGGGGCACCCTGAATTTACAACCCTTTGGCTGAAAACCATGCTCCGGTCCCATAAATCTATGGAGAGTTAATCATGCCTGCGTTTTCAGTTCAGTTTTATGAAGTCAGAGCCATTGGTCTGGACCACTTCCCGCAACCAAGACCTGGTCAGCCACTGACCGCAGTGAAGTGAGCACTTGTACCTTTTTCTGTTGGCGATACCGGAGGCAGATCGACCCGCAAAATCCACAACTGTGGTCTGGAGAGTCCGACTTTGTGGCATGGCTGGAAAGGAGGGCTCACATTTTAAAAACCTACATCCCAGATCCTGCATCAAAGAGACACCTTTGCGTACCTTTATGCACAAATGGAAACCATATAGTCAGCACACAGTGTGCAACAGTCCACAACCCACAATGCGCAATGATGTGAAATGGCAGCAGATGACCTTTGGATCCTCCCTTGAGCGCTGATGGGTTTTTGCACCCAGGTTGGAGTTGGCCCCTTTCCATTCCTTTCCCAATGGAGAATGAAGGAGCATTTGTTATACTTAAGCGATGATGCTCCTCAGCTCCGATGCCTCTCGGGCTCCTCTGTCCTGGCTAATACGAATGTGCGCATTAGATGGAAAAATGAACATGGGCCCATGCTGGAACTCCCTGGCAGCCATTAACAATTTCACCAGGTTTAATGTTATCCTTTTATATTATTATGATTTGCAGTTGGGAGGAAAGGGAAGGACACAGGACTTTTAGGTACAGGGCTTCCATTCTTGCTTTCTCCCCAACTCCTTGGTTTGGTTTGGCTTCATTTCCTTTTGTGGGGTCCCTTCTACCAATTTTGGGGTGGCGCATTTAAGGCATGCAGTTTAACAGTCTCATTGACCTGCATCTAGGAATAAATGTCTCTCTAGGCATCTGGAGGTCCTCCAGTGTGACTCTGTGGTCAACACCCAGCAGAAATATAGCGCCTAGCACCTTTGAGGCTAACCAAAGAAAGAAGTTGGCAGCATGACCTTTCATCGCCTGCTTCCTCGGATGCATTTGGAGGAACAGTAAGCCAGGGACAGTCTGATATATGCCCTGGGTGTGAGAGAATGTCCATTGCACCAAATGCATCTGAGGAAGTCGACTTTAGTCTAGGAAAGCTCATGCTGCCAACGTCTTTCTTTAGCTAGCCTCAAAGGTGCTACAAGGTCCCTCTGCATACTGATTCTGCAGACTAACATGGCTATATCTGACCAGAAATAGAGCGTTTGCCTATGGTTTTAGCTATCCGCATAAGTCTGGGAACGTATTCCCCGAGGATGTTGTGGTGTGTGTGTGTCAGACTGTATGGGCGCATAGATAGATAGATACAGTGTGGGACAACCTTTGGAAGCTCTCCAAAAATCCCCTTCACGCCGGGTGTTAACCAAACAGACCTCTGCCACCTTTCCATCTGAGATCCTTTCCAGACCCTTGCTCTGATCCGTCCTGCCCATCCGCCGGCTGGGATTCGAGTATGTCATGCTTCTGCCCCCTTGTGTGCTTGTGTCATTATAATTACGAACAGAAACCTCGGCAACATCTCATAAGCTGCGGCAGGCCCAGCTAACTCCCTGGAAGCTCTCTTACATAGCACTGGGGCTGAGAGTCCTTGCTGTGGCTTCATGTGCTCCTCAGTCATTTCTGACTTATGGGGAATCTGGCGTGGGGTTTTCTCGGCAGGATTTGTCCTGCAAGGTCCCATAGACCACTAAGTAGCATCATGTCACACCAGCATAGCATTGCATCACACCGTCATAGTGATGCTACTATTTGTTGTTGTGTGTCTTCGAGTCATTTCTGACGTATGGAAACCCTATCACAGGGTTTCCTTGGCTAGGTTTCTTCGGAGGGGGTTTGCCGTTGCCATCCTCCGAGGCTGAGAGTGTGCGACTTGCCCGAGGTTTATGTTTACATGGCCAAGGCTTGAGTCCCTATGTTGCCGCCTTGAGTCCTTATATTGGAAGAAAGGCAGGAGATAAGAAAATAATAATAATAATAATAATAATAATAATAATAATAATAATAATTTGAACTCTGGTGTCCAGAGTCCTTGCCACTATGTGATGCTGGCTCTCTTTAGACTAGAATAGTGTTATGATACGTCAGCTTGGCATCCCCTTGTGCCATCGTAACATTGTGTTACACTGCCATTGCAATGCGTTACAGCGGCGTAACACTGGCAGTGTAACGCAACATTACGATGCCAGTTCTCAGCAGGATTTCGACTTTAGCGACAGGATTTCGGCCTCCAAGCTCTGTCCCAACATGGGCATTTGGGACTATATGGCTCGCCCTTCCCTGTTTGGCCACTGCTCCATCCTCCCCAAATGAAGCAAATGGAGGCATCCCTTGTGCACCGACTCCACGCACCTCTTCTCCCTCTTCCCTTTTGCATCATGGAAGAACGACGCAGAGCCGGTTGGGTGGGTTTGTCATTTGCCATTATCTCTGCTCTCATTAACACCTCCTTTGACTCCTTCCTTCTTTCCTTCCCTCCTTCTCCCACCCCAACCCTTATCCCAGCCCCAGCTCCTGCCTATGAAAAATCAGCAAATAAAAAGTTACATTAACCCCAGCCTGACCTTTCCAATATAATACACTGTCGGCTGATGGGGCGGCCGTTGGACGGCTGTGCGCAAGCTGTCATTCTCCGCCAAGCCAAGTACAGCCAGGGGAGCATTTACTACATAATTAATATATTAAATGCATGAAAAATAGTTACACAGATCGCACCCTTCCCATCGCCGACACCGCCTTCTCCTTCCTCCTTCCTCCTCCTCCTCTCCGCGCCATGTAAACAAGGCAAGGGAGTGGGCGAAAGAGGGAAGAGGAAAGATTTGGAGAAGGTGAAGAAAGGGGGGAAAGAGGGGGCAAGAGGAAGATGGATACAGCCTGTGTACCATCAATATAGGAGCATCTCTTGAATAGCCGTCATAAAATGTGTTCATAATTTTATCGCTTCATTCAGGTTGGAGGGCCATAAAGGGAAGACATATTTTTCACACTCAGGATGCTCATAAAGAAGAAGAAAGGGAGAACGAGAAAGGGAGGAGGAGGAGGAGGAAGAAGAAGAAGAGGAGGAGGAGGAATTATTATTTTGGGCGATGAATAAAGGTTGCCCAAACCCGAACCTGAGAGTCGAGAAGGTACGGAAATAAGGCGGCTTGTGGTTTTGTCCTCTTTGACCCGCGGCTCTCCGATTCCTGATGAACCCATCAGAATAATTATTAATTGAGGCGGCTTTATCGCTCCTTTTTTTTCCTGCTGACTTCATATTTGTCTCTCTTTCCTTTTTTTATAGACCAAGGATGATAGAAGGCCGCCGAGGCGAGTCCTTCATCCTTGAATCTCGTCCTTCACCTTTCCAAAGGGGCCCCGGTGTCTTTCATTCCTCCCCTCCTCCTTCTCTCCTTCCCCACCTTCTGAACACAAAATTCATGAGCTGGAGAGTGCATTAACAAATAAATTACAAGCGCGAGCAAAAACGGGTTGCGGTAAAACAATCATAATCATCGTAAAATTGGGCTCTTCACCTTCGTAGGTGTCGACTCTTGGGCAGAGGAACCGAATTTAAATCTTCTTTGCTGACAAAAATAGAGTCCCTGAATGCAGAAAATTCACATTCCAGTCTAAAGGTGTTACCTTTCTAAGTGCGAGGTTTGTTTCATGAAGCCTTCGCGCCATAAAACGAGATTGCTTTGCATAGATGCACATACCTTTAGTCTGAAACGGAGAACTAGAAGAGCTTGGTTTGGACTACAGCTCCCAGGATCCTTTAGCTAGGATGCTGGCTGTTGTCCTCAAAAGTAACTTTTTCCATGCGTTGTATCCGATCCAAAACCCACAAAACTGTGATGCTTTTATGGGGCCAACCAAAATGCACAATCCACATTTTGCAAGCTTTCGAAGTGGAGCTTTGAAAGCTTGCAACATGCATAGTGCGCATTTTGGTTGGTGCAATAAAGACATCGCTGTTTTGTGGGTTTGTATGATATATGACATATATGATATACGTTGCTATATGATATGCAAAGGATGATATGCTTTGCTACATGGCCAACATGGTTACCACTGGATATGTTTTCCATGTGTTGTGAACTAGGCCTTTAGGAACATGAGATGAAAGATCCGCTCCTAGACTGCATTTCCCAATAGCCAGTTGTATTGCATTGCCGATAAAATGGAGAGCATGACAATGTGTGAGCCAAGAAATCCAGAACATCAGAAACTGTGTTATACCCAACAACAGTCATAGCCAGTTTGTGGTGGCACAAGTCGACTTGTGCATCTGGAACCGTTATGCGTGTGATATCGCATTAAAGTACACACAGCAAAACACACATTGCCTGTGCGCATTGCTTTTGTGTCTTACACATTGTCAACCATGTGCCTGGAGCATTGACCCACACATGGGGTGCTCTGTTGACATGGCTTACAGAGGCTGCAGAACTGCACCAGCGCATATATTACACAACACTGAATTTGGGTTTGGTATAATAATGCCACCGGTTGTCCACTGTGGAAGCAGAACACTGGGCTATGTAGGACTTATCCCACTTAACCCCTGGTTCTGGGTTCTAGTCCTCCCACTGAGACATGAAACTCATTGAGTGACTTTGGTCCAGTCACTGTCTCTTGGAGAGACTGCAGGACTGTTGTGCAAATGAACCTTTTGCAAGATTGTTGTGCAGATGGAGAGAAAAGTGAAGGGGAGGCAGAATATTCATGTAATTAGTAAATATTTCACACACACATATGCACCCAAATTCACCCCATCTCTATCTCACACACACACATATACACACAACCACAAACATATTAGAGGAGACAGGGAAGCTAGCTTTAAAATGAATCCTTCACCCTGGCTTTTCAGGAGGCCTTGTCCAACAACCACTATGCTATTGGTAGACCAAACCCTCCAAAACTGGGCACAATCCAATTTTAGAACCAAATCCATTTAAAACCAAAACTTGCTCCAATTGCGCTAAAGCATTGCTCCAATCTTTTGACCCAAGTGCTCTCTTGGCCAGATTTTTATGGAACGGACCTCGCCAGGGGCAGCGGAATAAACATCGGGGGCACCCTCCGTGACCCGATCTATTAGTTCAAGTATTGATCCAAACAGGACTGGGAGATTAATTTGTCTTTAAATGCCTGAAAATGGCCATCGCGAGAGAGAGAGAGAAAGAAAGAAAGAACGAAAGAAAGAAAGGAGAAATGATTACATTAACAACAGAGGAGCAGGAACGATTGGGAGTCAACACAACAATACAGCGGCTTCACTTCCGTCGCTTAGAGATGTACACAGGCGCAAGTTATGCTATGCATCTGGGGACAAAAAGCCACCATTGCACATGGACATATTCTTCAGACAGTGCCAGAAGTGGAATTGCACAGACAACACGTTCTTCCCTGCTTTGGTTTTACCTCTCCGGTTGTGCATTGTGTGTTGTAGTTGTGCCTCGTAGATACCCATCATATATTGTGCATTGTGGCTGGACATCAATGAGGTTGCTCATTGTATCTTAAGACTCATAGAGCTGGAAGAGATCTCAAGGGGTCATCCAGTCCAACCCTGTTCTGCCATGCAGGAACTCTCGGTCAAAGCATCCCTGACAGATGGCCATCCAGCCTCTGTTTCAAAACCTCCAAAGAAGGAGACTCCACCAGACTTTGAGGCAGCGTCTTCCATTGTTAAACAGCTCTTATGGTCAGGAGGTTCTTCTAACGTTTAGGTGGACTCTCTTTTCCAATTGCAGTTGTACATCATACATTGCGCATTGCAGTTTTGCACCATATGCAGTGGGTCCTTCTTATCCGGTGGGGTTTGGTTCTAGGGCCCCACATGGATAACAACATCCGTGGTTGCTCAAGTCCCATTAAATACAACGGCATAACAAAATGGTGTCCCCTTATATAAAATGGCGAAGTCAACGTTTGCCGCATGGAATTTATAATTTTTGGAGTATTGGACATTGTGGTCGTACAGCGAACAAATTGCACAGCTTAATGAATATTGTGTCATGTCTATATGGCTATTTGGTCATTATTGTATTCTAGCTTTGTACTGGCTGTATGCCATAATAAGTAATGATGATGCTTAATGAATAAATGCATGCACTACAAATCCCAGGATTCCATAGTACAGAGCAGCAGCACTTAAAGCAGCATCACCGTGGGACTTGAAGGCATGCAACAACAACACGAAAATTACTACTACTGCTACTATTAATAATAATAGTAAATTAAAAGTCTTTGCTAATCACAATTGCTTATCAACTCTGCAAATTGCCTTAGCTTGGTGCGCAAACCCCAGGACTCTCGATGCAATGCGCAGCCTTTTTTGCAGAGAGATTGGCAGAGCGGAGGAAATTTGCAGAGCTGAGAACACTCTCATTGAAAGCCAGCCTGAAAATGACATTCTCACCTAGCCCTGGACCTGAGATACCCTTCAAAGAATAATAAATCAGAGAAGCTGTCAGGATCCGATTTTGCCCCAACGGTGGAAAGCATTGGCAGGAAAAAGGGTGCCTATGTGTGGGTGCGCATGTGCGCACGACTGTCTCGATGCTCTTTTAAACTCTCCCCTGCACCGTAATTATACTGGCACGGCCTGATATTTCCATGGTATATTAACCCGAGTCGGGCGACGTCTCCCCGCCGTCCCCCACCGTCAACGCCGTCCCATTCCCCCATAAGACGACCCACTCCCCCCCTTTTAGACCTTGACATTATTAATAGTCCTATTCATTAAGTATTACTCTTGTCGAATGAGTAGCATAATATTGGCCTGGAGATAGGAAGAGGCAGAAGGAATAAGTCAAATTAATTTTCCGCAGCAAACGCCCCGATTCTGTAAATGACATTCTGTACTGTTAGCGTTTTTAAATGTGACACCGAAATGGCAGGAGGGACAATTGGGAAGGGAAATGCTGGGAAGACACGGAGGACGGGTGGAAAGGGCTGCATAAGGATCCAATAACGTGGCAGAACCAACCCAACGGAGGGTAAGGGCATGGGCACATTTTAAATTTAATCCCTCGCCACAGCAATGCCCTTCCTCTCAAAGGTGAGGGTGGGTATTATTAGTAGTAGTATATTTATTTGTATACCACCCTTTTCCCATTGTCCAATTGCCATGGTGTGTAAGAAGATACTGACATAGCTGGTGTTTGGATGCACAACTGGGCCGAAATGCATTGGGACTAATGCGCATTAGGGCTGGTGCAATATCGGTCCTGCTGTGGATTGGTCCCAATGTGCATCGGTCCCTTTACTGTCTCTCCTTGTCTAGGCGGCATCTTCGCAGCAGAATTAATGCAGTTAGACAACACTTTGTCATGGCTCCATCCTATCAAATCCTGGTATCTGTACTTTTGTGAGATGTTTCAACTTCTTTGGTGCCAGTACAGACTACAAGTCCCAGGATTCCATAGGAATCCAATGTCAGCTGCCTAGAGTCCCAGTGATGAATAAATTGTCCTTTTTGTTGATGATGATGAGATTCCTCCTCCTCCTTCTCCTTCGTCATCATCTTCTTCTTCCTCTCCTCTGCTTCTTCTTCTACCTCTTCTTTCTCCTTTTCTTCCTCCATCTCTTGTTCTTTCTCCTTCTCCTCCATTCTTATTCTTCTTCCTCCTCCTCCACCTCCTCCTCTTCTTCCTCCTTTTCTTATTCTTCTTTCTCCTCGTCCCATCCTCTTCTTCTTCTACCTCTTCTTTCTCCTCTTCTTCTTCCATCTCTTGTTCTTTCTCATTCTCCTTCTCCTCCATTCTTATTCTTCTTCCTCCTCCTACTTCCTCCTCTTCTTCTAGCTCTTCTTTCTCCTCCTCCTCCTCCTTTTCTTATTCTTATTCCTCCTTCCCTCCTTCTTCTACCTCTTCTTTCTCCTCCTCTTCTTCCATCTCTCGTTCTTTCTCCTTCTCCTCCATTCTTAATCTTCTTCCTCCTACTACTTCCTCCTCTTCTATCTCTTCTTTATCCTCCTCCTCCTCCTCCTCCTCCTCCTCCTCCTCCTCCTCTTCTACCCCTTCTTTCTCCTTCTTTCATCATCCATGGGGCAGTGAATCTGCTCTGGGGTGCAGTCCAACATTTGAAGCCCCCAACTGAGCAGCCAGGCCTAACCCCAGAGACAGGCTGCACGCCTTGGAGTGCTCTTTTCAAGTTCACACTGAAACCCGGAGCAGAGTTCGCCTCCTGCACGCCACCTTCCCCATGCGCTGCCCATCCTGGGATCTACCCAGCATCCAACCTTGCGCCCAAGTGGCTCCCCAAATCGCTTTCCCATTGGATCCCATCGCCCAGAAAGAGAACCAAACCGGGACGAGTGGGTGGGAAGGAAAATTGCCATCGCTTCACAGGGGAGAAATGGAATGAGTAACAACATTTCTCCAGAACGGCATCAACACACGCAGCGGCCCCTTCCCTCGCTCCCCTTTTTCTTTCCAATTTAGTATTGTTTAATATGCATTTAATCAACCCATTCAATATTATAGAGTCTATGTTGCATGACACTCTCCCTGTGTCACCGAAGACGCGTTCATAGGCCATTAGGCTAAAGTAATATGTATGAAGGAGCCCGGTCTCCCCGGGGTGTAGTAACTACTTCAGCTCCCCAGTCGTCCCCATTAAATCATTAAACCTCATGACTATGCCTCCTGAACTCTACCCTGATCTTTAAAAAGCAGAACATTAAAGGGCAACTGTCACCCTTCAGTGCTCAAGCCGTGCCTTTTATATATTCAAAGCATTACGGCTTTTGTCAGTCTATACATCATCAGGGCCCGGCTTGCACAAACAGGGGAGGGTTGTGTAACCCACCACATCCCTTTCGTGGAGGATGGGCAAACCTGGACCCTTTTGGGGTGGCTCCTCGTCGTATTGCGATTCCGTTGCGTTTCGTTCCACCACCGTAACATAAAATTTACCAAAGATGCACATGCAGAGTTTTGGGGGGTTGCTTCTTCCGCGTGGTAAAGATGTCCTTTGTTATATTCCATGCATATTGTTCAAGATCTCCACCATCATTCTCTCCCGACGGTGTGACAGATTGCCACCACCGTGCCTTGATCCCAAGATCCCAACAGATCTCTTTCAGCCTCGGTTCCACTTGGTGGTGAGGAAGGCCTCCTTTATCATCTATCTCAATAACCCCCAAACTTCAGATGTTTTGGACTTCAGCTCCCAGAATCCCACTGACCAAGCTGGCTGGGGGCTTCTGGGAACCGAAGTTCAAAACCCTTGATGGAGCAAAGTTTGGGAATCCCTGGATCAACCTGTTATGCAAAGGGATCTTGCAGCACCTTCGAGGCTAACTGAAACAGAAAAGTTGGTAGCATTATAACACTAGTTAACATCATAACATGAGCCTCCTGGCCATTGCATCTTCTTTTGGTCCCCACACCACATCCCAATACTCATTCATATTCGAGAACATGGCCACATAGCCTGAAAAACCCACATTCATATTGTTATCGACTCTCCTTGGCTTTCAGCAATAGCCTTCTTCCTGCCTTTGTCTCCTAAAGACCATAGTTAAAACTCAAGCATCTCCACACTCACAAAGTTTTGCATTTCTATGGACACCCAGATTGCTATATAGGTCCGTCTTTGGACTTTCCACTCCATCAAATGCATCTGAAAAAGTAGACTCAAGTCTACAGAAAGCTCATGCTCCCAACTTGTCTCTTTCAGTGAGTCTCAATGTTGTTACAAGATCCCTTTGCATACTGGGTTTTCCAGACCTGGCACGGCTTTGCCTTTGACTATATCTGTTATGACGGTTGTGAGTCAAATCTAGGGAAAAGACACACAGGGCTCTGGAATGAAAACGCCAAGCTGATCATCTTGGCAAAGGTAGCACAAACCAAGCCAGGGTTTGCCGGACACCAAAACGTCGGAGCACTTTAATGTCTCTAAAGTAACTTGTGAGCCACTGGTATGGGTCTTACGCTTGCGGAGGGACGGCGGTGGCAGGGGGAGAAAGAGAGACCCGGCTCCCTAACGCCACCGCAATCTTAGTTCTCCTTCAAAGGCAACGCTGGCTTTGTGGACGGCAACCGATGAGCTTCCTATAATTACAATTTGAACCGTTCCATGGGCAGCCGGCGCCGATAGCAGATCAGTGATTAGAAGTGAAATCGCAGGGTAAGTACTTCCCTGACACCGGGAGTCATGCGACAATCATCAGGGGGAAAAGACTCAACTCTCCGACGGCTGATGAAGTGGAGATAGGGTGAGGATTCAAGTGCCAGGGAGCAAGGTGGGGGCACTTGGGGAAGCGTAGCTCAGGGCAAGGCGGAAAGGAGGAGGAGGGGAAAGAGAAGAGGAGGAGGAGGAGGAAGAATGGGAGGGAGGACACTCTCAGTTTAGTCTTTCATAGAATCATAGAACCATAGAGTTGGAATAGACCCCAAGGGCCATCCAGTCCAACCCCATTCTGCCGTGCAAGAACTCATCATCAAAGCACCCGTGACAGATGGCCATCCAGCCTCTGTTTAAAGACCTCCAAAGAAGGAGACTGCATCAGTTTCCAAGATAGTATATTTCACTGCCGAACGGTTCTTAGTGCCAAGACGTTCCTCCTAATGTTGTCGTGAGATCTCTTTTCTTGTAGCATGCATGCCATTGTTCCGGGACCTAGTCTCTGGAGCAGCAGAAAACAAGCTTGCTCCATCTTCAGCGTGACACCCCTTCAAATACTTAAACAGAGCCATCACATTGCCTCTTAACCGTCTCTTCTCTAGGATAAATATACCCAGGTCCCTAAATCGCTCTTCATAAGGCATGGTTTCCAAGCCCTTCACCATTTTGGTGACCCTCCTTTGGACACATAGCTCCAGCTTCTCCACATCTTTTTTGAATTGTGGTGCCCAGAACTGGACACAGCATTTCAGGTAGGTCCTGACCAAAGCAGAATAGAAGTGTTGTGCGTCTTCAAGTCGTTTCTGAGTTAAGGCGACCCCCAAGGTGACTCGTTCATGGGGTTTTCTTGGCAAGGGTTGTTCAGAGGAGGTTTGCCATGGCCTCCCCCTGAGGCTGAGAGAGTGTGAATTGCCCAAAGTCACCCAGTGAGTGTCATGGCTGAGCTAGGCTCCATCGGTCTGTTTATGTGGCGGTCCGCTGTATCCGTAGACATCCTCTCCATCACCGCATCTCAACTGAGTTGGTTCTATCAGCTTTCTACACTGTCCAGGCATGCATGCACACATATACATATACACACACATCTGGAGGAGTCTTGCTATGTTGGCCTGCTACTGGATAAACCCTAATCCCCAAAACACACCCAGGTGTGAGATTGCATATGGGGAGAGGCCACGGCGGTGGAGCCGAAAGAAGGTCCCATCCCCGCTGAGCCCAGAAGGGTTAAGCCTTCTCAGGCGGAGGGGAGCCGTCAAGGTCTTTCCCTGAGGCTTCTGGGAGCCCAGCCGCTATCGTTCTATAGATGCCCTTTGACCCCCCGGATCATTTACAACTATTCTTCGCCTCCGTTGACCATGGTGACAAGTTCTCCATCTCTCCCCCTGGCTCCCTTTTTCACTCCCTTGACAGCCGCCTTCCCTGGCTGTAAAAAGTCACACCATTTGCAATTAAAAGATACTGCTGGACCAGAGAGATGGAGCCTCTTCCTAGCCTTCTTTCCAACCCTTCACCTCTCTCAAAAGGAATAAAAAGCAAAATTCAGAGCAAGGGTATCGATCAAGGCATGCTAGGACAGCAATGAAGCACCTCCTGAACCTTCGGTGAGATATCACCATCCTCACCGTCACCATCATGGTCAGGATCCTGTATCAGCTACTTAGGATTGCATCTGCACTGCAAAAATAATGCAGCTTGGCACCACTGCAACTGCCACGGCTCCATCCTGTAGGCTCCTGGGACTTGCAGTTTGCTGTGGTACCAGAGAAGGCACGATGTCTCGCACAACTACAGATCCCAGAATATCATAGCATGGAGCCGTGGAAGTTCAAGCGGCGTCAAACAGCATTAATTCTGCAGTCCAGCTGCAGCCCAAATTAAAAATTCTTAGTTAAGTGTACTCAACGGACTTGAGTGACTCTTTTATTGGACTATAATTCAGCAAGTTTTACCTATGTACCACCTTATTTGAAACAACGCAGTGACACTCCTTGAGAAATTCAGCGTTCTCTGTCTAAGGAAGAAGAAAAAGCAAGCTTTACATAGGACATTGCACCTGGATCTCAAGAGAAGTTACTTTTCTGTTGCTAAGACAATTCCCATAGCCAGATATAAAATACCTCCACGTTCGCTAGGGTTAGGGGCACAAGACCCCTGTGAATATGGAATAACCGCAAATAACAAAAACACCATGTTTTTATCTGAGCGGACACCTGTCTATGGATCTCTAGGTCCTCCAGTGCAACTCTGTGGTCAACGTCCGACAGACACTGACCACTGAACTGCGCCGGAGGAGCTACAAAGGCCTAGTAGAGTATTTTCTCTAGGGATCTTTAGGTCCTCCAGTGCAACTTTGTGGTCAACGTCCGACAGACACTGACCATCAAACTGCTCCGGAGGAGCTACAAAGGCCTAGTAGAGTATTCTCTCTAGGGATCTCGAGGTCCTCTGGTGCAACTCTGTGATCAACGTCCAACAGACACTGACCATCGAACTGCACCGCAAGAGCTACAAAGGCCTAGTAGAGTGTCCTCTCTAGGACTCTTTAGCTCTTTCAGTGCAACTTTTAGTTAAAGTTGACCACAGAGTTGCACTGGAGGACCCAGATATTCCTAGAGAGAACATATTAATCGAACCTGTGAATAACCAAAGCCGCAAATATCAAAGCTGCACATATGGAGGGATGAGTGTAATTGCATCAGCCCCTATGAATCTCGATGGGTGATGCCAACATTTCATGTCTGCCTACAGGAACATAGCCAGACACTTCTTTAGTCTATCTAGTTCTGTGTTGCTATGTTCCTGTAGCCAGATGTAAAATAATTGCATCTGCGCCTATGGACCTCAATGGGCCATGTCATCATTTCATGTCTCCTTACGGGAACATAGCCAGACACGTCTCCAATCCGCCCCACAACTCTATAGTAAGTCTACACAACACTGATGCAGCCATTCTGACTTCTCCCTTCAAGCCCTGAAGACATCTCTAAGACCAGATGAAGGTCTGATAACACCCCAAAGTCCCCCCAAAAGAAGTTTTTCCATAGTGATCGAGCTGTCTAAGTCCCCCAGCCCAGCCGTCCTGATACGAAAGCAGGGTGCCGCTAATTAAAATCACAATTATCCAATTATCTGGGCGCTAATACACATCGATTCTTCGCCCAGGATCTGTTTCCTCTTTTCCCCTTTGCCAACCCACCCCTGGTTCCTGCATCCTCCTGTTCTTGTGCAATGTGTTTTTTCACCTTCTGGAAAGGAGCGTTGGTGCAAAAGGAAAGAGGGAAAGAAAAAAAGGAGGAGGGGGGACCCAAACCAATTAGCAGGGTTTTGTTTTTTATAATTAGCTCCCCTAAAAATAAGTCATCGGAGGTGTTAATAACCCCATTTAAAAATCTATTAAAGCCGTTTCTTCTTACAGGAGGGGAAAAAAGTTGGGCCGACTCCTCTGAGCCAGGTTGCTGGTTCCCTTCAGGGATATGGTAGGCCTTCATATATATATATATATATAATGTTCCCTTTTACATTTGCGGTACGCTAATTAAAAACAGCTGGACTGCAGTTTTGGAATAATACGCCGGCGAGGTTATCATCGGCAAGGCAATGGGGGACCGCTGGTTTTCGTTCCCGCTTGCTCCTCGGATACACTTGAGGCTTTAAGGGTTTGCTGGCAGGGCTTGCTAAAGGACAGGTTGTTTGTGAGCAGCTTGGCATTTGCCAAATTCTGGGAAGAGGTAATTGGCCTATATATATATATATATATAGTTACAGTCATCACTTCCCTGGGATCAGACTTCAGGAGGGTGCTTGTGACCTATAGCCAGCAGGCCGCTTACAATGGGGTGACCTACAAGTCCTCCTTGCAAACCCTGAAAAATCCTATTTTCAATTATTATTTGTTTAACCCAATGCTCTTTGAAATATTTCCAGCAGCCTCAAGACGTCCTTCCCCTTCGGATCGGCTTCCGATTCAAAATGCGAGTTATCCTGACCTATCGAGCCTCATAGACTGACTCTGGTGGCATCTGCATTGCCGAATGAACGCAGTTTGGGACCGCTTTAGTTGCCGTGGCTCCGTGCCGTGGAAATCTGGGATTGGTAGTTTGGTGAGCCGCTTGGCCTTCTCTGTCAGAGAGCTCCAGTGCCATGTCTGTTGCTATTGTTTGACTTCGAATCATTTCCGACTTATGGTGACCCCAAGGCAAACCTATCATGGATGTTGGACTCCGGAGACCAGGGTTCGATTTCTAGTTTGGCCATGAAACCCATTGGGTGACTTTGGACAAGGCACACTCTCCCAGCCTCATAGGATGAGCATGGCTAACCTCCTCTGAACAAATCATGCCCAGGAAACGCCATGATCGGTTTGCCTTCAGGTCGCCATAAGTCGGAAACGACTTGAAGGCACGCAACAACAAGAGTTAGTGCATACAGAACAGTTATGGATTCGTAACTCTAGGTTGCAAAGCTGTAATTGCAATACAGGATCAAAATTGTTAACTAATTGTTTAACGCAACATGCACTTTCTCATGGAAGTTGATCAGTCTGATTCTCCGTCCAGCTTCTCCCAGGTGCAAAAATACAATCTGCCGATTCATGAATCCGGAAGGAGGGTCTTCCCTGCTTTCCAACCCACCTTCCCCAAACCGTTTATTAATCTTCCCACTCGGTGTCTATTCATTAGATAAACACAAACACACACACACACATACACACCGGATGACGTTGTTTATTGCCTGCTCGGCTCCCATCATAACCCGGGGAAGACAAGATGAATTTGACAGGTAATGTAAAAATCACAGCAGGCAATACATCTTGGATTTGGGGGGGAATGCCGAGATGAGGGTTAATCAATAAAGCCCTAACTTGGGTATTGTATGAAATGGCACTTCATCCATTATTAGGGCGCCGGATAAAAGACGACTTACCGGCTTGATATATCGGCCCTTTCACCTCCGGGCCCCGTGCTCAAATCCAGCCCAATCCACAATGACTAAAGATCGTTCTTACCGGAGAGCAAGAAAGCAAGAGAACTTACACACTAGATACTCCTGGCACATATTGACATACGGGATCTGATCGGCTTGGGAAACGTTTCGCCGTCGCAAAAGGACTTGTCCAGACCTTCAATAAAAGGTGGCCTGGACTTGCTTGACTTTTTATGGCCTTGATGACCAGTGGCACGGCTTTGAATCCTGTTGGTTAATCCCAAATCGAACGTCGTTGTTGTGTGCCTTCAAGTTGTGTCCAATTTATGGCGGACCTCGTGGGGTTTTCTTGGCAAGGTTTGTTCGGAGGACAAATCTGCCCTTCTCTGAGGCTGAGAGAGTGGGACTTGGCCAAGGTTTCCCAGTGGGTTTCCATGGGCAAACAAGGGATTTGAACCCTGGTCTCCAGGTCCTAGCCCCCCACCCAAACCACTACGCCATACTCTTGTTTGTTCTTGTCGTGTGCCTTCAAGTCATTCCTCACTTATGGTGAGCCGATCATGGACAAGATTTCTTCAGAGAGGGTTTGCCATTGCTTTCCCCTGAGGCTGAGAGAGTGTGACTTGCCCAAGATTTAGTGGGTTTATATAGCCGAGCTGGGAATCAAATCATTTTGCGCATGAAACAAAGTTTGTGAATGCTGAACCATCATAGAATCGTAGAGTTGGAAGAGACCGCAAGGGCCATCCAGTCCAACCCCATTCTGCCATGCAGGAACTCTCCATCAAAGCATCCCCCTTGACAGATGGCCATCCAGCCTCTGCTTAAAGACCTTCAAGAAAGGAGACTCCATCATTCTCCAAGGAAGGAGTGTGTTCCACTGTTGAACAGCCCTTACTCTCAGGAAGTTCCTCCTAATGTTGAGCTGGAGCTTGCATCCAATGCTCCATTGGGTCCTATTCTCTGGAGCAGCAGAAAACAAGCTTGCTCCCTCCTCCTCAATATGGCATCCCTTCAAGTATTTAAACAGGCCTATCATATCACCTCTTAACCTTCTCTTCTCCAGGTTAAACATCCCCAGCTCCCTAAGTCCTTCCTCATAGGACATGGTTTCCAGGCCCTTCACCATTTTAGTTGTCCTCCTTTGGACACATGGCTCCAGTTTCTCCACATCCTTTTTGAATTGTGGTGCCCAGAACTGGACACAGTATTCCGGGTGGGGCTTGACCACAGCAGAATACAGGAAGCAAAAGTGTCCCTATCGACATCCTGTGGACAATTTTGGATTTTGGGGACATTTTTTATGGGTTTTTTGGGTGATGGGGCCACGTTCTGGAAGAGTTTGTTCCTGACGTTACGCTAACATCTTCGGAGAAAGGAAATCGCAGATGCTGGCGAAACGTCAGCAACAAACCTTTCCACATAACCCAAAAAAACTATGGGTACCAGCCATGAAAGCCTTTGGCTTCATTGTTTGGAGTAGTTTGGGTTTTGGATTTCTGGATAAGGGAGACTCAACTTGTAGCAGCATCCCACGGACATCATGGCTAACCAACTGCACCGTGACTACTATGGCCAGCATCTCCTTCCTCGGACTGCGGATTTAGTTCTTTGTTGTCAAAGGGATTGACGTGGCATCGTCCCCTTGTCCCTTCGCTCCCGAGTCGGCCTCCAAAGCTCCCCATCCATGGAGGTTAACCAACGGATCCTTGAACGCACAACCTGTTTAACCTCCACCCGTCCATGTTCAAGAGAGAGAGAAGAATCTACCCGGACTGCTAATGCTGCTCCGAACGGCGTTCGCTGTTATTACGTCCGAAAAACCCGTTCAAAATTTCACACAATTTCCTTCACAGCAGTGTCTACAATAATGCTAGCAGCCAATATGTTTCTATAATTGGTTCTGGAGTAGGGCAGAGTCCAAAGCAATTAATCCGGCCTCTTTCCCTTGTTTGCGCCCGTGGAAAGCTTGACAGGGCGGTGCGTAATTGGAAGCGAGTGGCCTCTATCCCCCCCGACTTTAAATTAATATTTTCCTGTTCTGATTTAATTTCGCCCGGTAACAGTGACACAAAGACATGGCGTGTCAAGCGCTAAGTAATCTTCGGCAGCCTGCTTAGGCGGGGACTTTCTATTCATCCGTAATATAGTGACCTGTATATCATCCCTCTCCCCGGCGCACAATATTCCTGTCAAGCAGGCAGATGCATTTAACTTGGTCTATAATCAAGCCCCAGATGAAGGAGAAGGGGCAGAAGGAAGGGGAAAGGCCCCCCAAATTCTCCGTGATGGACGCGCGAATCCCGGGAATTATACGTCTGCGACCCATGTGCGCCCGTTGTAATTTGCGGGGCCAAAATTGTGCGAGAATTATTTTCTGGGCTCGGCGCAGGGGGAAACGCCTTGGTGGTGAATATTCGCCTTCCTCCTGCTCTCCATTCAGTATTACTTCCATTGGTTTCCCCTTGGTTCTTGCTCATTTCTATGGCTTCCTTCCAAACCCTAGTTTACTTATGGCCCATAGGTGATCCCAGCCAATCAGCGATGCATGCATTATATATGTATGTATTGTATTTATATCATGCCTTTCTCACTGCATGGAATCCAAGGAGGCTTGCAACAAGGTTAAAGAAGATTGCTGTTGCTGTTGTTGTGTATCTTCAAGTCATTGTCAACCAACCAGGGAAGCATGAACATATGTATGCATGTATGTATTGTATTTATATCATGCCTTTCTCACCGCATGGAATCCAAGGAGACTTGCAATAAGGCTAAAGAAGAGTGCTGTTGCTGTTGTTGCTGTTGTTGCGTATCTTCAAGTCATTGTCAACCAACTAGGGAAGCATGCACATATGTATGCATGTATGTATTGTATTTATATCATGCCTTTCTCACCGCATGGAATCCAAAGAGGCTGCGACAAAGTTAAAAGAACATTGTTGTTGTTGTTGCGTATCTTCAAGTCATTCTCAACCAACCAAGGAAGCATGCACATATGTATGCATGTATGTATTATATTTATATCATGCCTTTCTCAATGCATGGAATCCAAGGAGGCTTGCAATAAGGTTAAAGAAGATTGCTGTTGCTGTTGTTGCTGTTGTTGCGTATCTTCAAGTCATTCTCAACCAACCAAGGAAGCATGCACATATGTATGCATGTATGTATTATATTTATATCATGACTTTCGCACCGCATGGAATCCAAGGAGGGTTGAAACAAGGTTAAAAGAAGGTTGGCGTTGTTCTTGTTGTTGCGTGTCTTCAAGTCATTGTCAACCAATCAGGGAAGCATACATGTTTCTATGTATGTATGCATGTATTTTATTTATAGCATGCCTGTCTCACCACATGGAATCCAAGGATACTTCCAACAGGGTTAAAAGAAGATTTGTTGTTGTTGTTGTTGTTGTTGTTGCATGTCTTCAAGTCAGTTCCAGCGAAAGAAAGAAAAGTTAGATGAATCGCTAAGTCGATCTTAGACCATAATGGATTACATAGTGAAAGGGTGGGAGTTGTGCAACCTTCTAAATGTTTTGGGCTGTAACTCGCACTGGTTATGCTGGTTAGGGGCTTCTGGGAGTCGCAGTCCAACAATCCCTGGAAGACTCCACAATTCCCATCCCTGCACCATAAGACTCCTGATTGTTCAACAACATCAGGAGGTTCATGTAATTCTCATTCCTGATAATGCTCACAATTCTGTATCAAGAAGGGGTGGGAGTTGTGTAACCCTCCAGATGTTTTGGACTGTAACCCCCACTGGTTATGCTGGTTAGGGGCTTCTGGGAGTTGCAGTCCCTAGAAGATTGCACATAGTTCCCACCCTATGGGAATGGCAGTCCAACATTGGAGATCCATGTGATTTTCACTCCTGACAAAGTTTGCAGTCCTGTATCAAGAAGACAGAGTGCTACTTCACCCTTGCGAGGATTGTTCACGAGTGAATTACAAGGCGTGAACAAGTGTGAAACGCACCATGGCAATGCACAAAGGCCATGCGCAACCCAGTGCACGCTCAGTGCAATTGTGCAACGGCACCCCATGTTCCATTCCGCTTTGCCTGAATGTGGATGCTGCATTGTAGGCAAAGAGGTGCAACTGTGCGCCTGTGCCACTTGCTGTCGTGAATCAAGTGGCGCAGCAATAGCGTGCATGCACAACAGTGGTGAAAACCCACGGTCACTGAAGGGAGTCCATTTTGGTATGGTATTCCAACATAAATGGAGAGGTGTTTGGCTTCAAGACGCCCGTCTATCCGGGGGTCCCTGTCGCATTATGCTCACTCCCCCCAAAAAACTTAGTAAAAATGAAAGAGTGTGCAAAGAAAAGGAAATTGGCATAAAAGTCATTATGGTATCATGACTGGCGGAGGTGTCACTAGGGGCGTGCAAGGGGTGCGTGCGAGGGCAAGAATATACATGTAAACAAACACTAAGAGGAACAGACGAAGAAGAGAAAGGCATGCCAACCTGGACCGTTAAATCAAATCCCAGCGAAAGTAATGGCTAAACTCTCCCTCTTACTTGTAGCACTCAATTTATGGAGTCAATATGGCAGTGAATGAATGAGCGAAGGTACTAAGAGCACAAATCTAAATCCAATATACATATCTTAGCAAGGGAACAAAGGCGGGGAGGAGGGGAAGGCGCATGTTCCCCCGGACATGTAAAACCGGGGGGGGGGGGGGGGGGGGAAATGCCACAATGCCGAAATGGCAGGGATTGGAAGGAAGGAAGGGCGAAGGAAGAAGAAATAAACTAGCGTCATTTAGGGTGACGGGTCCCCTGTTTCCAACTCTCTAAATACAGTATAGCTAGGCGGTCGCCACAAATCCAGGCCTGCCAAGGATCTTCGGGAGATGCTGGGAAAGAAAGGATGGGAGATAAATAATGTTTTAAAACACCGGAACCTCTTTAAATATAGCTCTGGTCTTCGATTACGGCAAAAGGGGGAACTCCTGTGCATTGGGCACCCCAATTTCTTACTTCTTTCCTTCCTTCCTCCCTCCCTTCCTTTCTTTCTTCATTCCTTACTTCCTCCCTCCTTCCCTCCTTCCCTTTCTTCCTTCCTCCCTCCCTCCCTCTTTTCCTTCCTTCTTTCCTTCTTCCCTCCCTCCCTCCCTCCCTCTTTTCCTTCCTTCCTTCCTTCCTTCCTTCCTTCCTTCCTTCCTTCCTCCCTTCCTTCCTCCCTCCCTCCTTCTCTTCCTTCCTCCCATCCTTCCTTCCTCCCTCCCTCCTTCCCTCCCTCCCTCTTTTCCTTCCTTCCTTCTTCCCTCCCTCCCTCCCTCCCTCCCTCTTTTCCTCCATCCCTTCCTTCCTCCTTACCACCCTCCCCCCTCCCTCCCTCCCTCCCTCCCTCCCTCCCTCCCTCCCTCCCTCCTCCCTCCCTTCCTCCCTCTTTTCCTTCCTTCCTTCCTTCCTTCCTTCCTTCCTTCCTTCCTTCTTCCCTCCCTCCCTCCCTCCCTCCCTCTCTTTCTTCCTTTCTTCCTCCCTCCCTCCCTCTTTTCCTTCCTTCCATTCTTTTTTTCTTCCTTCCTTCCTTCCTTCCTTCCTTCCTTGTTTAATTACGTGAGTTATTTATTTAACAACCATTACAATCCAATTGAAAACCAGCATGCCAAAGCGGTTTGAGTGTTGGATTATGACTCTGGAAACCAGAGTCGATTCCCAGCTCAGCCATTTATTATTATTATTATTATTATTATTATTATTATTATTATTATTATGCTTTATTTATATAGTGCTGTAGATTTAGTGCCATGAAACCCATGGAGGAGCCTTGGGTGGGTCATGGCAACCCCCCCCCCCCCGAACAAACCTTGCCAAGAAAACCCCATGATAGTGTTGATTTAGGGTCGCCATAAGTCAGAAACGACTTGTCGGGACGCAACAACACAATCCCTATACGCACAACCTTCTACAGGAAATGAGATTTCACCTAAAGGCGAGGAAGAACTTCCTGATGGTCAGAGATGCTCAACAGTGGAAGATGCTGCCTTGGAGGAGGATGAAGCTTCCTCTATAGCCTTGTTGCGTACCTTCATGTCGTTTCCAACTTACAGCAGCCCTAAGGCCTGTGGTGGGGTTTGGTTGGCAAGTTTTGATCAGAGGGGTTTTTACCATTGCCATCCTCTGAGGCTGAGAGAGTGTGCTTGACCAGAGTCACCCAGTGGGTTTACACAGCTGAGTTGGGATTCGAACCCTGGTCTCCAGAGTCATTGCCCATCACTCAAACCACTGCACCACATCTTTGCCAGTCTGCAAATCCCATGAGATGCCACTATGGGAGTTAAAGTGGAATAGGAGCGCTGCGACTTTGTAGTGTGGATGGCTCCCAAACAAAACCATGCATCTGTACTGTATAAATAATGCAGTTTGACACCGCTTTAGCTGCCCTGACTACAGAATCCTGGGATTTGTAGTCTAGTGAATAAACAAATAGTGAAGCACCAGCACTCTCGGGAAGAGGAGGCCAAAGACCTTGCGAAACTACAAATCCCAGGATCCCATAGGATGGAGCCACAGCACTAAAAGTGGTGTCAAACCGCATTATTTCTAGAGTATAGACGGACCCATGGTGAGGTTTAGATGAAAATAGAATCGCCCGTCTCCAACATCGCTCCATTTTGAGACAAATTGTGGGACAAACACAAAACCGTGCAACTAAAATTGGCCATCAAAAATAGCTTCTCTGCCCGACACATGCAATCCCATATATATATATACACACACACACACATATATATATATACATATACGCATACACACACATGCCCCATGCTTCGATTCTGATGTACGCTTTGAAACAAATCAATAGCGGTCTAATAATACTCAGCACGCTGTGTAATTTTTATATCATTAGTTTTCATTTTCCGCTCCCTATGCATCAAAAAACTTACAACGGCCTCGTAAAGTTTATTTAGTATTCCATGAATTCCTAATCAGTTTCATTTCGTAATGATTCAGAGCGGCCGTTGCCGGGGCTCCCGGTGTCAAAAAATCGATAAAACCAACACCGTTTTTCCTGACGGCGGCTGCGAAAAAGAGAGAGAAGGATCTATTGTGGGGGAATTATGATTTATGTCTCGGTCTGGCGCAACGGCAGCGGCAAACAACAGCCGGACCCCAAAAAAGGAGGAGACGAAAACCCAAGATGTTCTCTGATGATGATTTATATGCATGGCCACTCTCACCATCTTGGGCAGACCCACAAACACACACACGCAACTCGTCGCTTTTCACCCGTTCTTCCATGCTTCCAACACAATATGCCAGATTTTGCAAGCAACTTTAGCAAGAATGGCAAAACTTTCCACTCTTGGTCTGTAGGTTTGTGTGTATCTATGTAGTTTAATTTAATCTGTGCGGTTTAATTTAACTTAATCTGCCCAAGAGTGCTGGTCCCTTGTTGTTGTGCCTTCAAGTTATTTCTGATGTATGGCAACCCTATAATGGGGTTTTCTTGGTGAGAGTTGTCCAGAGGAGATTTGCCATTGCCTCTGAGGCTGAGAGAGTGTGACTTACCCAAAGTCACCCAGTGGGTTTCATGGTCAAGATAGGAATCAGAACCCTGGTCTCCAGAATCATAGCAGGGACATAGCCAGGATTTTAGGAAGGGGGGGGGGGGGTCCAGACTAAGTGCCACCATTATAATGGGGCTTGGGCACGGCGGCACAGCAGCACACACCATTCATTTTTCTAATGGAAGGGGGGGTCCGGACCCCAAGAAACCCCCTCCTTGCCTACGTCCCTGATCATAGTCCAACACTCAAACCACTATGTCATGCTGGCTTTCGTATAGGTTTAGGGGTCTGCCATATCCATGCCAGTGTGGGGTATAACCATTTGAATGTTGGACTAGGACCTTAGGAGAGCAGGGTTTCAATCCTTGCTCAGCCATGGAAACCCATCAGCGCCACATCTCAAATGAGTTCCCTTCACCTTTCATAGCATCATTGTGTTTTCTAATGAATCATTCAATACAATGACCTCAACTTGGCCGTCTTGGCGTCCAGGGAGACATTGTGCATGACCAGCTCAAGGACCCATTTGTTCGTCATCTTGACCATCCATGATATATCTTCAGCATGCTTCTCCAGCGCCACATCTCAAATGAGTTCACCTTTCCTAGCATCGCTGTCTTTTCCAATGATCCATGCCTTGTCGTGATGTGGCCAAAATACGACAGCCTCAAGTTAGTCACCTTGGCTTCCAGAGAGAATTCCAGTTTGATCTGTCCAAGGACTCATTTGTTGGTCTCCTTGACCATCTCCAGCACCACATATCAAATGAATATCCTTCACCTTTCCTAGCATCATTGTCTTCTAATGATCCATGTCTTCTCATGATGCGGCCAAAGTACGACAGCCTCATCTTGAGCATCTTGGCTTCCAGGGAGCATTGATTTATGCAAGAACCCATTTGTTTGTCTTCTTGACCATCCTTGGCATCTCCAGCGCCACATCTCAAATGAGTTCCCTTCACCTTTCTAAGCATCATTGTCTTTCCTAAGGATTCATGCCTTCGCATGATGTGGCCAAAGTACAATAGCTTCAACTTGATCATCTGAGCTTCCAGGGAGGATTCAGGCTTGATTTGCTCAATTACTCATGTGTTTGTCTTCTTGACCATCCATGGTATCTCCAGCACTCTTCTCCAGCACCACATCTCAAATGAGTTCCCTTCACCTTTCTAAGCATCATTGTCTTTTCTAATGATTCATGCCTTCTTATGATGTGGCCAAAGTACAACAGCCTCAATTTGATCATCTTGGCTTCCAGGGAGCATTCAGTCTTGATCTGTTCAATGACCCTCAGGTTTGTTTTCTTGACCATTCATGGTGTCTTCAGCACTCTTCTCCAGCATCACATCTCAAAGGAGTTGATCTTCCTTCTATCAGCTTTCTCCACTTTCCAGTTCTCACATCCATATGTTGCGATGGGGAATACAATGGCTTGGATGTACATGGATGCAAGCAGGCCTGGTATGAAGTGCAATTCCACAATCCCTATGTTGCGATGGGGAATACAATGGCTTGGATGTACATGGATGCAAGCAGGCCTAGTATAAAGTTGCAATTCCACAATGCGAGGATGCTACTCCAGCAAGTTATCTCTTTTTCAAATGAAAGATGGAATATGCTTGGAATGAATTTGGGGAGAGGGACAGAGAGGAGGGATGGGGCCATTATTATACGAAGGAGGACGAAGTTGGCGAAAGACGTTGCAATTTGACTACTGGGAAGACATAACGGCGACGGGTTTATGTGGCCTGCGCCTCCCCATTCCGGCATCTCTCCCGCATATTTCTCCATATCATTGGCACGACGGGGCACCCGCCGTCGTGGCCCGAATGGATGTTCCATCATTTCTATCGTGGCTCCTTCTGACATTCATTAAGTGGCGCTATAGACGGAGAGGGTTAACCAGCAGCGGCCTCTTTCCTCTGATTTGGTCATACATCAGCAAGCGCTCCAGGTTAAATGCCGACAATACTGCCGCAGATGAATAGGCAGAAGGAGTGCGGGAGATACTTCACCCGGTGCTACTTAACCCAAGGAAATGAGTCTCAAAGCCCGTGTCACGGTAAAATATGGACGCTCACTTAGATAATGCGAGCTTGGAAATTCGGCCTCTCTCTCTCTCTCTCTCTCTCTCTCTCTCTCTCTCTCTTTTCAGCCTTTACAACTGTCTCCACTTTAAGATACAAAGCCTACCCATTTTCACCCACCTCCCCACCTCTCTCTCTGCCATGCATATCCTGTTCATATTCTGCCAATGGTAGCTGGCTTTATGTGAAATTTATCTTTATGGCACCGTCCGGGGAAAGATTTTTAACCCCTGGAAGAATAGGAAGAACTCTCCGGGAGAGTCTGGGCATCCTAAGCCTTGGCATAAAAGCTTTCTGTATAACTCTGAACACTAAAGTGAGGATAGTCCAAGCCATTGTATTCCCCATCGCAACATAGGGATTGTGGAATTGCAACTTCATACCAGGCCTGCTTGCATCCATGTACATCCAAGCCATTGTATTCCCCATCGCAACATAGGGATTGTGGAATTGCAACTTCATACCAGGCCTGCTTGCATCCATGTACATCCAAGCCATTGTATTCCCCATCGCAACATAGGGATTGTGGAATTGCAACTTCATACCAGGCCTGCTTGCATCCATGTACATCCAAGCCATTGTATTCCCCATCGCAACATAGGGATTGTGGAATTGCAACTTCATGCCATGAGAGAGGGAAGGATCTTGGGCTTTTCTGAGGATTTCTTAAACAGGACTACTTCTCAAATTTGGCCCTTTGGGGATTTCCAATAGGACAAGAGGAAACAATTGCAGAGGGGAGACCAGGCCCAATTTTACCCCCTTCCCCAAACTCCCAGGGATTGCACATCCCAACAAACAGGCTCAAATGTGTCCGTTTTCCTTGGCAATCCCTCTCAAAATGGTGGCAAGAAGAGACACGGGGGTCGTTCAGACGTTGTTGTTTTCTTGCGCGGCTGTGCAGATAATCTCACTTATGGTCCAGGTTTGTTGTCCACACTATGGCACCACATCGATACACATCGGTTGCTCACATGCACCAGCACTAGAGTAAAGATGGAGTCAATGATGCGGATGTATTCGAAGCATGTTCGAGGCATGCAGAGTTTTATCCTATTTCATCCCGGGTCTCTTCACTGGATTATTTCTTCCGTTTGGAGAACATTCTCAGGAGAGAGCTTCCTGTGGATTTGGCTTGTTGCTGTTTTCAAGCTCCCCGCATCCTCAAATCTTTGGCAGGTTTTGGGCATCCCTAGAGAATATACGAAGGAAATATCCTGTCCCCAGCGCACCATCCACAAAGATGTTAAGGAATTTCCAGAGTCCCTGTTTCTGCATGTGAACATCTTTTGATACCAAACTGGAGAAGGGCAAGATGAAAGCAAGAACCTTGAACCGAATTTCTGGCTGGGATTCTGCTTTGGACTGGCATCAATGGCCTCTGCGTCTGCCTCATTGAATTGGGTAGGTTTTGCAATGCCAATAATCCCCAAGGACTGCTGTGATGTTACAGCGCATGGGCACAGGAACATAGCCAAGGGGGGTTCTGAGGGGTCCAGACTTCCCGTTAGATACAATGAATGGTGTGCACTGCGCCATCACGCCCAAGTTCCATTATAATGGTGGCACTTAGTCTGGACCCCCCTTTCCCAAAATCCTGGCTACGTCCCTGATGGGCACCCATTGTGCAGTGATGTAGTGATTGGCATGTCATGGCCCAATGTACATTGGGCACCAACGCACACCTGGGTATTCCCGAGTGCACATTGCAACACCAGCTAGGAAGTGTTGGCACAAAACAGGTGTGCCAGATGTGCATTAAAAATGCTCGATGCCCATCAGGTGTGCCTGACGTCCATTAGAGTACTGTCGCCATTGCTAGGATGTGCATCTCCACAAATCAGAAACATTCATTTCATTGCACTTCTGCTCCGTAGCTACAGATTCGCAAAATCCCTGCCAAACGCCTACGGATTCGTAATATCTCTGCCACGTCGCTATGAATCCATCCCATCGCCCGGGATGCAAGCTCTCAGCCATCAAAACTTCATTGGGTCCCAAGGGACGAGATTTTTAAAAGCTACCCGGCGTCAAAGGATGGCATGGCCAAGGTTCGAGAAACGTACCCAGAAACCATTCGACATCGAAGACCATAGAGAAGGACGGAGAGGGAACTGGGAGGGCCAGATTTGCGAGGGGCGAAGTCGGCACGCGCCCAAGGCAACCTTTGGGGAGCGACTGCAAATGGACGTGATGCAAATGAGAACAAAGTAAGCGTGTAAACAATTTATATTTTCCTTGCTCCCTCGGGCAACTGACGTGAAGAACTGTAGAAATAAATTACTGAATTGTCACATTTGTCTACCTTCTCCTTTAATAAGCATCACACAGGAAAGGTTGGAGAGGGGGGGGTAGCAGAGGAAATCTGAGTAAATTATTATTGTGTGTGTTTGTGTGTGGGTTTGTTTTTGTGGGTTTTTTTAATATCGCAGAAATAATTGCTAATCAAAGCGTCACGTCGCGGAGACGGCAGGAAGCGTCTGGACATCCGCGCCGGAGAACGTCCATGCCAGTCGAAGGAGCCAGGGCACCTCATTCCCACCTTGCAATCCTGCTTCATCTGACACCAAAAGGAGGAAAAAGAAATATATAAGATTACCAAGCAGTCAAAAAGAGAAAAATCAAAGTCGCGCTGCCCCGGGGAGCGCCGGAACGGTGACATGTCCCAGCATGCCGAGAGAACAGCCACGCAGGCAAGTGAAAATTTGGTCTCTGCTAGGTGAGGAAAGTCAATGCTTAGCTTCTTTTCATCTCTTTCCTCTCCCTCTTCTTCTACTTCTACGGCGTCAGAATTCAAAATGACCTCAACCGACGAAAGAGTTGGGCCGAAACTAACAAAACTGAATTTCAACAAAGAGAAATGCAAGGTAGAAAACGAAAGGTTCAGATATAGGATGCCGGACGCCTGGCTTGGCAACAGTCCATGCGAAAGGGATCTTGGGGTCTTAGTGGACCACAATGTGAGCCAACAGCTAACAAAGCCAATATGATCCTAGGCTGCATCTGTAGGAGTGTAGTGTCTAGATCGAGGGAAGTAATAGGACTACTCTATTCTATTTTGGCAAGGCCTCGCCTGGAATATTGTGTCCGGTTCTGGGCACTGCAATTCAAAAAGGATGCTGAGAAGCTGGAGTGTGTCCAAAGGAGCGCAATGGTTCCACTTTATCTGCCATGGCAGCATCCAATGGCACCCTGGAACTGGCAGTGCTACACTCTCTCAGCCTCTGAGGATGCCAAGAGCAAACGCCCTCTGAACAAACCAAGAAATAAGTCAGGATCAACTTGTGGGCATTCGACAAAACCAACAAACAACTCCAGGTTACAGATCCATAACTGCAATATGGAATTCCAACCAAGGTCCTTAAAACTGGGAAGAATTCACATCATTCTTCATCATCATTGACTACGATGGTTAAGGCTACTGGGAGCTGCAGTTGATCAGCATCTACATAATTCCCACTTTGGAGATACGGATGTGGAATATGGCTTATATGATAACGCTGACGGAGTTCATTAGCGTCTAAGAGGCCAGACAAGAAAACAACCGTTCGGCGGGGAAATCGTGGTTATTTCTACCGAACAAAACGCATCGGTATCCATTTCTGAGTGTCAGACGGATGTATCAATGAGCATTTGCCACTTGTCCATCAATATCAATGATAACGACACTTCCTTGAAAGTAAGCAAATGCTTCCAGTTTGTGAAACAGTGCAGATCTAACTTTCTTAGGGTCCCTGTTTCTCAAAGCCAAAGCTTAGGGCGATCTCTTCCTTCTATCCTTTCCTTTTTGCAGACAGCAGACATCTACGCAAAAAGACTTTTGCCTTTGCCAAGAGAAAGAGGAAAGAAAAGATGGAGGCCCGCTCTTGCTTTTTTCGTTGTTGTCGAAACTTGGCACGGCTCTCCCCCCCCCCCCCCAATATCCGGAGAGGCTCTCTTGACCTTTCCTTCTTGGGGGGGAGAGAGCAGTTATCGGAGGGACGGGGTTTCATTTGACGCCCTGCTGGGGACATCTGTATTGGCAGACCCTCGTGGCGGAGCGCCCATCGAGCCGCGCCAATGGCGTGCGAGGATTCGGACGAGAATGCAACGTTCCCGTCGGGATAACTACCTACCTGGAGGGGCAGGGGATGGCTTGCCCAGATAGATTGTGAATCTGAGTGACAGCTGGATTTGTCTGTGTGTGTGTGTGTGTGTGTGTGTGTGTGTGTGTGTGTGTGTATGTACATGTGTGCATGCACCTTTCCTTTTCCAAATGGAGTCTGTCCCTTCCTTCGTCCCCTTTTCCCCCCAAACAGATATTTCTCTGCATCGTCTGAATAGGATGATGCCAGAAAGGTGGACAGGATAAGCCTTTTGCCCCATGCAGATGATGCCTAGGACGTGGAGCAATGGATTCAAACTATAGGATTCCACCTAAAGGTTAGGAAGGACACCTTGGCTGGAAGAGTTGCATCTTGGCTGCATCCGAAAGTGGTGAAGTCTCTGACTTTGGAGGTTTGTAAGCAATATGTTAAAAGCACCAGATCTCATTGGAAGCTAAGCAGGTCAGCCCTGGTTAGTACTTGGATGAGAGACGGCCAACAAATCCCGGGTGCTGTAGAGTCGATTCGGAGGAGGGACCTGGCAAAACCACCCCTGAGTCTTCCCTGCCTAAGAAAACCTTGGAACGTTAATGGGGTTGCCATAAGTCTACAGTCGACTTGAAGGCATTGACACACGCAATATAGCCAAAGGCCTACATGCGTTAAAGGCGCCAGATCTCATCGGAAGCTAAGCAGATCATTACTGGTTAGTACTTGGATGAGAGACCGCCAACGAATCCAAAGTGCTGTAGGTTATATTTCAGAGGCAGGAACTGGGTCTTCCCTGCCTAAGAAAACCTTAGGAAGTTAATGGGGTCGCCATGAGTCAACAGTTGACTTGAAGGCATTGACACACGCAATATACCCAAAGGCCTACATACACTAAAGGCGCCAGATCTCATTGAAAGCTAAGCAGGCCAGTCCTGGTTAGTACTTGGATGAGAGACCGCCAATGAATCCCAGGTGCTATAGGGTCGATTCAGAGTAAGGCAAACTCACCTCTGAGGATACCTGGCCTAAGGAAACCCTCTGAAACCCATGGGGTCGCCATAGGTCGACCGGTGACTTGACGGCGCATAGTGCACATATACAGACACATAACAGGGGAGGCACAAGCAGACTAAAGGAAGAGAGGAAAACAATCAGGCTTGTTTCTGTCAAGCAGAACTAATTCTCAGGCCCCGACAAGGAGAGAAACGCAGGCTAGGAAGCAATAGACGCCGGGCGAAGAGGAGGGGGGGATTATTTTCCGCCCCCATTCAGATGGAAATGAAGCCTTACCCTCCCAATTCCCCACCACCCACCTGGAGCCGCACCGCACGGTCCTTTTATAGATCTTCAGATCGATAGCACATCAGAGCAACAAAACGGGTGGTGGGGAATGCGGGCGCGAAGGAGAAGAGGCACAAAAACCCACCGAGTGTAAATTTTAACTAAATGAGTTCTTTCAGGGGTCTCCCTCGTCCTCCTCATCTCATCTTTGGAAGAGAAAAGGAGGGGGGGAAACAAAGATCGATGCAGAAGAAAGAGACGGAGGGACGTGGCGGCTCCTTTCCATGCAGCGAATGTCCAAGGTCATAGCATCTTTCCCCTCTGAACCCGCTACACATATAGGCAACATCCCAGCCGTATAGAGAAAGGGAGAGATGGACCCTCCACAACATACACACATTATTTCTTAACAACCCGACAAATTGCTAACAACCGCTACGGGGAGAGGAGCTTAAATCGGCGCGCAGCTTGTCCGCCACTGGAATTCTCTTCCGCGTAAGAAGATAAGTGTCTTCAAAGGTTAAAAAGGAGCATCGGGGTCCCACACGGTAAAGTAAGGGGGTCTCTCCGCTGACAAGGATTTCATTACCCCATGGAGGGAAAGCTAAGCCTTTTCCTGGCCCACCGAGAGCTCCTCCTGAAGACGGAGGCCTACAATTTGAACGATAATCTCCTACCCTCCTGTGCCGCTTCCTAATCTCCCCCTAACCTGCCACCCCGGATCTTGTTCCCTTTGCCCTTCCAACTGCCACTCTTTCTTTCTTTCTTTCTTTCTTTCTTTCTTTCTTTCTTTCTTTTTCTTCTCCTCCTCTTCCTCCTCCTCCTCCTTCCTCTCCTCCTCCTTCTCTTCCTCCTCCTCCATCTTCATTGTCTTCTCTTCCTCCTCCTATATTTTGTATGTTGTGCTTTTAGATTGAACACCATCCATGTTAGGCTCTATGTTGCACTGATGATTCTGTAAAGCGCTGTGCCAAACATACTGTGCTATACAATTAAGCACTAATAATAATAATAATTAATAATCCTTCTTCATCTTCTTCCCCTTTTTCTTTTCCTATTCTTCCTCCTTTGTCATCTCCTCCTCCTCCGTCTTCCTCTCCATCTCTTTCTCCTCCTCTTTATTCCCCTTTTCCTTCTTCTCTTCCTTCTCCTTTTTCATCTTCCTCTTCCTCCTCCATCTTCTTTGCCTGCTTTTCCTCTTCCTCCTCCTTTATCTCCTCCTCCTCCTCCTCCTCCTCCTCCTCCTTGTTCATTTCCTCCTCTTCCATCTTCTTCTTCATCTTTCTCCTCCTCTTTCTCCTCCTTCTCTTCCTTCTCCTTTTTCATCTTCCTCTCCTTCTTTTCCTCTTCCTCCTCCTTCATCTCCTCCTCCTCCTCCATCTTCCTCGATTCCTCCTCCTTCTTCTTCTCCTCCTCTTCCATCTTCTTCATCTTTCTCCTCTTCTTTTTCCTCCTTCTCCTTCTCCTCTTCCTCCTCCATCTTCTTCTCCTTCATTTCCTCTTCCTCCTCCTTCATCTCCTCCTCCTCCTCCATCTTCTTCTATTCCTCCTCCTTCTTCATTTCCTCCTCTTCTTCATCATCTCTTTCTCCTCCTCTTTCCCCTCCTTCTCCTTCTCCTCTTCCTCCTCCATCTTCTTCTTCATTTCCTCTTTCTCCTTCTTCATCTCCTCCTCCTCTTCTTCCTCCTTCATCTCCTCCTTCTCCATCTTCTTCACCTTCTTGTTCTTCTTCATCTCATAAATCCTTCTCCTGTTATCAGAAATATATACCTTCCAATAGGTGCCAATCTCCCTGCTCCATGATTAAACATGGCGGTAATGTGTTCTCAAACATGGCGGCCTCTCTGACATTATGGCAGCCATTTTGAAGTCTCTCTAGAATGCATGGCGCCAGCAATAGCAGACTGAAGCAGGATGGCAACACATAAGGGCCAGTTCTGGGAGTGTAGCTGCACAGAGAATGGGGATTCTTTTTACTCAGGGAGATTGTTTTCTGCACAGAGGTCCTGTCTTTGCGCAACCCATGCTCACACATGCTTTTTCTATACAGAATAAGTCTTCCGTATCACTTGAGGACATTCAAATACTCAGAAAGAGAGAAGCAAAAGCAGTGCAAGATTTCTCACCGGTTTATTATTCTTTGCAACGAGGCTCCCTGGTTTCTAAACCTGGGGACCCATAGTAAGAAACCCTATATCTGGGTATGCATGAACAGCCGAGGAGGGAAAGGTTAGGAGTGTGAACTTGGGGAATCTCTAGTTTGGGGGTTTTCTAGGCTGTCGGGGAAGAATTGGGGGTCTTTAGACCAAGAGGAAAGGGCAAATATCCCCAGACCTACCTGACCTACATGGCCAGTTTGCTACTCAATATATAGTCACTGCCGCTAATGACTTAATCCATTGTCCGTCAGCTCCTTTTCTAATTAACACCAGCCCTGAACAAGTTGGCCAGGAGAGAAGTCATACACAAGATAAGATCTTCTGGCTTTCTTTGCAAGAGGGCCTATCTCTCCCTCCCGCCGCCTCCCCAGCAAAGTCAATTAATGCTCCTGACCAATTTGCCAATTGATGTTGTATCAGATTAACAAAAGAGAAGCGTGCCAGGAAGTGGCCAGGCATAGCGTCATGCTCCAACGGAGCTCAGAGCATGCGGAGGAGCCAATGGGAGAGGGGCAATGAGTTTTTGAGTACATAAACCTAACATCGAGTGCGGCCTATGAGTTACGGTTTGCACAGAAACCACCTTAATTGCATAATAATTCTGTTGATGCACACTCAAGTCTTGTTTCTTCTCTTTTCCAAAATGACTTTGCAGGATGCCGCTGATAGACATAGATAGATAGATAGATAGATAGATAGATAGATAGATAGATGGATGATAGGAAGGATGATAGATAAGATAGATAAATTAGATAGATAGATAGATACGATGATGGATTAGATAGATGGATAGATAGATATGATGATGGATTAGATAGATGGATAGATAGATAAATACATAGATAGATAAATACATAGATAGGATGATGGAGAAGATAGACAGATGATAGATAGATAGATAGATAGATAGATAGATAGATAGATAGATAGGAAGGATGATAGATAAGATAGATAAATTAGATAGATAGATAGATAGATACGATACGATACGATGATGGATTAGATAGATGGATAGATAGATACGATGGATTAGATAGATGGATAGATAAATACATAGATAGGATGATGGATAAGATTGACAGATGATTGGTAGATAGATAGATGATAGATAGGCAGGGAGGCAGGCAGGCAGGCAGACTGACAGGATGATGGCTAAAATAGACAGATGACTGATAGATAGGTAGATCGGTAGATAGATAGGATGATAGATAGATAGATAGATAGATAGATAGATAGATAGATAGATAGACAGGATGATGGATTGGATGGATGGATGGATGGATGGATGGATGGATGGATGGATGGATAGATAGATAGATAGATAGATAGATAGATAGATAGATAGATAGATAGATAGATAGATAGATAGATAGATAGATACATAGATAGATAGATAGATAGATACATAGATAGGATGATGGATAAGATAGACAGATGACTGGTAGATAGATAGATGATAGACAGACAGACAGGCAGGCAGGCAGGCAGACAGGCAGACAGACTGACAGGATGATGGATAAAATAGACAGATGATTGATAGATAGGTAGATAGATAGATAGATAGATAGATAGATAGATAGATAGATACGATACGATACGATACGATACGATGATGGATTAGATAGATGGTTAGATAGATACGATGATGGATTAGATAGATGGATAGATAAATACATAGATAGGATGATGGATAAGATAGACAGATGATTGGTAGATAGACAGATGATAGATAGACAGACAGACAGACAGACAGACAGACAGACAGGAAGACAGACAGACTGACAGGATGATGGATAAAATAGATGATTGATAGGTAGGTAGGTAGGTAGGTAGGTAGGTAGGTAGGTAGGTAGGTAGATAGTATATTCTAGATCGGCTGTGTTCCCTTCAGCCCAACCTCATCAATTGCCTGCCCTTTTTCTGTTTCCTTTTTGCACAAGCCAAGAGTTTTCATGCCGTTCCACTTTGTTCCAAGGAGAGAACGGTTTTGGCAAGGAGTCAACAGACCGCAAGCCTGCTGCAAACCTGTCTGTAGGACCGGCGGGGCAATTTGGGTATGTTTTTTTTTTTTTGGACGGCTGGCAATTGGATAAATCTTCTCCCAGAGGATACAGGATTCAAATCTCATTTTATGCCAATTCCAGGCAGAGGGGATGTAATGCAGGTACGATTTCTTTGCTTCCCCCACCAGATTCTATGGGTTTTTTTATGCAAACCTATGCTGCGGAGTCCGAGTTCAATGCTCAAACCACTGCACCACCCTGGCCCTTGATATGTCCCCTTATACCTGGAAGGGACATTCCCAAAGCCTTAAAACCTGGGACTGTCCCACCCAAACCCGTGAAATGGCAATCCTACCTGGTCCTAAATAGCCACAGATCCTGTTTGATCTTGGAAGCTAAGCAGGGTCAGCCCTGGTTAGTATTTGGATAGTAGACTGCCAATAAATACCAGGTGATGCTTCGGAGAAAGGAACTAGCAGAACCACCTCTGGCCTAAGAAAACCCAATTAAATCCATGGGGTCACCATAAGTGACACACAGAGACACACAGCCAAGCCAGTACGACGTTGTGTTTTGAGTGTTGCAGTACCATTTTGGACACCAAGGTTCAGCTCCCAGCTTGGACACGAAACCCATTGGGTGACATTGGGGCACGTCACATAGTCACAGCCTCAGGGGAAAGCAATGGCAAACCTCCACTTCAAAGATTGCAAGAATTCGGACGCTTTCATGCCCAGCATCCATGGTTTTTTTGTGGGGTTTTCGGACTATGTGGCCATGTTCTAGAAGAGTTTATTCCTGATGTTTCGCCAGCATCTGTGACTTTGGCATCTTCAGAGAATGCTTGCCTGGAAAGGAGTTGGGTGTGTGTGTGTGTGTGTGTGTGTGTGTGTGTGTGTGTGTATATATATACTGTGTGACCCTGAGTGATTTGCATGTGTATTGTTCTGTTGCACAGTATACACACACACGGTGGGCCCCCCGCGTAAGGTGAATTCCGCCTATGCTCAAACCCCATTCATTTGAATGGGGCTTGTGCGCGGTGACGCGGCGGCAGGAGTATGCGGGGCGCCACGGGCTCATGCTCCATTCATTTGAATGGGGCTTGTGCGCGGTGACGCGGCGGCAGGAGTATGCGGGGCGCCACGGGCGCATGCTCCATTCATTTGAATGGGATGCGCTGCCCCTTGCGCTCCGCGCGCTCCCCACGGCTTGAGCGCGTATACTCAAGTTCACATAAAGCACACCCGCATATAACGCGGGCGCACTGTATTCCCAACGCCTTTCCAGGCAAGCATTCTCTGTAGATGCCAAAGCCACAGATCCTGGCGAAATGTCAAGAAGAAACTCTTCTAGAACATGGCCACATAGACCGAAAACCCCACAAAAAACTATGGATGCCAACCATGACAGCCTTAGACTTCGCACATACGGCTTCTCCCCTCGTCTCTCCTTACATGGCTCATGCCATGACATGCATCCACCTTGGCATGTTCCACGCATGTGCATGTTCTGCGTCGTGCATCGCCGACGCAGCCTCCTCGGCCCAAAGTATCCAATCTCATTAGTTTTGTGACGGTTCTCGATCCATGCAAAATGCTCGCGGTGAGACAAAATGGTGGGGAAGGCATCTCAGACGGGGGGCAAGAGGAAATTGAAGCCTCCTTGTCGAAATGAGTGAGGTTTCACCTAGCGTTAAAAGTAGTGGGTTCGGCGTAATGAGGAACGGGGGGACGCAACGAGGGATTAATGAGATCGCCGCGAAGGAAAGGCAAGGAAGGGAACCAGCCGAGGGAACGGGGAGGTTTTACAACATCCCCGCTGACCACAGGAATAATAGCGAGCGCGAGAAATAGAGTAGATCCCTGTGGTAAAAACTATTAGAGGCGGCGAATTATAAAACTATTAACCAGAATGTAACTCCCAATTAAAAGATGATTTAACACTGGAAATCTGATGGATGAATTTTGATTAAATGGAGGCACTATTAGGAGCCCCTGGGAAATGGACTTCGCTCGCCACTTCGGAAAGCGAAAAGAGGCCGTTTGATATAAAAATTTATAAATTAAGGTTAATTACTTTAAATAACATGGCTGGAGGCAATAAAACGGCCTTCGCCGTATCCTCTGGAGTTTGGGAAGGGAGGTGCCGGGGTGGGGTTGTGAAGCACATATTCTCCCTTTTGTAACGGGGTTGAAAGCATTGAATGCTCCGGTACAGGTTGAGAAGGACAACGGGAAGGAAAAGTAGGTGACAGAGGCCTATATAGGGAATATAGGTTTATATCTGGTCAAATTATTTGGGGTGGGGAACCTTTGGGACAAAGGACCAAAATCTGGCCCTCTGGGGTCCCCGAAGTATTCGCAGGCTTGTTTGGTGGTTTCCCATTTACATCCCATTCTCATAGCGGAAAGGTTTTCATATGTTCACAGGGTCATGTTCAGAGGTTGGCCATATAGCAAAGTACAGTAACATCCCAAATCACAAAACACGGATCTCTTTATTCGGACAACCGAAATGTACACAATACATGATGCAAGCTTTGGAAGCTCCGTTGGCTTCTTCATCGGGTGTTAAAAACCATACAAGACGGGAAGAAAATTATAACATGGTGATGCGAGTCACAGGCCCGCATCTTCTCAAGGTGTTGTTGTGTTGTTCTGTACAAGGACCTCTGTGTTTCTATTGAGAGGTTCGGTGTCCTCTGCCTCTGATCTCACAACACAGAGAAGCATCTTGGCTCTCAGAAGTACTTTTTTATATTGCTAATGCAATTCACATTTTAGCTCCTGGATTTTGGAAGGCTTTCCATCCCTATTTCCCCTTACTTCCATCACGGGACCTAGCATGGTGCAATGGTTTGAGTGTTAGACTCCGGAAACCAGGATCCAATTCTCCGCTCAGCCATGAAAGCCACTGGTTGCCTTTGGATAAGTCGCACTCTCTCAGCCTCAGGCAATGGCAAACCTCCTCCGAACAAATCTGGCCAAGAAGACCCCATGATAAATCACCTTAGAGTGGCCATAAGTCGGAAACGATTTGAAGGCACACAACAACAACAACAACAACAACACTTCCGTCACATTGTTATTATGCCCGTGTCCATTTTGCTCCCTCCAATTCCAAATTGGATACAGCTGGAAAGTACGCAGTTCCAGTTTTGCCGACCTGATTCTATCTCTCCTTCATCTTTTCCGTCTCCTTCTTCTCTTCCGAACATAAACGAATGCTCTTTTCCAGCTTTCTGGGAAGTGATAGTCCTCGGTCTGCACTTTTCTCGGTATCAAGTCACGGTGAGGAATCTCCGTATCAAGCCATGAGTATTTACAAATACTTCCCCATCCCTGCGTCCGTCCCATTGCGACACCCGTCTCCATTTTGTTCCCGTTGGTGCCAAATTCCCATATCGGTTCAGTCGGAGAGTATGCAATTCCAGCAATGTTGACCCGGTTCCATCTTTCCTTAGCCCTTTCTGTCTCCTTCTTCTGTTCCGAACATAAAATGAACCCCTTTTCCAGCTTTCTGGGAAGTGATTGTTCTTGGCCTGCACTTTTCTCGCTATCCATGTCACGGTGAAGCATCTCCAACCTTGACTCTCAAAGGTGCCCTAATCATAGGATGTATTTTTGGCGCCGCGCCTCGGTCCCTCTCCCCACCGGCCCTTCTGACCCCGGCGCTTCTTCCGCGGGGCTTGCATTAACAAGGTTGTCCGTTCCCCGGCTTCCTCGCTCTGATTTGTAACTCAGGATTACCATATCTGGCTTTCGCTCGTTGACAACCGTCACTTTAAATAGGCCTTTTTAAAGTTAATACGACGGCCGTTCGAAAGTGTCGCATTACTCCTCGGCAGGGTTAAATGAGCTCTTTCAAGGGCCCTCCCTCCACCAAAAAGGAAAGGAAATAATTTTAACTCCTCCTTAATTTATGGGTGGGGAATCCATCGTGAGAAGGGCAGAATCAAAATTACTCCTTCCTTTTAACCAAACGAGTTTGGCAGGGTCGTTCGTCCTCTTCCTTTTTCATTCAACGTTTCTTCATTCTTCGTTGGCTTCATCACAAAAAGATTGGCTAGATGTACCTTGATGGCATCATCTCTCATCTACTACATGTTCCCTGATTGGATGGAACTCATCTACTATAGGTTCCCTGATTAGGTGGAACCCATATACTATAGGTTCCCTGATTAGGTGGAACCCATATACTATAGGTTCCCTGATTAGGTGGAATTCATCTACTATAAATTCTCTGATTATTATTATTATTATTATTATTATTATTATTATTATTATTATTATTATACTTTATTTATATAGCGCTTTAGATTTAGGTGAGACTCATCTATTATAGGTTCCTTGATTAAATGGAACTCATCTACTATAGGTTCCCTGACTATGTGGGACTCATCTATTATAGGTTCCCTGATTAAGTGGAACTCATCTACTACATGTTACCTGATTAGGTGGAACTCGTCTACTTTAGGTTCCCTGATTAAGTGGAACTAGTCTACTATAGGTTTCCTGATTAGGTGAAAGTAATCTACTATATGTTACCTGATTAGGTGGAACTCATCTACTATATGTTAACTGATTAGGTGGAAGTAATCTAATATATGTTACCTGATTAAGTGGAACTCATCTACTATATGTTACCTGATTAGGTGGAAGTAATCTACTATATGTTACCTGATTAGGTGGGACTAATCTACTAAATGTTACCTGATTAGGTGGAAGTAATCTACTATATGTTCCCTTAGATGGAAATTATCTACAGTACTATATGTTACCTGATTAGGTGGGACTAATCTACTAAATGTTACCTGATTAGGTGGAAGTAATCTACTACATGTTCCCTTAGATCTAAGTAATCTACTATCTGTTACCTGATTAGGTGGGACTCATCTACCATGTGTTCCCTGATTAGGTGGGACTCATCTACCATGTGTTCCCTGATTAGGTGGAACTCATCTACTATATGTTTCCTGATTAGGTAGAACTCATCTACTATATGTTCCCTGATTAGGTAGAACTCATCTACTATATGTTCCCTGATTAGGTGGAACTCATCTACTATATGTTCCCGGATTAAGTAGAATTCATCTACTATAAATTTCCTGATTCGGTGGGCTCATCTACTATAGGTTCCCTGTTTGGGAGGACTCATCTATTATATGTTCCCTGGTTGACTGGGACTAATCCAAAAAGATGAAAGCAGCAGAATGTGAAAAGTAAGTCATCGGGGAAGAAACCACCAAGGAAAACAATGGCAGAGCAAGCATGGCCCACACATGTCCCAGTGTTCATCTGTGAAATGTTGAAGGCTAGGCCATTGTGGCTTAGTGGTTTGAGCATTGGACTATGACTGGAAATCAGGGTTTGATCCCCAGCACAACCATGAAACCATAGGAGGGACCTTGGGCAAGGCACATGCTCTCATGCTCAAAGGAAGGCCATGGCAAACCTCCTCTGAACAAATCTTGCCTGTAAAACCCCATGATAGGTTCTCCTTAGGGTCAGCATAAGTAGGAAACAACTTGAAGGCACACAACACATACATACACAACAACGGCACCGTTTAAAACGGTTAGCCCAATGGACTCTGCGAAATAGCATCCCTGGGCCTTTCTATCCAGAATTAGAGTGATCTGGAGTAGTTCCAATATTTCTTCTTGTTGTTTTCCCCACCCGCTTTCATTTGGGCTCCGTGTCTCGACTTCCGAAAGGTCAGCGCAACCGTCGCACCGGTCTCCAAACGCGGCGCTTCCACAAGGCAGTTAATATTCCCAACGAAAAAGAGCGCCACGGACTTCCGAATCGATTCCGTTCGGACCGGAGAGGAGGGATAGGGAGCAGATATTTTCATGAGCAAATGTAAAAACCGAGGAAATATGTAGTAACCGCGTTGTTAAATGATGTTCCCTCGGAGATCCTTCGGTGGATCATGAAACGATATCCCACATTGATTAGTCAAACGCACCGAAAAAGGAGTTGGAACACATGGCAATGCAAATCTTAATAGGGAAACCCTGTGATAGGTTTGCATTAGGGTTGCCATAAGTCGGAAACAACCCAAAGGCACACAACAACAACAACAACAACAACAACAACAACAACAATAACAACAAACCCCTTGTACAGGATAGGAACTTTTTAAACACAATTCCCAACTAGTGTCTGGGGCTGCATTTGAACTGAACACAGAAGTGCAATCCATATCCATGGATTCTTTATGCACAGATTCAAACATCCATGCCTTGAGAAAATATATATATATATATATATATATATATATATATATATAGTTTCAAAAAGCAAACCTTGATGTCATTTTATACAAAGGACACCATTTTACTACACCGTTGGATTTAATGGGACTTGAGCATCCTGGAACGAAACCCCAGCGAGTACCGAAGGCGCACAGTAATGCAGTTTGGTACCACTTTAACTACTATGGCACCATGCTATGGAATCCTGGGATTTATAGTTTGGTGTGGCACCAGACCTCTCCCTGACAGAGAAGTTTAAACAGCTCCCAAAAATGACAAATCTCAGGATTCCATGGCAATTAAAGCGATGTTAAAGTGCATTAATTCTGCGGTGCGGATGCAACCTGGGTCTTTGCGCACGCAATTAATCGGAGGCCAAACTCAGAAACCTCATTCTTCAGGATGGAAATAAAGCGAGGAAGAGGTGAAATGCGTAAGGTGGGAGAGATCCAAGATGCGCCTGTTTGGAATCCAGAACCACCGGGACCATACCTACCGTTTTAAACCGGACAATACCATTTTATATTTTTACACTTCCAGACCGTCCCGTCATTTTAATACAAATGTCAATTTTGTCCCGTTTTCAAGAAAGAAAAGTCACCGAAGAACATTGAGCTCGATAGGTTCATGTCATAAAACTTTTGGCATCATCTCGCTTTTTCACGGCTACGGACTATTGCATAACGCTGTGCCGTTTTCGCCATCGCGGCATTGCGATTTTGTCTCAAAGGACATGGTCAGCCTATATTGGAGGGAGACGCTGTCCTCCCATCGCAAACACATGCATACTGTTTTCTATTTTATATATCTTAAAGGATTTTTAAAGGTTGCGGAGGAGTGCTGAAGCTGTGCACCATGCGCCGGGTGGGAGAGATCTGCAAGGCAGGCCCAGCCATTCAGTTACATGATCTAAATTCTAATCAAACATCATTTAAGGCATGTTTTATTTCTGCCTCTGGAGAGATAGTTCCTCCAGAGCCCTTGCCATGGCAACCGGTGTCTCATTTCAGAAGTGTCATGGCACATTATCATCCTTGCAGCTCAACTGCGCCCGCCTGACAAGTCCTCCCTGCCCCTCGCCATGGCGTTGGCGGCGTTGGCGGCAGCGGCACACGCCGGGCTTCGGCTGTTTATTTTGGGTGTCAGGCGGCAGATTGAAAGGGGACAAGCCTTGCAGGCAGACAGACAGGCAGACAGACACCCTGTTTGGCGATAAGAGATAATTGGAGGAGATATTTGCCTACATATGCATACATGGTGTGGCGCATTGTGAAGCATAAGAGGGCCTCTCCTCCTCCTCCTCTTCCTCTGAGCAGGCAGACAGAGAAGCACAAAGGAGGCCCAGAAGGAAGAGCTGGGAAGGAAGGAAGAAGGCAAGGGAAGACAGGAAGGGGAAAGAGAGAAAGAGAGAGAGAGAGAGAAGGATGGGAAGGAAAGAAGGGAGGGAGGGAAAGAGAGAGAGAAAGAAGGAAAATAAAAAAAGAAAGAAGAGAAAGGGATGGGAAAGAAAGGAGTGAGAGAAGGAAGGAAGGAAGGAAGGAAGGAAGGAAGGAAGGAGAGAAAGAGAAAAGGATGGGAAGGGAGCGTCGAAGGGAGGGAGGGAGGGAGGGAGGGAGAAAAAGAAGGGGAAAGAAAGAGAGAGGGATGGAGGAGACAAAGATGTAAAGGAAGGAGGAGAGGGAGGAAGGGAAAGAAAGAAAGAAAGAAAGAAAGAAAGAAAGAAAGAAAGAGGAAGAAATGAAGCAAGGAAGGAAGGAAGGGGAAAAGGAAGCAAAGGGAGGGTGGGAGGGGAAGAAAGGAAGGAAGGAGAAAAGAAAGAAAAAGAAAGAAAGAAAAGGGAAAGGATGGGAAAGAAAGGGAGGGAAAGAAAGAAAGAAAGAAAGAAAGAAAGAAAGAAAGAGGAAGGAAGGAAGGCAGGCAGGCAGGAAGGGGAAAAGAAAGAAAAAGAAAGAAAAGAGAAAGGATGGGAAAGAAAGGGAGGGAAGGAAAGAAAGAAAGAGGAAGGAAGGAAGGAAGGAAGGAAGGAGAAAAGAAAGAAAAAGAAAGAAAAGGGAAAAGATGGGAAAGAAAGGGAGGGAAGGAAAGAAAGAAAGAGGAAGGAAGGAAGGAAGGAAGGAAGGAAGGAAGGAAGGAAGGAAGGAAGATCCTCCTTCATAATTCAATGGGTATGCCTAGGCCAGAAGCTGACCATAGAATTGCATGGGAGGACCAAGAAATGCCTAGAGAGAACAGTTCTCTAGGCATTTCTAGGTCCTCCAGCGTGATTCTATGGTACACTTGGGCCGGAAACTGACCATAGAACCACACTAGAGGATCTAAAAATGCCTAGAGAGAATGTATTTTTTTCAGAAACTGCGGATACCAAATGCACGGATACGAGGGACTTCATTTGAGATGATGGCACATGGATTGCTTTCTGATGCTCCGGAGATCGGAACGCAAAACATCGGGTTCCAACTGCAAGGGAAGAGATTCCACCCAAACATTAAAAGAAGACTGCCTTGACTGTAGAAGCAGTTTGAGATGGGAAGAGAACACTTCCGAGGATGATGGACTCTTCTTTCTTGGAGGCCTTTAAGCAGAAGTGGAATGGTGGGGATAGACTGGATGACTCTGGAGATCCCTTCCATCCCTACAATGCTATGATTCCTGTGTATAGATTGCCGTTATCTAGAGAGCCAGGAGGGAGGGATGTTCTTCTCTCTGTTATATATTTGCATGTCTAGAAGCAGTCAACTGTCTGCAAGGATGAAAAAGAAAGGCATTTGGAACAGCTTCATGGTGCCATCCATTAACATCCCCCCTCTCTCATCCCTTGGACAAATTTAGGTTCACGCCAAGGGAACATATTCTTTTTTAAATAGGGGAAGGGGGGGAAAAAGAATCCAGTGATTCATGTGACGGAAACCCACTCTGATACTCTCACCACTGATGGAGTCCATTTAATATTTTAGCAATTTTCCAGTAATTGTACCGCCGGAAAGGAAGAGATGTATGGCTCGGAGGTGCTTGTGTAGCCATCTTGCATCCTTCCTAGGGCACAGCCATGCATCACTGCGGGGAAAGTATCTTGCGGATGCTGGAAAGTGGGATGCATCGGGTGAGAAATGAGGAGCGCAGGATGGGTGCCAACTTCTGGTGGCTTAAGAGAGGGGCAAAGGCGCCAATGGATCACCCCAAGGGTGATATCTACCTTCATTCCCTCCGACTTGTTAACTGACTTAGATGCCATTTTGGGATCCCTCTTTGCTCTGGAGTGATGCTAAGCGGTTAAAATGGTCACTGCCAGGTGCTTGCAACCTACATTGACCTTCATGCCGTTTCCGACTTATGGCAACCCTAAGGTTTGCTCTTGCCATCCTCTGAGGCTGAGAGAGCGCGGCCTGCCCATGTTTCATGGCTCTGCAGGGATTCGAACCCCGGTCTCTAGAGTCCAACGCTCAAACCACTATGCCACGCTGGCTTTGGCACGTATGTTATTTTAAATAGTGGTACATCTACAGCGCTTTATAAATAAAGGTTAATAATGATAATAATAATAATAATAATAATAATAATAATAATAACAATAATCTTTGCTGCATTGGACAGGCCTTCCTAACCATGCTGCCCAATGGCACCCCCTTGGTTCTTGCCACGTTTTGCCCTAATGCCATGACCGACCGTCGGCCCTCCGTATCCACAGACTCTTTACCTACAGATTCAACCATCCATGGCTTGTAAATGTATATATTTTAAATACATCGGTTCCAAAAAGCAAACCTTGATATTGCCATTTACATAAGGAAAGCCATAAAGCAGCGATACATTCGTCCCTCCCTATCCACGGATTCTTTATCCAGCAATTCAGATATCCACAGCTTGAAAATATTCCATATATATATATAGGAACGTTGATTTTGCCACTTTATATAAGGGGCACCCTTTTACGCCATTGCAATTATATCATATTATATATAAATTATATAAGGGGCATCCTTTTATGCCATTGCAATATCATATTATATATAAATTATATAAGGGGCATCCTTTTACTCCGCCATTGCAATAAAGAGGACTTGAGCATCCATGGATTTGGGGCCTGGAACCAAACCCAACAGATACCAAAGGCCCAAGGTATAAGATTTCGGTGTTACCCTACAAGCCTATGGAGGTCTTACTCCAAAGTGCTTCGACGGAGAGTTCCTGCATGGCAGAATGGGGTTGGACTGGGTGTCCCTTGGGGTCTCTTCCAACTCTATGATTCTATGAAAGTAAGAGCCATTAAATTCATTGGGATTTCGTCCGGTTTACAGAATCAGGGGTAGTGGGGCTTGTTTCGGACTTCAACACAGCCGCTTTATTTGGTTGAACGTTCCTCTTGGCCAGATAAAGGAGAGTCTTATTCCGCCCGGAGAGTAGTTTTCCACCTCCTCCTCTTGGGAAAAGCTACAGAATAAACAACTTCCTAATGGAGACGTGGGCCTATGCAGCCCATGCAAACGAGGCCTCCTTCCTTTTTATCGTCGCGCCTCGTTCCCTTTGGTGCTTTAAAGCAAAAGGTATATAAAACCAGTAATGGCATAACAGCCAGCCATCCTCTCCTGAAATGCCTGGTATAAAATAGACAACTCCATAGTGCCTCGCTTCTCTCCGGAGACGTAGATCCTTGGAAGTTAAGGAGGCCCTTTACGACGGAAGGGGATCCCGATCGGAGCAGATGCCCGGGACGGAGAATGTCGATCCTCACGTTTAAAACAATTGGGATCCGGCCCTAATGTTAGGCAAAGCGAGTCTGCGGGGGCAGAAATAAAACAGATTGACACTACTTTGCCATGAGCCATGGCTCACATTCTGGGCTGTTTAACCTTCCCTGATAGAGAAATCTAGAGCCACAACTGCAAATCCCAGGATTCCATAGCACTGAGCTAAAGCGGTGTCAAACTGGATTGTTTTCTGCAGTGCAGATCAGAATGGAGGCACACCTGTGCTAATATCATCATCATCGAATATATATCATCATGTATTTATTTCTTACCTGACTCTCCCCATGGATCAAAGCGAGGATCTTTGACAAGTCAATAGAAATAACAACATCAGTGAAACCACGTGATTTTAAAAACATGCAACGGTTTAAAAGGCATGACACATTTTCCAAACAGTCTGCATTTAAAATTCAATATCTTAATCCACAATTTATAATAATCTAATAGTAATAATAATGATGATAATAATAGTAGTAATAATACGCTGTGCTCCGCGTCCCTTTCTTCAGTGGCTGCAGCTGCACCGCAGAAATTATGTCGTTCGATGCGCCTTTAACCGCCTTGGCTCCATGCTATGGACTCTTGGGATTTCTAGTTTTGCAAGTTGTGCCACCGGAGCCCTGGAACAAACTAGGTCACAGTGTTAAAGCGGGGTCAATTCGGATTATCCATGCAGTGCGGATGCGGCCAAAGCAAATGCGTCGAGAGCCTGGAGAGTTTTTGCACGTTGCATCACGAAAACGGTAAGGTTTTGCAAACTTTGGTCCAAAACACACTGGAGAAATGATCCAGTTTGAGACCCCTGGCTCAGCGCTAGGGAGTCCTGGGAACTGTAGTTTATCATGGTTCCAGAATTGTTTCCGACAGAGACAGCTAAATGTCTCACAAAATGACAGCTCCCCAAATTCCCTTGCATTGAGCCAGGGCTGCAATGTGTTTTGGACCTCAGTCAAGATGGAGGTTTGCAATAGGCCTTTTCTCTTGACTAGACCTGACCTCTCCTTACTCCCCCAAAGTTTAAATTTCACACCTTTATTTCCTACCTAGAGATGAATCATGAAAACTGGAGACTCAGACCCCGGAGATTCGGAAAGCCAATATGGGGTGAGGAAACTAAGAAGATGCCCACGGTATTTGGAGAAATGCAACTACATCGAGTTGGAGAGACGCTGTTTTTCACCTCCTTCATTCCTTGGTTAGATACACCAAGCGGCCTGCGAGTTCGAATCGATCGGGCCTATTGTTTCACAGAGACGCAGCGGTTCACAAAACAACTGAGATTAATAACACGCCGGGGCCTTTCTTGGCGTCGGCGTCGGCGAAGTTCGGTTGCGTCAAAGTCTGGCTGGACCGCGAGGAAAGTGGCTAGAGAGATGAGTGGCTCTTGGCAGGACTGCGGCTATTTGTACGGAAAGGTGAGACAGAAACAATTCCCACTCGGCTGGTCAAGATGGAGGCGAAGGAATCTGAGCTGCCTTTGCCTTGCAGAGATTCAACAGATGGGTCCCGGTTGCCCGGTTTTGAAATATTCACAATATTGCAGCTTCTAGGGAGAAGTTTCAGCGATTTGCAAAATTCTGCTGGTCTTCGCAAATGCAGCGAAGGGAGGGACCAGCTTGGTTGCAAACAAGAAGAGAGGCCACCTTAGTATCCGCAGATACTACATTTTCCTTGCTGTGAAAATTCGGTGTCCTCATGAGGCCAGACTACTTTTTCTGAATTGACTTTGTGGCCAAATAAGATTCCCTCCCAGCTTGGTTGCAGGTTGGTTGCAAACTGATTTGAATTGAATTCGTGGCCAGGTAGGGTTCCCATAAGGACCAGCTTGGTCGCAGGTTTGAGGTTGGTTGCAAACTGGTTTGAATTGAATTCATGGCCAGGTAGGGTTCCCATAAGGACCAGCTTGGTTGCATGTTTGGGGTTGGCTGCAAACTGGTTTGAATTGAATTCATGGCCAGGTAGGGTTCCCATAAGGACCAGCTTGGTTGCATGTTTGGGGTTGGCTGCAAACTGGTTTGAATTGAATTCATGGCCAGGTAGGGTTCCCATAAGGACCAGCTTGGTTGCATGTTTGGGGTTGGCTGCAAACTGGTTTGAATTGAATTCATGGCCAGGTAGGGTTCCCATAAGGACCAGCTTGGTTGCAGGTTTGAGGTTGGCTGCAAACTGGTTTGAATTGATTTCATGGCCAGGTAGCGTTCCTTTAAGAACCCAATTGGTTGCAGTTTGGAGTTTGGTTGCAAACCGGTTTGAATTTAATTCATGGCCAGGTAGTGTTCCTTTAAGAACCCAATTGGTTGCAGTTTGGAGTTTGGTTGCAAACCGGTTTGAATTTAATTCATGGCCAGGTAGTGTTCCTTTAAGAACCCAATTGGTTGCAGTTTGGAGTTTGGTTGCAAACCAGTTTGAATTGAATTCATGGCCAGTTAGGGTTCCTTTAAGAACCAGCTTCGTTGCAGGTTTGAGGTTGGTTGCAAACTGGTTTGAATTGAACTCGTGGCCAGGTAGGATTCCTGGTAGGATTCCAGCTTGGTTGCAGTTTAGTCCAACATGGTGCACAGTGCAGCATTTTGACCCTTGGATTTTGCCTCTGGAGACCCGGGTTCGAATCCTTGCTCAGCCCAATGGTTAGCCTAGGGACATGTCACACTCTCTCGGCTTCAGGAGAAGGCAATGACAAACCTCCTCTGAGCTAATCTTGCCAAGAAAACATATGGAGACCCCAGCTTGGGGATGCCATAAATTGGGAATGGCTTGAAGGCACAGCTACTATGTACTGCTCTTTGCAGAGCATTTCAGCCCTCATGTGTTATCTGTGCATTTTGGTGACTTCTTACAATGTGAAATAAGTACAATGATTTCCAGAATGGAGTGGAGTGGGTTGTTACACGCAGCCACATATATGGAAGCATGGATGGCTAGTTGCTCCCATGTTAATGGCTTTAGATACTATTACACTGCAACCGCCAACAGCCCTGGACTGCAAAGGCGATGGTAAAGGATACTGGGAGTTGCAATTCAAGGGCTGCACCATTCCCAGCCTTGGGCTTGATTGGCAAATCGGGTTCATTTTTTAAAAAGCGAATGTTTAAAGTCAGATTGGAACCCCACTTGATTCTCCTTGGATCAATTCTCAGCCCTTGTATTAATTGGTGAGTTTATTGATCGGTTTCCTTAATGAAGTGTATAGCGGCCTCTAGTGGCAGATAGGAGAAAAGCCTGATTATATCTTTAATAAAGCTGATTTTTCCCCCTCGCATCAGATTACTTTCTTTTGTATAGAAATGTTTTTAATGTTTGCTATTGTTTTAACTTGGGACTGTTTTCCCTGTACTGGAAGGAAGGCAGGATATAAATAAACCGAAATACAAAACTCTGTATGTGTGTGTGTGTGTTTTAGTCTATGACCGTAACAAACATGAACTGAACTATGTGTGTGTGTGTATACAGACGTATATGTATATGTATAAGAGTGTGTGTCTGTATATGTTTTTGTGTGTGTGCTAGTCTATGACCGTAATAAAGATGAACTATATGTGTGTGTGTACACACACAGATGTATATGTGTGTGTGTGTGTGTACAGATTATATGTATATGTATGTACATGTGTGTGCTGGTCTAGGACCGTAATAAAGATGAACTGAACTATATATATGTATATGTGTGTGTGCATATATCTATATCTATATATATATAGAGAGAGAGACATATATGTATGTATGTGTGTGTGTGTGTATATATATATACATATGTGTACATGTGAACATATATATATATATGCATCTATGTGTGTGTGTGTGTGTGTGTATATATATATACGTGTGTGTGTGTGTGTGTGTAGCATCCCATTGCTCCCACTTTCACTGCCATGGTTCCCTTCTGCAGACTCCTGGGATATGTAGTTTTGCCAGCACCCCAGTGCTATGGATTTATAGGGGACTACCTTGAGTACCTTGTTCCCAATGTATGGCAGTTCCCCTGCCATCCTAAGATGACTGTTTATGATGAGTACCAACTTCTCATTCTCAGGATGGCAGGGTCTATCAATCCACTTCCACTGGGATAGACCCAAACTCTGAATTTACGGGTGGGATATCCTATTTGTCCAGCACACTACTTGCAGCACTGTCCTGCCGAACGCTGCCCGTGTTTATGTTATAACGTCTAATGGAGATAGTTGATTCGGTCCGACCCATTGCATTACATCTTGTAACGAAGAAGATACAGCATAATCTTTGCTTGTGGCCATAGATCTAGGGGAGCGTGGCCATGCATTTCTTGGCCGTACTTTCCCTTCAAAGCCATAACCCTGCAGAATGCAAGCCTTGATCCATTTTTACAATCCCTATTACAGTTCTGGATGCCTTGGGTCCTACAGCCCTTGGGTTGACAAACCTTCTTCAAACAAAACTCCACCAAACAGTGATACCTTTATTGGACAACCGAAACACACAATATACTTGTTGCAAGCTTTCGGGAGCTCCGTGGCTTCTTCTTTGGACAAGCTTGCAACAAGTGTATTGTGCATTTCGGTCGGCCTATAAAGGTATCACTGTTTGGTGGGATTTTGTTAAATGGCCAACAAAACTTCTGTTTTTCTAACGGATGGCGTTCTTTTGATACAGATCCGCGCCACTCGTTTCATGTCGAGAGCGCACCACGTGTTCAGGACGCACCAGCTTACGGCAAAATGTCGGCAAGTCGATGCTGTCGTCGCAACATTTCCAAAGAACACGCTTTGCCAAAAACGTAGGATCTCATGTAAGGACCGAATTGTGTTCCTCTGATTTACACAAATTTGGGCAAATCGATAGTATAGATCATTGTGACACTCACCTTGCTGACGCTATCACCACAAGAAAACACATTTTAAACATGAAATGTTTTAATAAAGCCTCTCTCGTTGGCTCAGAAAGTCGGTTTAGTCTATCTATCCATCCCCCAAGTTGGGAACTATGCGCCGTTGGGTATGATTTCCGTGTTGCTCCTCACAGAAACCTTTCCATATGTCCGTATTTGGTAAGTTTCGCCTTTCTAAAGTGTTGCGCCGTAGACGATTGAATCAATGCGACCATTGCTGCTTTTATTTTTGACCGCCTTTCTACTAACAAGGTTGCTTTGTTTTCGCTGTATCTATCCATGCACCCAAATGTTCTGGTTCAAGGTATTAAATGGCTTTTTTCATACTTTGTGATAAATCCGTATTGTTCTGATGTTGGTACTGTTTGTCAAATATGTGTTTGCATTGGCTGTTGTGTTCCTCTTGCTAATAGTAAGTAGTCTAATTAATAGCTAATACGTTTCCGTCAATGTGCTAATATTGGTACCAATACCTTGGTGAAGAGCCTATGATGCAAATGCCAAACCGATGGATGGATGGATAGATGATAGATAGATAGATAGATAGATAGATAGATAGATAGATATTAACTAACCCAATCTCGCCTTTTGTGTCGTCACATCTGAAACCGATCTTTTTGGTTTCTGCCCGCACATAAAGGTAGAAACATATTTCTTTTGGGTAGCTTTGCTCCTCTCCGTAAATTATACCTTTTGGCCGGCTCCAAACTAACTTTATTTCATCAGTCTCCTTGCCGCTTTCCTTCCTCTGATTTTTCTCGTTCTTGGCAAGGGTCTTCCTTTTATGCCTTTTCCCATCCCACCCTGCTCTTAATTAAAACCATAACTTTTAATTACTTTCTTGCTATAAGAATGATTCACAAGACCAAGTCGCCAAAGTCACCGTCTTCCTCCTCTTTCTTTATATTCACTTAAAAGATCTACCAGGTCCCCCCTGTGATCTTTGGCTATGAGACTTGTTCCATCGGCTTTCGTCGCTTGATCTTAAGGAGACGATAATTAATTTTTTAACAAATAAATAAATGAATTATGAATGCAAGCGTTGGCTTTCATGGAAACGCTCTGGGGTTTTTTTTGGTTCCAAGACAAATGAATGGATAAGAAATGACACTTTGGGGAATGGTTAGAAATGCCCCGGAAGCTAGAGCATCCTCTCCATTCAGAAATCCAATCCTGGATCTTCTCAACTCCTATATCTTCACCGATTGTGAGGGAAGGTCTATTGCAACTACTTTCCAAAGTGATTGTAACAGGCCTTCAGTTACAATCGGAAGACGCAAAATTGCATCCTCATCTTTACCGATCGTAATGTAAGGGCCATTGCTACTACTTTCCAAAGTGATTGTAATGGACCTTCCGTTACAATCGGAGCAGGAGAAATTGCATCCGCATCTTCACCAATTGTAAAGGAAGGGCCGTTACAATTACTTTCCACAATGATTGTAGCAGGCTTTCTATTACAATCGGAGGAGGCGAAATTGCATCCTCATCTCTACCAACTGTAACGTAAGGTCCATTGCAACTACTTTCCAAAGTGATTGTAGCAAACCTTCAATTACAATCAGAGGAGGCGAAATTGCATTCTCATCTCTACCGATTGTAATATAAGGTCCATTGCAACTTCTTTCTAAAGTGATTGTAACAAGCCTTCAATTACAAGTGGAGGAGGTGAAATTGCATCCTCATCTCTTCCAATTGTCACTTTGTAACTACTTTCCAAAGTGATTGTAACAGACCTTCCGTTACAATCGGAGTAAGAGAAATTGCATCCTCATCTTCACCAACTGTAACAGAAGGTCCATTACAATTACTTTCCAAAGCAATTGCAACGGACCTTCCATTACAATTGGAGGAGGCAAATGCATCCTCATCTTCCCTGATTGTAATGGAAAGTCGGTTACAATTACTTTCCAAATGCCCAAATCCCAGGGAAAATGCAAAGGCCGAGAATTTTGCTTGGCACCTCTCCATCCACTTGGACTCTGATTTGTCTTTCAAAGCACCCTTTGGAAGAAGCTCTTTGGATATTGCAAGGTATTTCATCCCGTCCATGAAAAAAGTATATGTCTGAAAAGCCACAGTCAAGCAAAGTCCAAGTGGAAAGCTGGATGGATTGGGAATGAAAGCGATGTAACCATTGCATGTATTTCGCCTCTGCTCTTATTAATAGGCAACCCTTGTTCTCCTCCCATAGATCTTCTCCAATCGGATGCATTTGAACCCGGTTTTCAAAGCTCAGCAGGACGCAGGATCCCATAAAATGAAATGTTAAAATGAACGGGGAGGGAGGCATTTGTGGAAATGACCATTTTTAAAGAGGCAGATAAAAAAATATCATTCTGCGAAATGGATTTGCTGGCATTCTTCACCAAAAACCGCGCACCTATTAAATTACAGAAGCCATTATTCCTGCTCATATATATATATATATATATATATATATGATGAAACTTTTCCCTCTCAAGACAGATTTTATTATTTTAAGTGGAGTTTAAAACCCGCTTTCCTTCCCGACGATAAATTTCAGCAAAAGACGACGCTCCAAGAAACGATGCACAGAGCCATAATTGTTCATCCAAAATGGAGCCGTTGAGCCTCTGAGGGCAGAACTGGGTTCGAATCCTGATCGAACAGGGCTCCTTAGTCTCTCCAGGCTAGTTTCTTCCTCCCTTTCAACCCAATCTGCCTCTTAGGGCTGTTGAGGCAATAGAGGTGAGAACATGGGCAATTACATACACATCGGCTGCATCCACACTGCACAGTTAATGCAGGTTTATACCGCTTTAACCGCCACAGTGCCATCCTAGGGAATTGTTGGTGCCTTACTACAAATCCCACAATTTTCTGAGCAGGAGGGTTTAACATCTCTGTGTTGAAATGTTTATTTTCTACACAGAAAACGCTGTTTCCGGTTGCGGAAAACCACCGCCACCTTCTGCGCAAAGCGACAATTTTACGCAGAATAAGTCCCCAAATGGGAGGATTCTCGTCGGTCCATGCTTTTTTCTCATCAGGGTTTCTCCACGATTGAAAGACACGTTTTCTGACCCATTATTGGAAATATATTATTTCCGTTCTTGTATATCATACCTACATCTAAGGATGCAGTCCCCCAAAAAGCTAAGTACAGCGAGGACACTATAATAAATGAAGAGGAGGAGGAGGAGGAGGAGGAAGAGCTGGTTGTTTGGGGGAAATCCACATTTGGTCATAATGGAGTTTATCAGACAGAAGGAATTTTTCTTAATTTCAAAGGAAAAGAAAGTGGGGCCAGAACGCATTCACGTGAATTCGCTAGTTCAGCAAATTTACGTGAATGCAAATTGCGTTCGGACTGGCTTCCCATTGCCTGAAAATAGCATGCCATTGCCCAAATTTGCGTGTGGTATTTTATCACGCAATAACATGAAACCCCATGGTTGCGTCCGGACTGACTTCCCATTGCCTGAAATTGCGTATGGTAGTCTATCATGCAACGTGAAACCCCATGGTTGCGTCCGGACTGACTTCCCATTGCCCGAAATTGTGTATGGCAGTCTATCACACAATAACGTTAAACCCCATGGTTGCGTCCGGACTGACTTCCCATTGCCCGAAATTGCGTGTGGTAGTCTATCATGCAATAACGCTAAACCCCATGATTGCGTTTGGACTGACTTCCCATTGCCCGAAATTACGTGTGGTAGTCTAACACACAACAATGTTAAACCCCATGATTGCGTTTAAATCGCCATTGGATTATACTTCGAATTTCCCTTGTCTGGTAACGTCTAATGAATCCGAAAAGGCACAAGACGCTAAATCCAAGTTAGGATCATAGTTGAACAAGACTTTGTATGTGTGTGTGTGTGTGTGTGGGACAAACAATCTTTCGGTGCGGCAGCACAACTTTCTGCACCGAAAACGATGTTTTCTGCAAAAAAGCAACCTTGCGCAATTTCGGCACTGGATCAATCTCGAACTGAGGAGGTTCTCGTCATCCCAGGCTTCCTTCTCTACACGGTTTCTTGACATTTCGGAGCCATAAAATTGCAGAATCGGAAGAGACTCCATCCAATCCAACCCCTTGGAAGACACAACCCAAATACCCCTATTCTCCCAGGTGCAACTCCGGACGTTTCCCGGTTCCTCATGTCCGGAGTTGCACCTGTGCGTCCCTCCTCTGATCAGAGCAGAGGCAGGTTGCATTGGCGCCTTGTGCGCATTTCACAGGCGCATACCTTTTCGCCTCGAGGATTTGCACAAAGCTCCTGCCCCGGGAAATAAAAGGTTAATTAAAAGCAGGTCCCTTCCTTGTCCTCTTTGGCTGATGGCTGGGATGGCTGCCAGGGAAGGTTAAAAAACCACCCGCTTTGTGTAGGTTGCAAGGGAAAAGAAGGAGGGAGCAGGTGGTTGGACGGGTGAAAATTTACAGCCAGTTGCAGGGAAAGTCACAGTTCAGCTGTTCTCTGGGAGCAAGTGCTCATGGGAACAGGGCCTGTCCCCTTTCAAAGCCGGAAGATTGATGAAGCCTTCGCTCCCGCCAACTGTAAATATACAGCCAGCCCTTGTCAGATCAGGGATGGAGCATCGCAAGGCCTGGAGGCCCAGAGGTCTGGCTTGGGGATTGTGGGGACGCTCGTCCCACCTCGACACATGCGCGCATGCAACAAATAGGTTCCCTTGAGCTGAAAAGATAAAATAAAATACAGGAGCCGATCAAATCAACCAAGTTCTTCAGGCACAGGGTCACTTCGCTCATGCGCTTGAAATGTTAAGTGGAAAAACCTACACATGGGTGAAAACGGCACTGTGGATCAGAGACATGTAGGTGTCTGCCCAAAACCGGTGCGATGTTGTGGCTTCATAGAATCATAGAGTTGGAAGAGACCGCCAGGGCCATCCAGTCCAACACCATTCTGCCATGCAGGAACTCTCCATCAAAGCATCCCCATTGACAGATGGCCATCCAGTCTCTGTTTAACGACCACATTCAGATTCCAGGAGACCAAGGTTCGAATCTTCGCTCCGGAGTGGAAACTTGGGCACCTTAGAGGAACGGCAAACCACCTCGGAAGAAGTCTTGCCAAAGAAAACCGCCCATTAGAGGGTCGCCAAAGTCAAGAGTCAACTTGAAGGCATCTATCAGTGGTTCTAGCATGGGATAGTCATTTGAAGGTTGGACTCCAGAAGACAAGGGTTCAAATCTCCACTTGGCCATGGAAGCTCACTTTTTGAGCTTGGGCACCTTAGAGGAATGGCAAACCTCCTTGGAAGAAGTCTTGCCAAAGCAAACCGCCCATGAGAGGGTCGCCATAAGTCAAGAGTCAACCTGAAGGCATCTATCCATGGTTCTAGTGTGGTATAGCCATTTGATGACTGCAGAAGGTCCTCACTTGGCCATGGAAACTTGGTGGAGCCTCCTTCTTTGGAGTTTTTTAAACAGAGGCCGGATGGTGTGTATTCCTGCATGGCAGGGGCTTGGCCCTTAAGGTCTCTTCCAACTCTACGATTCTGTAATTCCATGATCATTGAATACTAAAGTTAGGATTGTCCATGCCATCCTATTTCCCATTTCTATGGATGGTTGCGAAAGCTGGACGGTGAAGAAACCGGATAGGAAGAGAACTCATTTCAGAGATATTGTTGGAAAGATGTTCTATGGATACCATTGATTGTTTAAAAGGGAAATAAATGGATCCTAGAAGAAATCAAGCTGAACAATCCCTAGAAACCAAAAGGACTTGTCAAATCATATTTTGGTCATATCATGAAAAGAAACAACTCAGTTGGAAAGACTATAATGCTTGGTGAAGTTGAGAGAGCTGCAGAACAAAATGAAGGAAACATCCACTGGGTTGCACAAAGTGCCCCAACCAGGAATAGTCTTTCGACATACGAAAACGACAAAACACTAGAAGTCACTAGTTGTTGGCCAAAATATCGGACGCACAAAACCCTCTGTGTTTTTCCAAAGCATGGAAACCTTTGCAAAAGATTGACCCGAAGGTCTGACGACACCAAGCGGGAAAGAGCTTTGAACCTTAGACTTCAAATTTGGAAACTGGGGGGATCTGAGAAATACCCCCATATTCCCCAATGGGAGAACTGGTGTTCACCCGGCCTAAGACCCCTGTGCCTCTTCCTCCTCTTAACAAGCCTTTAATTGAGATGTAACGGAGGAGTTATTGTATGTTAAATAAATACTAATTGATTATTTTAAATATATGTGCCAGGGGTTTAACAGCTAAGCAATGAACCTCTTACCATTAACGGGACTGTTAAACGTCAATTATTATGGTTTTATAATCAATGGATAGTTAAGAGGGCTTAATTTCCTCCACTTAGGTTCAATGGGTCAGCGTTTTTGCATGATAGCCGACAGAGGTTTTGTGGGTGAGAAGGAGATCTAGTTCCTAGGATCCATTTACCTGCGTTGGATCAAGGTATGGTTTTTGTGGCCAAACATTCTCCAGGGACAGAGAAAATATCATATCGGGTGATATCTATCCATGATTGTTATTTAGGGTGAACTTGCCTGGCAGAAATAATGCAGTTTGACATGGCTATGTCCCAGAATCCTGGGATTTGTAGTTCAAACAGCATTATTTTCTGCACTGCAGATTCAGCCAAAGTCACGGTTTTGACACTATTTGCCACCATCATAGCTCCCTCCGCACTATTTTGCTGGGCATTTGTAGGTCCTCCATTGCGACTCTATGGTCAGCCTCTGGCTGATGTTGACCACAGAGTTGCATTGGAAAAGCTAGAGATTCTTAGAGAAGTGTTCCCTTGGGTAGAAAAACAACAACATGCTGCCAATTTCTTTCCTTCAGTGAGTCTCAAAGAAGGAGTCTGTATGGTCAGGGTGACCAGATATCCTCCTTTCCCAGGATATGTCCTACAGTTCACCAAACATCTCCCATTTTGAGCAAAGAAGCATGGATCCCTGTTGGAGTTGTTAGCTTTCATTTTCACAACATCCTGCATTTCAACCTTCTATCCAAGAGGGACTTCAAAATGGCTTCCATTTGGCGCATGACAAGCACGCATAAATTTCGGTTCCTATTGGCATTGTTAGCTTTTGGTGTTGCAATGTCCCCCTCTATTCTTCTTGAGCGTGCAACATTTTATGGTGCCTTGTCCTCCTGTGCGGATGGGAGATCTGGTGGCATGGGAGGAGGTCAGTGGGGCAGGTGGCACCATAAGTGACCGCATTGGGTGATGCCAACCCTAGTGATGCCAACTCAAAGTGGATAATGATGGAGATGGGGGGAAAGGAGAGGAAACGAGGTAAGATTACTACGGCTCTACATTGCCTTGAAGAGAGCCAGTGTGGTGTAGTGGTTTGAGCTTAGACAGGGACGTAGCTAGGGTTTTAGGAAGGGGGGGGGTCCAGATTAAGTGCCACCATTATATGGGGCTTGGGTGCAGCAGCACTGCAGCACACACCATTCATTTTTCTAATGAAAGGGGGGAGGTCCGGACCCCAAGAACCCCCCCCCCTTGGCTACGTCCCTGGCTTAGACTATGACTCTGGAGACCAGGGTTTGAATCCTAGCTGGGTGACCCTGGGTGCAAGTCATATTTTCTCAGCCCCCAGAAACCCCCATGATAGGTTTGCCATAGGGACGCCATGAGTCGGGAACGACTTGACGGCACACAACAACAAACACAACATTGCCTTTCCCCACCATGGATACTTTCAACCTGATCGTCGGCGTGTGTGGAGCTCCGTAATGGGTTGCAAAAGCATCTCCAAACACAAAAGGATGAGTCCTTTCTCTCCTTGCCTGCTTTTGCAGCTCCTTAACCCCACCTAGAAGAGAAGGGGGAGAAAGACAAGGTGGAATTGGATGGTGATTATCGCTGAAAGCCTGGGAGCCACCAGCTAACCTTCTAACAATGAAATATGAGAATTTACCTTCATGGTTCAATGCTCGCTATTCAGCTGTCTACCGAGGGCCTAAATCAATGGTTCTCCACCCTCCAGTCAAGGTTTCTCTTTCAAACCCGGCGGGGACGACCCCGGGTTCATCCTCCCAATGCAAGCACTTGGCATTTAATTTCATTAACCTAAGATTGCCCATCCAAATGGCAAGAGGGCACCCGATACCTTTCCGGGAGCATCCGTACCTGTCCCAAATCCCATGCATATCAATAAGCGTGCAATGTTTAAAAAAGAAGACACACACCAAAACTCCACTCTGTTTATTGTCTGTGCTTCAGTTCTTAGATCCTACGATTGCATGATGGCTCCTGCAATGTTCCTTGTCTCCTTTATTCCTTTTTAAAATGGCTCTTAGTCTATTTGTCTTACATCTTAAACACAGGAGAGAATATAAGCCGCATTCCCTTGCCTCATGTCTCAAAAGGAAGGCCTAAGAATAGGAGCTTCGGTTTCAAACACTTTGGGGCAGAGGACTTTTAAGACCGCTGGGTCCATGAGAACTGGAGACAAGGAAAATCTATAGATATTACAGTTAGTGTTGGGGAACATTGCAAGAAAATTGGTCCCGACAACAACAAAACATCATTTGAGCGGCATCTGCACTGCAAAATTAATCTACTTTAACGTCTGGATTTGGAAACGTGTTACACAACACCAGAAAGAGTGTCCCGACGTGGATCAGGACTCCCTGGCTGCTGTCCCAATAGACAACCGGACCAATGCACATCAGTACCATAGTGCGTTTGTGCCCCCAACAAACTACAAATCTCATAACGCCGTAGTAATGAGCCACGGCAGTTCAAGCAGCGTCAAAGTGGGTTATTTCTGCAATGCGGACGCAGCCCTTGCCTCCTTCCGGCTTCCTGCCATTCGAGGGTGACTCCATGGCTGCTGTTGCAGCAGCGTAACATTGCTCTACCAAAGCAATTACAGACCGAAGGACTAAAGGACAGGTTGCCTAAATGAACCGAAGCTGAGTTGGAGAGAGAAAGAGAGAGAGAGAGAGAGAGAGGAGGAAGGACTGCAGAAAGGACGGCGGCACAAGGTGGAAACCAGGAAATGTCTTCATCGCTTTTCGGGCTTCAGATTGGAAAAACAGGGATCAATAAAGCAGAACTTCATTTAATGGTGTGAGAAACTATCCAGAACGGAGATGGGCAGGAGTCGCTTATTGCAAAACAAACAAGCCAATTAGAACCCAGCAAGGAAAGGACAGGAGGAGGTGGAAAGGGGAGGCAGGACTATAAATCCCAAAGGCGCATCACTGGGCGAAGGGAAGAGAGGGGGGGATATTGCTTTATGGTTGAGTAAAAGTCACTCAGGATGCAAACTGAAGGGATCCGGTGGCCCCTCGGAAACTAATGAAAGGAAGACATTGGTAGCTTGAGCCGACTTCCTCAGATGCAAGTTTTGGAGCGGAGAATCCAGAGACAGACCTATATAAATTAACTAAGTGCAAGCTATTTTTGCACTTTCCCAGTTTGCAGCCATTAAAGTAAGGCTGAGGACAAAGGGGGAAAGTGGGAGGTGGAGAGAGAAACCGGGACATTTTAAAAGCAGCTGAAAAGTGGGATGGCAAAAGATTGATCGGGACTTTTCCTGCCGAATTGGGACAGTTGGTGGGTACACAAAGCCAGTTCTTGGGACGCCTTCTCCGACCCCTAACTCAGATCCTTTAAAACACTACCATAATCTCCACTATTCCTGCCAGAGGTCGCCATCCGTGTAAATCTGCGGCTTGGCAGAAGAGACGAAAATACCTTACCAACCCCAGCCAGTCTGTCATGTCAAGATTTTACGGCCTCGGTGGCCGTTTGCACCATAGCCGTCTGTAACATATTAAACAGATTAATTGAAGCAACCTAGAGGGAGTCGAGGAGCTGCCAGTCTTCGCGGCAGCCATTTCGGAAAGGAGCGCGGAGGGCAGGGAACAGGTGGTCAGCGGCCAACATTTGCAGAAGCAACGCTATCAGAAGCAGTGATGTTAAGATACATGCGACAGGGAATAAACGCATGCTGAAAAATACAGACGCGCGCACGTATTTGGCTTGGCTGTTTGGAAGAAACGGGGGTGATCTTGCAAACGTCGTGAAATCTTGCATCGCTTGCGGTTTTCCCCATGGCTACTGAAATACATGCCAGAGGAGCCTGATCTGGACACATGCCTCGCTGGGGTGCATCTCCACTGTCGAAATAATCCAGTTTGATACCACTTTAACAGCCAGGCCTCCACCTTACAGAATGCTGGAGTTGTGGTTTGCAAACTTTGGAAGCAAACGATAAATACCTTGTTGTTGTTGTGTTTGTTGTTGTGTGCTTCCAAGTTGTTTCTGACTCATGGCGACCCTAAGGCAAACCTATCATGGTCTTTTCTTGGCACGTTTCTTCAGAGGGGCTTCGCCATTGCCGTCCTTGGAGGCTGAGAGAGTGTGATGTTCTCCAAGGCCTTAGCTGGGACTTGAACCTTGGTCCCCAAAGTCATCATCTTGCGTTCAAATCACTTTGCCACACTGTCTCTGTAATACAACTACAAATCCCAGGATTCCATAGGAAGGAGCCACAGCACTCAAAGTGGTGTCATAGCGCATTATTTCTACAATGTAGATGCACCCATAGTACTCTAAATAGACGTCTAGGATCTGAATCTTTTTGATTCCAAATGTTACGTCTTTTGCACCAGGCTCCGGCACAAAAGCAAATCTTCCTTTGGAGAGACCCAAATGGTTGAACCTTGTACTGTTTGCCAGAGAGAAATGCCAATGGCCCAAGTTTGTCTTCCTGGGGTTTATGAACATGGAATTGGGTGGGAACTCAGCCCGTAATTTTGATATCTATGAAAGAGGTGGTGATTGCAATCGGAGCTTTAATTTTGATGCTCCGCCGTACTTCGTAACGCGACAGAGTCTTAAAAAATGTAATGAAAGGGCTTGATAGATTGCAGAACTAATCCATTTAGTGCTCCAATAAATAACTGGGGGAACGCATCCAGGGTTTCGGAAGATGGGGAGGGGAAGCTGGCAGCGTTTCCTAGATTTATTCGGGATTTATTCAGGATGGGGGGAGCCAAAGGAAGGTTGGGAGAAGTTCAAGAGAGGGTCTCGCCAAATGGAGGCGGCGGGCAAGAGGACGACAAGGGGAAAAGTCAGCCAAGATGCCAGCATAAGGTCATATTTGGGGTATAATACTGTTTCCCAAGAGGGTCGGCATAGTGTAATGGTCTGAGCGTTGGACTTTGACTCCGGAGTCCAAGGTTCAAATCCTGGCTCGGCCATGTAAACCCATTGGGTGATTTTGGGCAAGTCACACTCTCTCAGCTTCATGGAAAGGCAATGGCAAACCTCCTCTGAACAAATCTTCCCAAGAAAGCCCTATGAGAGGGTCACCATAAATTGGAAATGACTTGATGGCATGCAACAACAAAAGCAAATACAGTTATTGCAAAATCTGGGGGGAGTAGATCCAAAATGCAGAACGCTTTTGGTCCCAAACAATTTGGATAAGGGAGACTCAACCTATATACTGTTTTATCCATATCTGTAGTTATTCTGTAAGCTGTCTGAAGGGAAAGGGCAGGATAAAAAGTGATTGATTGATTGATTGATTGATTGATTGATTGATTGCCCCTAGTCTACACTGCACAAATTAGATGTGAGCTGGATGCCCTTTGTCTCTGCCTATTACAATGTGACTTCAGGAACGTCTGCGACGATGTACCCATTGGCTAAATATAGGCTAAACGTCTCACCGAACTACAGTTTCCATAATTCCCTAGCATTGAGCCAGGGCAGCTAAAGCAGTGCCAAACTGGATTATGGTTGCAGTGCAGACGCAGACGCAGCCAAAGATGAAAGCAGGTATGGAACATATGACAAAGAGGTGGGCTTGATCGATGGGTTGTAAAAATAAAAACAAGTGGACGACGCAATGGCAATGGGGGACGTTGGCCACATCAACACCCCACATTGCCAGTGGGGCCCAGGACCCGTCTGTCGCGCAAGGAGTTAAACCCGTCCCGCAATTGACAATTAATGTGAAGCTCCTTCCATAGATCTCTTAGCAGAGAGCACAACAGGGCAATTAACCCACTAATACACTAGGCTATTACGCCGCTATGTCTCTTATTTTAGCCCGAGGTGATTTGAAACGCATTGGATTAAAGGATATTACAGGAGATAGCATGAAAAATAGTTTAACGTAATGAGTCGTCCCGTGATGTCTGCTATTAAAGATGATTTGCGGTCAAAAACTACAACATGCAGGAGTTCGGGCATTTAGAGGTGGGGGAGGAAGGGGGGACGCTTAACTCTTTTGTGCCTCCGATCAGTCGAGTCAATCAAAGATCATGCCTTCTTCACAATCTTTTATTCCTGGACCAAACAGAGGTGGCGAGGAAGGACCCATCTCTTTGGAAAGGCCATCCTCTGGTCTAGGTACCCTTCCTCTTATGCCTTGATGCCTGGAGACTCTCTGGAGTGGATTGCACTCTGAAGACCACCGAATCATAGAATCGGAAGGGGCTTCGGAGGCTATGAAAGAAAGGGCCATCCCACTCTTTGAAGATCTCTGACAAAGGAAGGTCCTCCACCTTCTGAGGTAGTCCCTTCCATAACAGTTCTTCCAGTCAAGACGTCCTTTCAAATGTCGAGGTGGAATCTGTTCTCTTGACACTTGATTCCATTCATTCATGTCCTCGTCTCTGGGATCTAGAACCCCAGTCCTTCTCCCATGTGAGATCCCTCCAGGTATTTAAAGATGGCTATTGCATTACTTCTCACTCAGTCCTTCCTCCACTTGAGATCCCTCCAGATATTTAAAGATGGCTATTGCATTACTTCTCACTCAGTCCTTCCTCCACTTGAGATCCCTCCAGATATTTAAAGATGGCTATCGCATTACTTCTCAGTCTTCTCTTCTCCAAGCTAAACGTACCCAGCTCTTGAGTCATTCCCTCAAGGAGGGTTTCAACAAAGCTTGGCTTCCAGACCTTTGGTCATCTTAGTCGCCCTTCTCTGGACACGTTCCACCTTGGTCCATATCCTTCTTGGACTGTAGTGCCCAAAACTTGATGTGGGATCTCAGACTTTGTTTCCCTGTCGAACAAGGAGTAGATGGCTGATGTTCCCATCGCCACGCTTGTGCAAGTAATCGCCAGTGCAAAGAGGATTTGCAAGAGGGACCATTTTTCTGCCTTTCACGCCAGAGATCACCCATGGAAGAGTATGGGAATACCAGGCAAACACTTCTTGATTGATGGGGGAACAGATCCCTATTGATCCTAGTAGTTGCTTACCAATAACAGGGCTTTTGGGGGACCTGGTTGGTGCAATCCACTACATTGCACCATACTTACGTCGCTACATAGCACATAATGTGCATAGCAGAATTGCACCAGCTATACTTTGTGGGATAATATTGCTCTCAAGACGTTATCAACCTTATCTGCAATGATCTCACCGCCAAATGGGTCGGCAAGGCTGCGTCCTCAAGATCTCCTACCCGCCGAGGCATAACTAAGCGGCGCTCAATGATCCTGCCTTTATGTTCTTGTTTAAGGATGTGGGATGTTCTTTGCGGGAGGACTGCCGGAGGTCAAGAGTCTGTCTGGAAGGCATGCTCGATAAGTCGCAGATTTTGATTCAGCGCGGCCATCTGGCCTCGAGGAATGCAGAATCCCAGGTAGATCCATGTCAGCAAACCTTGCCTGGAGTAATTTTGGGCTCAAACTGAGTGTGTCTTTTGCAAGGCTAAGGGGTCTTAATGGACCGTTGAGAACTAAACCATCCCCGGAGCTGAATTGAGAAAGAGCTGGAAGCTTAAAGGGTGGCGGCAGGGTGACATTGGTCCCCGCTTGTGGAAATGTCCTGACATTTTGGCCCTGTCAGCCCTGGCTCCAGTCCAATACAATTCCCAATGAATGGAGACATTCTCAGTGTCTCTTTGACTTACTTCACAGGGTTGTTGTGAAGCTAAAGCAGAAAAGATAAAAGGAGCTATGGATCCTGCCTTGAACTCATTGGGAAAAGGCAGACTTTCTGATAATAGTGCATTGGAGACGCCGAACTTTTGAAAATCCATCCAAAGTATTGATCCCTAGCTCCCTCCCCAATGCTGATCAGCTTCTTATAGAGGGTTAAAAGTTTGGATGTAAACCCACAGCAGATTCGCTTGCCTCCATTGAAAGCAGAAAATCAATGCAGCCCATGAATAATGAGCACACAATGCGGAATAGCCCTGCAATGTGCTTGATTTCCAAAGAAGTCATATTTCCCAGGGAAGAAGCCTTCACACCTTTAAGGACATGAGATGCTACTTGGAGTCCCAGTTTTGTGGGAAAGGATACCCACATCTCCCTTCTTCCATCTCCATAATTCGCACACAGGAGCATTAATAAACAAATATCCGCCCGGGATGGATGTTAACTGAATTCAATTAGCCAGCGACTCATGGCCCATTATCTTCCCGACTATATTCTCAGCCTTTGCTCAAGAAACCTAAATGGAGATGTGCATGCGACATATTGTAAACACGGCCTTCTTCGGCATGCACAGAGATTTCAGAGGCAGGACTGTGCCCATGCCATGAGTCCATACAAGTTCAGGTCTTTAGCCTTCTCTGCCCAAGATTGCTGGTGCCTCACCAAACTACAAATCCCAAGAGTCTGTAGGATGGAGCCATGGCGGTTAAAGAGGTGTCAAACTGCATTATTTCTACAGCATCGAAGCATCCTCAATTATCATGACATTGTACATACCAAACAGCAAACTCATCCATAACTGCTCCATATTCACAGTCTCTATTTAAGCTGCAGAAACAATCCAGTTTGACACCACTGCAACTGCCATGACTCAAGGCTATGGCATTCTGGGAACTGCAATTTTGTGACACATTTCGCCTCCTCTGTCGGAGAGCTCTAGTGCCACAACAGACTACGGTCCCCAGATATCCATAGCCTTGAGCCTTGGCAGTTAAAGTGGTGCCAAACCGGGTTATTCTTGCAGTGTGGATGCACCCTTAGTCACCATTGTGACATTCTTTCTACAGTGTAGATGCACCTTAAGACTGTATGGTCTTCTAGCTACCATTTCAGTTCTATCCAAGAATGAGAAAGTAAAGGTTTATGTCTTGAAAACTATTACAAGGAAAGTGTAATGATGAGGAAGAAGCAATTGCCTGTAAAGACTGTCCAGCGGTGGAAATGACTGCCTAGGTGGGTGATGCAGTCTTCTTCTTTAAACAGGGCTTTGAAGACCCATTTTTGGGGGGTGCTTTGGTTGTGTCCTGCATGGCATGGGGTTGGATTAGATGGCCCTTGGGGTCCCTTTCCAACTCTATGATTCCATCTCAAAAAGCAAGGCGGGGAGTGGATGAAGAAGATCAACCTCCTCCTTGTCTCTAATCAAAGACCTTGTCACTGTCACTTTAATGGCACCAGATGCCAGTAACAATAACCAGGCCCTGGCGCCTTTGAAATCCATTATTCCCAAGTAACATGGGTTGCCATCTCTCCGCCATCCGAACGCGCTTTCCTTTTTCGGATGTCACTCCGGGGTTGGCGCGGATCCTCAAGTGGCGAGCGGAACTGTCGCCTCTGATTTTCTTCCCGGGGATGGAGCCAATTCGGGAGAGGAGAAAAGAGGACCGGCCCTTCCTGACCTTTTCTCCTTCAATTTCGCTCCTCTCCTCTCCTTGGGAAAAAGGAGGAGGCAAATCAGCCCTACGTGGAACTGACAAACTCATCACCGCCTGGGCCTGTTACATATACAATAGCGGTGTCACTTGGCATCAGCCGGGAGGAGGCCCTGATGGCATTACAGGCCCATCATGGGTCTCATCGGTCAGCAAATTTAACTTTGAGCCCCCCTCCCACTGCCTTTCACTTCGTTCGCTTTATATTGAGCGAAGGTGGGATGTTTCTATGATGCCCAGAAGAGCCGAAATCTGTTTCCGTTCCAACCGAGCCAGAGTTTGCCACTCTACCATTTCGGTACAGTACTTGCAAACTGGAAAAGTGGGCATGGATCTCACCTGGTTTTTCAAGAAGGTTAGCCATACCTTCCAAAGACTAAGAGATATGGGCATACTTTTCAAAAACTAAGGGATACGGGCATACCTTCCAAAAACCAAGGTATATGGGCATATTCCAGAACCTAAAGGATATAGGCATACCATTCAGAGACTAAGGGATATGGGCGTATCTTCCAAAAACTAAGGGGTATAGGCATACCTTCCAAAAACTAAGGGATATGGGTACACCTTCCAAAAACTAAAAGGTACAGGCATATCTTCTGAAAACTAAGGGATATGGGCATACTTTTCAAAGACTAAGGGATACAGGCCTAACTTCCAAAAAAGTAGATTGTACGCCTCTGGTAGGATTTAATGTTTTGAATTGATTGTATCTGTAAAGCGCCATGTAAACTTATGGCGCTATCCAAATAAAACGATAATAATAATGATAATAATAACTAAGGGACACAGGCATACTTTTCAAAAACTAAGGGGTAAGGGTATATCTTCCAAAAACTAAGGGATACAGGAATACCTTCCAAACACTAAGGGATATGGAGATATCTTCCAGACTAAGGGATACGGGTATATCTTCCAAAGACTAAGGGATATATATGCATACCTTCCAAAGACTAAGGAATAGTCAATAGAGCAATATGGGGCATTTATAGCTTTATAGTCAGTGCAACCAAAGCACAGTGACCCCAGAAGCTAAGGCCTAGATTTGGTTTCGTAGCCAGCGCAGGTACTGAAATGGCCGCCCCAAAGCCAACAAATCCTGGAGTGTGTTGTTAAGACCCTCCAAGTTCTGGTATGTGTGTTCTGTGTTTGCTACTAGCCATGCTAGCTGGGGGATTCTGGAGGCTGCAATCCAAATAAATAATGCTCGGTGGATTCCCGTACACGGTTTTTTCCCATTGGTGAAACACACCGTAACATTCAGCGAAACACAAATATCAAAGGAGGACTACATTTGGGTTCACGGGTTGGTTCTGAAAGCGTGGACGAAACCCGTTTGCTTGAAAAGGTAACCCACATAAATTTCTCCTTCATCCCAAACCAGGAATGGAGCCTCCACGTTGAAAGGCAGTATATCCCTAGCCTGACTCCTATCTCTAGTCTCGACGAGCGTCGACCGATTGATTCAACTGTTGTACTGATGAGAACGGCGAATTAACCCTAAACAAATCCCAGGGACCTGATGGCTTTATTCGACTCTGCTAAAAACATTCAAGCCTCCAAATACAAAATCCTGGATGCAAGAAGAGCAGGCACGACGTTTGCGTCCCACTCCTAAATTGGCATTTCGGCACTGGAAACCGATGATCAGCGTAGACAAACCTTGGAAAGGGGGACATTTTTACGAACAAAAGGGGAAAGAAAGCTTCGCCGCCTTTCACGCAAAAAACAGCGCCGAAAGGAAGACTCCATTGAAAGGAGAGAGCGAGCGAGCGAGAGATTTCGAATTTCCATCACCTCCTCCAAGACTCTGAAGGACAGCAAGGGGTGAAATCCAAATAAACAAACCTAGGCAAAGAGTCCAAGCGGAAAAGGCCCGGTCTGCTGCCGATTATCATTTGAAAAGACTCAGTGGCGGTGTTCTCCTCGTCCTTCCCGGCGATGGAAATGAGATTGTCTGATGTGCGTGCCGGGATAGATTTACCTTTGCGCGGCTTCGGCCCCCCCAATCCGCAGAGAGGGGTCACGCCACCGAAAAGAGGACAAAGGGGGGGACGGCGGATAAAAATGTCATCGCGCAGCTTCATCACACCGACACCAATTTCAGCAAAAGAGGCATTATGCATTTCAAAGGGAGCGCGGCTCTCTACACATGTGCGGCTCTCATTGCCGATCTCTATCGGGTGGCGTGGCCACAATTTATACAACCGCAACGGTATCTGAGCGAGCTTTTTCTTTGTCACCGGAGAGATTCCTTGAAAGATGCCCGGCGGTTTGCTCCGTCTGTCCGTCCGTCCACGGTTATTTGCTTAGTTCGGTTTTGGTTCCCTCCGGCCTACTCCTCTCGGCATCTAAATCAATGCCCGCCTTTGGTTCTCTCTCGGGATGCGAGAAACCAAGGTGAGAGGAATCCGAACACACATACACACACACACATATGCACAAAACACAAGGGGGACAAAACTAATAGTCTTCCCCTCCCTTGTGGCTTGCTCATTTAAAAAAAAAATCTCCATTTAAATGCAAATTTGAGTTTTAGCTGGGGACTTCCCTCCGAAGCATCTCCGGCGACGCCGAGGGAAATAGACGCGGAAATCTAAAATGGCTGACGCTGGTGGAAAGTGGAGGCGGGAGGGGTCGCCATCGGCATGCTCTCAGTTGCAGTCAGAACAGATCGTAAAAATCATAGAGTTGGAAGAGACCCCCCCGCAAGGGCCATCCGGTCCAACCCAATTCTGCCATGCAGGAACTCACAATCTAAGCACCCCCGAGAGATGGCCATCCAGCCTCTGTTTCAAAACCTCCAAAGGAGGAGACTCCATCACTTTCTGAGGCAGCGTCTTCCAATCTTGAACATTGGTTACCATCAGGAAGCTCTTCCTAATGTTGAGCTTGAATCTCTTTTCCTGGAGCTTGCATCCACTGCTCTGTGTCTTATTCTCTGGAGCAGCAGAAAACAAGCTTGCTCCCTCCTCAATGTGACATCCCTTCAAATGTTTAAACAGGGCTCTCATACCACCTCTTAACCGTCTCTTCTCTAAAGTCTTTCCTCGTAAGGCATGGTTTCTTGACCCTTCTCCATTTTGGTCACCCTCTTCTGGACACGCTCCAGCTTCTCAACATCCTTTTTTGAATTGTGGTACCCAGAACTGGACACAATATTCCAGGTGAGGCCTAACCAAAGCAGAATAGAGTGGTACTATTACATCCCTTGATCTATATATTCCAATTGATGCAGCTTAGAATCGCATTGGCCTTTTTAGCTGCCGCATCACACTGTTGACTCATGTTCAATTTGTGATCTACTTGGACTCCCAGATCCCTTTCACGTATTGATGCAGCTTAGAATCGCATTGGCTTTTTCAGCTGCTGAATCACACTTTAATACATCTATTCATACATCTACCACCTAAATTAACCCTCTGCATTCCCACTTTCCTCAAACGTTTTTATAACGTCCCGGTTTCTCTCTCCTCCTCCCACTTTCCCGCTTTGGTGCTCAGATTACTTCAGTTTGCTGCAAACTGGTCTAAAAGCCATTTGCACTCCATTTCTCATTTGAGAAAATGGGAACGCGGAGGATTAATGTCAGATGGTATGGTGGCAGATATATGAATAGATGTGTCTATATCTCCCCGAACCAGAATCATCCGATCTCTTAGAAATCAATGCGGATGGTAGGAGGATAACAGAGAGGAATGCTATCCACTCAAAATTGGTGCCTATCCCTCGAAACCTGTGAATAAGCAATATATGGCAAGGAAAGCAAAATGAACTTTAATGCAAATGGCCAACCTGGGGGAAATAGCTTTCCCTGCGGCTCGGGCCGTGACTTGTTAAGTATTTTTTGCTTAAGTGCAAAATCTTTGCCGTATGGGTCATTAAGTTTCTGCACTGCAATGATAATCATTGGGAAAAGGAGCTCAAGGGAAGGAGTGTGGGAGGCTTTTGGAGAGGAGTGGATAGAAAGAGAGAGAAAGGAAGAAAGGAAGAACCAGGGCCGGCTTCCAATCTTACTTGATCCTGGAGCACATCCAAAATAACCATCCATAAATCCCAATTCTGAACATCCGCTCTCTCTCTCTTGCTCTGCTGCCGATCATGAATACGGCGCATATCTCATTTAATGCCAACATATGAGGCTTCTGGGTCGCCTGTCGCTGCTCTCCTTGTTCTGGTTTTCGCAGAGGAAAATGGTGCGAGGGGGATTTAATCTAAGGTTGCATCCACGTTGCAGAATTAATGCTCAGACTGCCACGCTATGGGCTTCTGGGAGTTGTAGTCTGGTGAGACACTTAGCCTTCTCTAGGTTTGCAAAAACTCAGGCCGCATCCGCACTGCAGGATTATAATCCAGTTTGACGCCACTTTAACCGTCGTGGTGCCATGCTATGGGATTTGGGGATTTGTAGTTTGGTGGGCTCTTTAGCCTTCAGTATTAGTATTATTCAGTTATTCAGTATTGGAGTTATGGATCTGCAACCTGGGTTGCATCTACGCTGCAGAATGAATGCGGTTTGACACCGCTTTAACTACTTGGTGCTGTGGAATTGGTAGGTTTCTGAGATCTTTAAGCCTCTATCGGAGAGCTCTAGTGCTGCAGCAAACTCCAAATCCCAGGAGTCCATAACATGGAGCCATGTCAGCTTAAGCAGTGTCAAACTGTATTAATTCCGCAGTGCAGATGCAACCAAGGAAGAAGGGAACTAAGTAAATTCATTGATTCCTGGACAGTCTTTGCAAGTTGCAGCAAAAAGTCAATGCCAACTGTAGCAAGCTGCTGGTCTCCTAAATGGGCTGGAGACTTGAACTCAGTGCTTGGAGATGTCTAATAAAAACATGAGACCCCGGGCCTGAGACCTTGGGATCTATAGAGAGATTGGGAAACGCTGTCAGTTTTGATATTTGGGTCTACAACTCCCCAAACTCCCCTGCCGCTATGTTTTGGGGATATTTTAGTCTCTCCAAAAAGTAGATTTTGCAAGCTTTGGAAGCCACTGCCGTGCCAACATTTCAACCCACAACTTATCTCAGTCGTTCGTGGACAATCTGGAAAGCGGAATCCAATCTCGGTATGCGACCATTGCAATAGCAGATAAAGAGGAGGTTGCGAAAATGGAGCTATTTTTATACTTGATCGGAGTCATTGGAGAGAAAGGAGTGAGCGAGAGGCTGCGCATGCATTCCTTCAAATGCAGTGCGCTTTGGCCGTAATAGCAGGTTGTGTTTGATGCCAGTCTTGACGTTGGCGCAAATGAAGTAGTGGAACAATATTGCTTTTATCTATTTTCTTCCCTTTTCCTTTTCCTTTTTGGGACAGCGCCAAGCATCAAGGATCCTTGCACCAGATTAAAATCTATGGTTGAGAAGAGGCAAGGCCTGCACCCGCACTGCAGAAATAATCCAGTTTGACACCACTTTAACTGCCAGGTTCGGTCTGTCCAGCTTTGAGCTGAGCCGGTTTTGTGTGCGGTGTGTGTTCTTAAAAGAAGGGTTGGTTAATGTTTTTGTGGATCCGTTCATCACCCGCGCTCTGCCGATAAAAACTGATGGCTTGCATTTAGTTTCTACTGGGTGCATTAAATTCCCATAACAGGAGCAGGAGCTCTGTGAAGCCTACCATAGCTTTTCTCTCTCTCTCTCTCTCCTTCCTTCTTCTCTCTCTTTCACCCCTTTCTTTGCACAGAGATTACATTTCCAACCTAATGACAAGAGCGGTTTGTTCAGACACTGTGGGCTGGAGCAGAACAGGCATTGAACTCTTCCTACAATCCGTCACAGGGGCCGGCGCAACCGAAGGCGCATGATCGCTCACTGGGGGGGAGGACCCAGAAGAGGACTGCACAGTGCTTTATGATCCGGGCTTAACTAATTCACTTTTTCCTCTGCCCCCAAAAAAGGTTTCTCTGCCCAAATGAAAGACCCAACACAATCCAAAGGTGACAGGTTAGGCTGGAAGCGATGCTTGTAAAAGGAAGATATGGAAGATCCCTGAGATGGTTTCAGACAGTCCATGGAGAAGACTTGCACTAAAAAAAAAGAGGAAGGAAGGAAGGAAGGAAGGAAGGAAGGAAGGGATACTTGTAGAAGAAAGATATGGAAGATGCCTGTCCATGGAGAAGACTTCCACTAAAAGAAATAGAAAGGAAGGAAGGAAGGAAGGAAGGAAGGAAGGAAGGAAGGAAGGAAGGGATACTTGTAGAAGAAAGATATGGAAAATGCCTGTCCATGGAGAAGACTTGCACTAAAAGAAATAGGAAGGAAGGAAGGAAGGAAGGAAGGAAGGAAGGAAGGAATTGATACTTGTAGAAGAAAGATATGGAAGATGCCTGTCCATGGAGAAGACTTGCACTAAAAGAAATAGGAAGGAAGGAAGGAAGGAAGGAAGGAAGGGAGGGAGGGAGGGAGGGAGGGAGGGAGGGAGGGATACTTTGTAGAAGAAAGATATGGAAGATGCCTGTCCATGGAGAAGACTTGCACCAAAAGAAATAGGAAGGAAGGAAGGAAGGAAGGAAGGAAGGAAGGAAGGAAGGAAGGGATACTTGTAGAAGAAAGATATGAAAGATGCCTGTCCATGGAGAAGACTTGCACTAAAAGAAATAGGAAGGAAGGGAGGGAGGGAGGGAGGGAGGGAGGGAGGGATACTTTGTAGAAGAAAGATATGGAAGATGCCTGTCCATGGAGAAGACTTGCACCAAAAGAAATAGGAAGGAAGGAAGGAAGGAAGGAAGGAAGGAAGGAAGGAAGGAAGGAAGGGATACTTGTAGAAGAAAGATATGAAAGATGCCTGTCCATGGAGAAGACTTGCACTAAAAGAAAGAGGGAGGGAGGGAGGGAGGGAGGGAGGGAGGGAGGGAGGGAGGGAGGGAGGGAGGGATACTTGTAGAAGAAAGATATGGAAGATGCCTGTCCATGGAGAAGACTTGCACTAAAAGAAATAGGAAGGAAGGAAGGAAGGAAGGAAGGAAGGAAGGAAGGAAGGAATTGATACTTGTAGAAGAAAGATATGGAAGATGCCTGTCCATGGAGAAGACTTGCACTAAAAGAAATAGGAAGGAAGGAAGGAAGGAAGGAAGGAAGGAAGGAAGGAAGGAATTGATACTTGTAGAAGAAAGATATGGAAGATGCCTGTCCATGGAGAAGACTTGCACTAAAAGAAATAGGAAGGAAGGAAGGAAGGAAGGAAGGGATACTTGTAGAAGAAAGATATGGAAGATGCCTGTCCATGGAGAAGACTTGCACCAAAAGAAATAGGAAGGAAGGAAGGAAGGAAGGAAGGAAGGAAGGAAGGAAGGAAGGGATACTTGTAGAAGAAAGATATGAAAGATGCCTGTCCATGGAGAAGACTTGCACTAAAAGAAATAGGAAGGAAGGGAGGGAGGGAGGGAGGGAGGGAGGGAGGGAGGGAGGGAGGGATACTTTGTAGAAGAAAGATATGGAAGATGCCTGTCCATGGAGAAGACTTGCACTAAAAGAAATAGGGAGGAAGGAAGGAAGGAAGGAAGGAAGGAAGGAAGGAAGGAAGGGATACTTGTAGAAGAAAGATATGAAAGATGCCTGTCCATGGAGAAGACTTGCACTAAAAGAAATAGGGAGGGAGGGAGGGAGGGAGGGAGGGATACTTTGTAGAAGAAAGATATGGAAGATGCCTGTCCCTGGAGAAGACTTGCACCAAAAGAAATAGGAAGGAAGGAAGGAAGGAAGGAAGGAAGGAAGGAAGGAAGGAAGGGATACTTGTAGAAGAAAGATATGAAAGATGCCTGTCCATGGAGAAGACTTGCACTAAAAGAAATAGGGAGGGAGGGAGGGAGGGAGGGAGGGATACTTGTAGAAGAAAGATATGGAAGATGCCTGTCCCTGGAGAAGACTTGCACCAAAAGAAATAGGAAGGAAGGAAGGAAGGAAGGAAGGAAGGAAGGAAGGAAGGAAGGAAGGGATACTTGTAGAAGAAAGATATGAAAGATGCCTGTCCATGGAGAAGACTTGCACTAAAAGAAATAGGGAGGGAGGGAGGGAGGGAGGGAGGGAGGGAGGGAGGGAGGGAGGGATACTTGTAGAAGAAAGATATGGAAGATGCCTGTCCATGGAGAAGACTTGCACTAAAAGAAATAGGAAGGAAGGAAGGAAGGAAGGAAGGAAGGAAGGAAGGAAGGAATTGATACTTGTAGAAGAAAGATATGGAAGATGCCTGTCCATGGAGAAGACTTGCACTAAAAGAAATAGGAAGGAAGGAAGGAAGGAAGGAAGGAAGGAAGGAAGGAAGGAAGGGATACTTGTAGAAGAAAGATATGGAAGATGCCTGTCCATGGAGAAGACTTGCACCAAAAGAAATAGGAAGGAAGGAAGGAAGGAAGGAAGGAAGGAAGGAAGGAAGGAAGGAAGGGATACTTGTAGAAGAAAGATATGAAAGATGCCTGTCCATGGAGAAGACTTGCACTAAAAGAAATAGGGAGGGAGGGAGGGAGGGAGGGAGGGAGGGAGGGAGGGAGGGATACTTGTAGAAGAAAGATATGGAAGATGCCTGTCCATGGAGAAGACTTGCACTAAAAGAAATAGGAAGGAAGGAAGGAAGGAAGGAAGGAAGGAAGGAAGGAATTGATACTTGTAGAAGAAAGATATGGAAGATGCCTGTCCATGGAGAAGACTTGCACTAAAAGAAATAGGAAGGAAGGAAGGAAGGAAGGAAGGAAGGAAGGAAGGAAGGAAGGAAGGAAGGCTTGTAGAAGAAAGGTATGGAAGATCCCTGAGATGGTTATAGGCCAGGGGTAGGCAACCTGCGGCCCGCGGGCCGGATGCGGCCCGGCGAGGCCTTGGGACCGGCCCCAGCCCGGTCCTGCTGCCAATTGCCGCCGGGGCCTTTGGCCTCTCGTGCACAGGGGCAAGGGGGGCAATTGTCTATAGATGCCTCAGAAACATGCATTTATATTAACATTTTTTTGCGTGTCCTCCACTTTTTTAAAAAAAGTGTCCACCATTTGAAAATGTTACCCTACATTTGTCCCAGTTTATTTATTTTTTAATTTTTTTTTTAAAAAAAAAATATTTAATTATTTATTTTTTGGCTTCGGCCCCCCAGTTGTCTGAGGGACAGCAACCCGGCCCCCGGCTCAAAACGGTTGCCTACCCCTATTATAGGCAGTCCATGGAGAAGACTGAACTTTTTGGATTCTCTTTCACATATGCACTAAAAGAAAAAGGAAGGAAGGAAGGAAGGAAGGAAGGAAGGAAGGAAGGAAGGAAGGAAGGCTTGTAGAAGAAAGATATGGAAGATGCCTGAGATGGTTTCAGATTGGATTCTCTTTCATATATGCACTAAAAGAAGAAGGAAGGAAGGAAGGAAGGAAGGAAGGAAGGAAGGAAGGAAGGAAGGCTTGTAGAAGAAAGGTATGCAAGATCCCTGAGATGGTTATAGGCAGTCCATGGAGAAGACTGAACCTTTTGGATTCTCTTTCACATATGCACTAAAAGAAAAAGGTAGGAAGGAAGGAAGGAAGGAAGGAAGGAAGGAAGGAAGGAAGGGTTTAAAAGGAGAAATAAGACATTTGTCTAGGCCTCATCTGCTCTGGGACCCCTCCATTGGTCTTGTTAGTGGCCCATGGTTTTCTAAGAACTCTTCTCCAGGTTGTCATTGTTGTGCACCTTCATGTTGCTTCCGACTTCCGACGACCCTTGAGATGTCCATGTGGTTTTCCTGGCACGATTCTTCAGAGGAGGTTTGCCACGGTCATCCACTGAGGTTGAGAGAGTGTGACTTGCCCAAGTGGGTCTCCGTGATCCGAGCCAGGATTCAAATCCTGGTCTCCGGAGTCGCACTCCAATGCTCAAACTCGAAAGAAGACGCGCGCATTCCCAAAACAACCCACATTTAAAACTCATCCGGATAAGCCTGCTGGAAGAGACTGGACTTCAGTGCGGTTTTAAATTCGTATGACTATATCGATTGTGCAAATTCTCTAATATCCATTGTGCAAATTAGCATGAGTAGAGAATTTGCACAATGGATATTAGAGAATTTGCACAATGGATATAATCATATATATATATATATATGGTCATTTTTTTCCAGGCCAGAACATACAAAGCAAGTGCCATAAAACAACTCATCTCTCTGACGCTCCAACTCTCTTGGGGAAGGAAAGGGGGGTTGCAGTTGGAATGGCAGGTCCACCTTCTATGAATTTGCAACAGCCGCTTGGGATCGCGTAAGTAATTGTGTCTGAAATATCCATTGTGTTGGAGAGATGCTCCTCTTTAGAAGCAAATCAGATCATTTGAATGTATCCCCCAAGGAAGGAAGGAAAGAAAGGAGCGAGGAAGAGAAGAGGAGGAGAAGAGAAGATTGGTCCTTGTTGTGTTAAAGTTTCAAAGCAATATTGTTTCGGACCCGGCTTGGATGGAGAAGTGTCCAAATTGCTTTTTTTTTGGACGCATTTGCAAGCCAAATCCCAATTCTGGACCGAGCGCATGATGGTGCGCATTTCTAGGCCTACATTTGATGATAGAGGAAAGAACCCCTCATCTCGATCGGCCCTGTTTATTTACGATCCTTCCCGATAAACACTCTTCTGGGATCTCGTCCGACTCCGGGGCCTCCGGGCCTGCAATGCATTTATAATTTTTATTGTTATATCTTTTAATTTTATTTCACTTTCCTTGCTGCGGCGAGCGAAAGGGAAAGGAGAGGGAGAAGGGGGGAAATAGGAGAAGGAGATAGGGGCCGATATTTATTGCAAAGCAAACGATCTAGCCTTGGCGAATTGCATGTATCAGTTAATTTAATCTTTACCGGTTTTATTTAAACTGGGCTTTTCGAAAACCCCTCCTTTCCCTCCTGGCTGCTTTCGCTCTGCCTTGCAACCCTATTGCAAGTACATCTCCTCCTCCTCCTCCTCTCCTTGGTTTGAGGTTGATCAGTTAGTATTGGGTACCATATATACATATATGGATATCAATAGAGGCATAAGTGAGTAGTGAATAAAAGCATAGTATATGTCTGTGCGTATGTGTATACACACATATATATGGATATCAATAGAGGCATAAGTGAGTAGTGAATAAAAGCATAGTATATGTCTGTGCGTATGTGTATACACACATATATACGGATATCAATAGAGGCATAAGTGAATAGTGAATAAAAGCATAGTATATGTGCGTATGTGTATACACACATATATATGGATATCAATAGAGGCATAAGTGAGTAGTGAGGAAAAGCATAGTGTGTGTGTATGGATTTCAATTGAGGCATAAGTAAGTAGTGAATAAAAGCATAGTATATGTCTGCCGTGTGTGTATACACTCATATATATATATATGGATATCAATACAGGAATAAGTAAATAGTGAATAAAAGCATAGTATATGTCTGTGTATGGATATCAATAGAAGCATGTAAGCAATGAATAAAAGAATGGTATATGTCTGTGCATATGTGTATACACACATATGTATGGATATCAATAGAGGCATAAGTAAGTAGTGAATAAAAGCACAGTATATGTCTGTGAGTATGTGTATACACACACATATATGGATATCAATAGAGGCATAAGTGAGTAGTGAGGAAAAGCATAGTGTGTGTGTATGGATTTCAATTGAGTCATAAGTAAGTAGTGAATAAAAGCGTAGTATATGTCGTGTGTGTATACACTCATATATATATATGGATATCAATACAGGCATAAGTAAGCAGTGAGGAAAAGCATAGTATATGCCTGTGTATGAATATCAATAGAAGCATGTAAGCAGTGAATAAAAGCATAGTACATAAAGGTCTGTGCGTATGTGTATACACACATATGTATGGATATCAATAGAGGCATAAGTAAGTAGTGAATAAAAGCATGGTATATGTCTGTGCATGTGTGTATGCACTCACATATGTATGGATATCAATAAAGGCATAAGTAAGCAGTGAGGAAAAGCATAGTGTGTATGTATAGATTTCAATAGAAGCATAAGTAAGTAGTGAATAAAAGCATAGTGTATGTCTGTGCATGTGTATACACTCATATGTGTGTGTGTGTGTGTGTGTGTGTGTGTGTGTGTGGATATCAATACAGGCATAAGTAAATAGTGAATAAAAGCATAGTATATGTCTGTGTATGGATATCAATAGAGGCATGTAAGTAGTGAATAAAAGCATAGTGTGTGTATGTGCGTATGTGTATGCACTCACATATATATGGATATCAATACAGGCATAAGTAAGTAGTGAGAAAAAGCATAGTGTGTGTATGGATTTCAATAGAGGTATAAGTAAGTAGTGAATAAAAGCATAGTATATGCATCTCTGTGTGTGTACACACACACATATATGGATATCAATAGAGGCATAAGTAAGAAGTGAATAAAAGCATAGTGTGTGTGTGTTTGTGTGTGTGTCAATAGAGGCATAAGTAAGTAGCGAGGAAAAGCATAGTAAAGGAGGGGACTATTTTAATGTGCATCTCACAGACAACCAACACACAAACACACACATATATACATTTACCTATTTTGATATGCATCTCACACACACCCGACACACACACACATCCATACATTCAATTTTAAGACCATCCTAACTATTTTGATGTGCATCTCGCACACACCCAACACACACACACATCCATACATTCAATTTTAAGCCTATCCTAACTATTTTGATGGGCATCTCGCACACACCCAACACACACACACACACCCATACATTCAATTTTAAGACCATCCTAACTATTTTGATGTGCATCTCGCACACACCCAACACACACACACACCCATACATTCAATTTTAAGCCTATCCTAACTATTTCGACGTGCATTTTGCACGCCCAACACATGCGCGCCGCCCACACGGAAAAGCTTTGATCCTTTTATTCTCCTCTTCTCCCCCCCTTCCGCCTCCTCCTCCTCCCTCCGCTACTACGCTTTTCCTCGCTACTTACTTATGCCTCTACGCCTCCAGTGGTTCCTCGCCCTGATTGACGTTTACAAATTACCCGGCAGAAACTGTTCAATCTTTGACCCGTGTGTTTCTATTCAGCAATGAGTAAGATTTGCAAGCATTTTGTCATATAATTACAGCAAATCCCTTGAAAATTTCCACAACAACGCCGAGATGAACGGTAATTTGGTCTGGCAGCTGCTGCTGCTGCTGATGCCTTTACAATAAGCTCAGACGCAAAACAGTGAGCGTGCGCACGAGAGATATTTTACATATATATATATATATAGGGTGTCAGGTTTCTTTGGAAAAGAGAGGGGGAAATCTTGCATTTTTGCATACAAAAAATAACCCGGCGCTTCGGCTTGCTCGCCGCACATGCATGCGGTTGCATCGGAAGGCGTGGGTTTTATTGCACCGATACTCTCCGTTTTCCCCGCAGCGATTTATCCCCCCCCCCTTCCTTTTTCCCCTATTATACCCTGGTAATATGCATAGATCACCGGCGTCGTTCTCCGTGAAATTTATTCCGCCCTTCCCGCGCGCTCTTGACGGGGCTTATTGCATTACCGCTTGAGCAAGGCGGTTCGATGCTACAAAGATCCGGAGCAACCCCTAGCAATGCTCAGAGGCCAAAACCACAGGACACCCCCCCCCCCCCGCAATGATACGCTGCCTCCTAAAAGGCAAGGCAGGACGGTCCCTTGCGTTTCTCTGACCTTCGGGACGGGGCCCGGTTAATGCACTAATACACTAATACATTGGGTTTAGGGGCAAAGGATTCCCATGGAAGTAGAAAAACTAATGTTGTTCCCACACTGGAATCTAGGTCCTCCATTGCAACTTATGCAATAGAATCACAGAGTTGGAAGAGACCCCAAGGACCCTCTGCTTTAACCCCATTCTGACATGCGGGAAGACACAAAACCTCCATCGCCTTCCGAAGGAGCATTTTCCATTGTTGAACCGCTCTTAGAAGTTCCTCCTAATGTCGAGGTGGAATCCCTTTTCCTATAGTTTGCATCCATTGCTCCATTGGGTCCTTGTCTCTGCAGCAGCAGAAAACAAGCTTGCTCCATCTCCATATATTAGTCTCTGGGGCAGCAGAAAACAAGCTTGCTCCATCTCCATATATTAGTCTCTGGAGCAGCAGAAAACAAGCTTGCTCCCTCTCCATATATTAGTCTCTGGAGCAGCAGAAAACAAGCTTGCTCCTTCTCCATATATTAGTCTCTGGAGCAGCAGAAAACAAGCTTGCTCCATCTCCATATATTAGTCTCTGGAGCAGCAGAAAACAAGCTTGCTCCCTCTCCATATATTAGTCTCTGGAGCAGCAGAAAACAAGCTTGCTCCATCTCCATATATTAGTCTCTGGAGCAGCAGAAAACAAGCTTGCTCCATCTCCATATATTAGTCTCTGAAGCAGCAGAAAACAAGCTTGCTCCCTCTCCATATATTAGTCTCTGGAGCAGCAGAAAACAACCTTGTTCCATCTCCATATATTAGTCTCTGGAGCAGCAGAAAACAAGCTTGCTCCTTCTCCATATATTAGTCTCTGGAGCAGCAGAAAACAAGCTTGCTCCATCTCCATATATTAGTCTCTGGAGCAGCAGAAAACAAGCTTGCTCCTTCTCCATATATTAGTCTCTGGAGCAGCAGAAAACAAGCTTGCTCCATCTCCATATATTAGTCTCTGGAGCAGCAGAAAACAAGCTTGCTCCATCTCCATATATTAGTCTCTGGAGCAGCAGAAAACAAGCTTGCTCCCTCTCCATATATTAGTCTCTGGAGCAGCAGAAAACAAGCTTGTTCCATCTCCATATATTAGTCTCTGGAGCAGCAGAAAACAAGCTTGCTCCCTCTCCATATATTAGTCTCTGGAGCAGCAGAAAACAAGCTTGCTCCTTCCTCAATATGACATCCCTTCAAAAACTTAAACAGGGCTCTCATATCACCTCTTAACCGTCTCTTCTCTAAGCTAAACATCCCCAGCTCTCTAAGTCGTTCCTCATAGGGCTTTGTGGTTTCCAGACCCTTCGCCATTTTGGTCACCCTCCTTTGGACCCTATCTTGGTGACATCTGACCAAAGCAGAACAGAGAGGCGCTAGGACTTCCCTCGATCTAGACATTATACTCCTATTGATACAGCGCCAGTGATGGTGAACCTTTTCGAGGCCGAGTGCCCAAACTACAACCCAAAACCCACTTATTTATTGCAAAGTGCCACGTCTCTCTTGCTTTCTAGTAACAAACTCTGGCAAACTCGGTGCCCACAGAGAGGGCTCTGAGTGCCACTTCTGGCATGCATGCCACAGCTTCGCCATCCCTGGAATCACACTGGCTTTGCTGCTGAATTATACTATTGATACATCTATTCATGCATCTACCACCGTACCATCTGACATTAACCCTCTGCATTCCCACTTTCGAGACCCTTTGCCATTTTGTTTGCCCTCCTCTGGACCCTCTCCACCTTCTCAATATCCTATTTATCTATTTATTTGCAGTATTTATACTCTGAGGCTCTCAGTTTTTGAATTGTGGTGCCCAAAACTGGACAAAATATTACAGGTGAGCACTGACCAAAGCAGAACAGAGTGGCCCTATGACTTCCCTCGATCTAGACCCCATACTATTGATGAATCCTAGACTATTTTGTGCCTCCTCTTCATCCTTCTCCTCCGAAGCCGCTCCCTTGTCTTGTCATTAGTTCCATCCAGAAATGGAGGTTAATGAATCTGGGGAGGGAAGAGGAAGGAGCGTTGTGGTGGTGGAAATGACGGAGTATCATAAAGCCACAAGCATCGTAAAAGGTACAATGAAACCGAGAGGAGCCATTGAGTTATAAATACAACCAATACATGCGACATCGCTCAAACGGCAGAAAGCAGTCGTAAAAATCAGTCATTCTGAGCCTCCTTTTCCAATAGTGACTGGAGTCTTTTAATTCTCAAGGCACGCTTTCCTTTACGGCATCCAATCCCTCTCGCATCTACCAAGAGTTTATTTTTATAACATATAGCTTTTCTCAAGGTATGTGTGGATGGATGGATGCATGCCTACTCCTCTGCCCATGAAACACAACCCAAGGATGTGCGGGGTCTCATGCTCTGGTATATTGGAGCTGAAGTGGGAGTTATAGTTCACGTATCCTAAAAATAAATAAACCAAGTCTTCGCCAGCTCCTAAAGTAGCGTAGACATGTTGGTGCTATACAGACGGGCGACATAGGGCGCCATTGTCACATGCGAGGACTTCACAGCTGTGCAGCACCATCTACATGGGCCGCGCAGCTATGACGTCGCAGCTGCGCAGCGTTCAAACAGTGCTGCGCAGCTGCGACGTCATTGGGACATCCACAGTGCTTTGCGGTGGCACAACTGCGCACAATTTGTTTGCGGAGCAAGGAGAGGCGCCTCCCCACGCCTCTTTTTAGCGCTCTGTGCCGCGCGGTTATTTTCAAAGAAGGTTTGACCCACACTAAGTTGGCAGCGTTGCCTACAAGGGCATCCCCTCTGGGTTATATAGCCTGAACTTTAAAAGCGCTATCCATGGTGAACCCAATCCCTAAACTAGACTCTCACGCAAGAGATGGCAACATGAATTCAGCCCCACACATACAGTGAAACACATGGGGATCCAAACCCAGATTTTAAAGACTTGGGCACCCAAATATCTTAGGTCAGGTAGACAAGTTGTTACAAGAAGCATTGAATTCAAGATACGCTCAGGCCCACTGCTTCTCTAACAGATCCGCCTCTGGATGTCCAAAACTCTGCCCCTAACCTTCTAGGCTTCCTGATCTCTACCCATTTTCCTTCCCTGTCTGCCCCATTTTCTTCATTGGTAACCCCTATGAGATATGTAGAGAGATCTTGTAGCACCTTTGAGACTGGTTGAAAGAAAGACGTTGGCAGCATGAGCTTTCCTAGACTTCAGCCTACTTCCTCAGATGCGTTTAGAAATAGGTGCGCTTCCAAAAGTATTTCGAAATGCATCTGAGGAAGTAGAGTGACGTCTAGGAAAGCTCACGCTGCCAACGTCTTTCAACCAGCCTCAAAGGCGCTACAAGATCTCTCTACATACCGATCCTACAGACTAACACGGCTATGTCTTTGAACCCTACAAACCCCTTGGTGACATTTCGGAGCAAGATTGCAAAGCACAGTTGGCCCTCCACATTTGCAGCATTGAGCTTTTGCCGATTTGATTATTTCTGGATACAATCGATATATCCTCTCTAGGGATCTTTAGGTCCTCTGGCGCAACTCTGTAGGAAGCTGACCATAGAGTCACAACGGAGGACCAAGTGGATTCGTAGAGAAAATGCTTCTCTAGGCATTTGTAGGTCCTCCAGTGCAACTCTATGGTCAACGTCTGCTGGATGTTGGGCATAGAGTTGCGCTGGAGGACCTAGAGATTCCTAGAGATGATCACTCCAGTTAAAAATTGCATGCATGCATGCGCGCGCATGCACACACACACACATATATATCAATCATGGGGGGTTTGCACCACTAATTCTAAAGAATATAGAGGGTTTTGTCATGGGATTTGTTCTGTAACTAATAGGGGAAAGCAGCTGGAAATCTTCCTCCTTTGTGAGTAAAGGTTTAGAAAACAAGGGCAGAGATACTTTGGTAGCAAGAGATGTTGTTTTTCCTCTTTTTAAAATTGTGTGTGTGTGTGTGTATGTGTGATATGTGTGGCTTTTGGTTTTCTCGCCGTTCCCTTTGGAAATATTGAAAACCCATGATGGATCACTCGCGGCGATTGTTTAGAGAAGAGATGACTAGACAAAACAAACCGCAAGCCGGCAGCGCGCTGACAGTGAAACATGACCGCCAAAGCCGTATAATCCAACAAGCATTAGAAAATATGCGCACTTCCAAAAGTATATCGCGGAGGAAGCAAACGCTCTGGAAAAACTACCGGTGGCACTGAAAATGTGAGACGGAGAAGAGGAGGAAGAAGAGGTGATCTTAACTTTGGTCCCTCCTTGGGAATAAGCCTGGTTTTTATTAGGTAGGACATATATTTAAACAGGATTAAATCACCACTGAAGGTGAGTTTTGATGCATTTTCAGTGGGGCGCTGGATCTAGTTCTTAATCAGGTTTCAAAGGAGTATTGTGAGGTCCTGGATTTGTTGTGTGTGTTGTGTGCCTTCTTATGGTGACCCCGAGAGATAGCAAGGCCTAGTGGTTTGAGCATTGGACTAAGACTCCGGAGACCAGGGATTCCCGCTCAGCCATGGAAACCCACTGAATGACTTTGGGTAAGTCACGCTCTCTCAGCTTCAGAGGAAGGCAATGGCAAATCTCTTCTGAACAAATCTTGCCAAGAAAACCCCACGATAGGGTCGTCTCCATATGTCAGAAACTACTTGAACACACAAGAAGGCAACCCTATCCTGGGGTTTTCTTGGCAAGATTTGTTCAGAGGAGGTTTGCCATGGCCTCCCCTGGGGCTGAGAGCATGCAATTTGCCCAAGGTGGGTACCTAGGAAAGCTCTTTTAACCCAGCTAACGGATTTACCATTGCACTGACACTGGGAACCAGTACCCACCACTGCAATAACTGTCGGGTGAACCAGGGCCAGCCCTACCTTTGCAGAGAATGAGGCAACTGCCTCAAGCAAGAGATTTGGGGTGGCATGAAAAGGCAAGGGAAAATGTTATGCAGTCAGCCCTCTGCATCCGCAGATTCTTCATGCCTGGATTCAACCATCCACAGCTGATATCCATATCCATATCCATATCCATATCCATATCCATATCCATCTATCATCTATCTATCTATCTATCTATCTATCTATCTAATCTATCTGTATATTCCAAAAAGCAAACCTTGTTTTGCCACTGTATATAAGGGTCACCGTTTTACGATGCCGTTGTCTTTAGTGGGACTTGAGCATCCATATGGATTTTGCTTTCGACGGATAGTCCTGGAACCAAGGGCCTAGAGTCTCCCTGATCGGAAACGCTTGGGACCAGGACTGTTTTGGACAATGGATTGTATTTCAGATCTTGGAATACTTGCATGGACATAATGGTCAGACTGGAGATTGCAGTCAAGAAGTCAGAAGAGGGCTAAGACCCTATGAAAATCATGAGGTCCTCAGACGCCGACAGCAACTTGAAAGCCCATACTCACAAATAGGTGCTTCTTAGTATTTCCTGGAAGGGAGAGGTGGGATATAAATAAATATTTTATTATGACTTATTGTTATTATTATTTGCAACTTGTTCCTTCCAAGCTCTGGACTGAACTTTGGAAGACTGACCATCTTCTATTTCATTGTCCCTGTTGTCTCAAGGTAGAGCTGGCCTCGGATCCTATCATTCTCTTGGGCTTGGAAAAGCTCTGGATTGAACCTCAAACGGCTGACCGCTTTCTATTTCATTCCTCCTGCCGTCTCACGGTAGAGCCGGCCTCGGATTGTACCAGTCCATTTTGGCTTGAACCGAAAGCAGAACATTTGGAAAGGCTCTGGACTGAAGCTCAGAAAGGCTATTTTCTATTTCGTTCCTCTTGTCGTCTCACAGTAGAGCCGGCCTTGGGTCCATTTTGGCTTGAACTGAAAACAGAACCACTGGAAAAGCTCTGGACCGAACCTTGAAAGGTGGACCGTTTTCTGCTCCGTTGCCCCTGTTGCCGCACAGTAGAGCCAACCTTGGATCTTACCAGTCCATTTTGGCTTGAACCGAAAACAGAACCAGTGGAAAAGCTCTGGACCGAACCTCGAAAGGTGGACCGTTTTCTGCTCCGCTGACCCTGTCAGATCACATCGGTCCCTTTTGGCTTGAGCCCGAAACAGAGCCCTTGGGAAAGGCTATTGGGTGTCTTTTTAAAAAATGCAAAGCTCTCAAGCAGCTGACAGAAGGTAAGCCATGCCAAGTGTAATCTGAAATTCATCACCCGAAATGGCTGCCGTTCTCGAGTGGCCCGTAATCAGGCCTTGTGTGTCCGTAATTGGTTGCTACCATCCATCTCCTCTCCTCGCCGGTAAACATTCCCCGGCATTAGACAACAGCCGAGTTAATTTCAACGCCGCCTCTCTCGCTATCAAACGAAATTGGCAGGCTAAATAGGGGAACGGTGGCTTATTTGATACTTACCTCTGTCTTCTTCGGCTTAAATGCGGAGTAAAACGCCAAGGGCCGTTCGGGGTCAGAGAGAAATTACAGGGCCCGGGCCTCCGACGGCAAGTGAAAGCGATATTAAAAGGTGGGACGGAAGAGGAGGGGAGATGGATGCACACAAAAGGAAAAAGCAAAACGGTCCTCGGCACCTTGGTTTTATTTCTTTTTGTTAAAGAAATGGGATTTGTTTTGCGACGCAAAAGGACGCGTGGGTTGCAAAAGGAAGTTACGTTATCCCACTGTCAAAATGATGGCGACAAGCGGAGAAGGAAAAGGATGAATTGGAGTGGCTGCTGAGAACAGAGGAGCCAGGTGTCCTTTATTGTCGTCTCTTTTTTATGGGCCAGAAGGCTTGCCCCTTATAGGACTGGCAGGTGTCCCTTATTATAAGAGATGTCCCTGATTTATGGATCAGAAAGTTTGTCCCTTATTATAAGGGATACCCTTATTTAAGGGCAAGAAAGTTTGTTCCATATAGGACTGGCAGGTGTCCCTTGTTATAAGGGACTATATGAGTCCCTTATGTTCCGTATAAGACTGGCAGGTGTCCATTATTGTAAGTGATGTCAGCTATATGAGTCCCTTATTTATGTCCCTTATAGGATTGACCAGTATCCCTTATTATAAGGGATTCCCCTTATTTAAAGGCCAGAAAGCCTGTCCCTTATAGGGCTGGCAAGGGTCCCTTATTATAAGGGATGTCAGCTATATGAGTCCCCATTTATGTCCCTTATAGGACCAGCAGGTGTCCATTATTATAAGGGATGTCAGCTATATGAGTCCCCATTTATGTCCCTTATAGGACCAGCAGGTGTCCATTATTATAAGGGATGTCAGCTATATGAGTCCCTATTTATGTCCCTTATAGGACTGGCAAGGGTCCCTTATTATAAGGGATGTCAGCAATATGAGTCCCTATTTATGTACCTTATAGGACTGGCAGGTGTCCCTTATTATAAGAGATGTCAGCTGTATGAGTCCCTTATTTATGTCCCTTATAGGACTGGCAGGGGTCCCTTATTAAAAGGGATGTCACCTATATGAGTCCCTTATTTATGCCCTTTATAGGACTGGCGGGGGTCCCTTATTAAAAGGGATGTCAGCTATATGAGTCCTTTATTTATGTCCCTTATAGGACTGGCAGGTGTCCCTTATTATAAGGGATTTCCCCTATATGAGGGTTGAAAAGTTTGCCCTGTGTAGGACTGCCATTTGCCCCTTATTCTAAAGGATGTCCCTTATTTATGGTCCAGAAAGCTTGCCCCTTATAGGACCATCAGGTGTCCCTTATAATATGGGATATTCCCTATTTGAAAGCCAGAAACATTTTCTTTTTATATGGACTAAGCAAGATGAGAAATAAAGCCCATATTTGGGGCATAAATGTGTGCATCATGCATTTTATAAATGTGGAAAATACATTAATGTAGAAATACATAGCTAAGTGAACCGAAATCAATATTTCCTTACGGAGAGGACACAAATGTCCCGATTGCCATAGATTTTGAATGTCCCCTTATTGCTGTTTTGGAAAACCTGGCAACGCTAGCCGAGAAACACATTCCCTATCATGCTTTGGTTAACTAAGCGTTTGAGAAAGATTGCGTCCCTTTCCGGAAAAGAAAGGAAATACATCATTCTTGGTGATACAGCTCCATCTATGGATAGGGCATTTTACAGAAATGGGATACGTACCTATCACCGGAGCCCCTTTTGGCATCTCACACCTAGTTGCATGCTTTGCAACTAACCCAAATAAACTACAAGTAGACAAAGAGGAGGAAGAGTACAAGGGTAACAAGGGATGCATGCTAGCAAATACGGCTATTTGGAGCGTGGGCTTGGGTCAAAATAAGAGACCAGATGGTCTTTGTGGCTTATTTGGCGGCGGCGGGGGGGATCAATTAATCCTCTGCCTTCCCAATTTTTAGATGGTTTTAAAACGTCCCGGTTTTTCTCTCCTCCTCCTCCACTTTCCCCCTTCGTCCTCAGCCTCCTTCGATTGTTGCAAACCGACTTCAAAGTGCAAAAATGCACAATTTAAACAGCGGCTGGATGACCATCGGTCGAGGATGCGTTGATTTGGATTTCCTGCATGGCAGAATGGGGTTGGACTGGATGGCCCTTGCAGTCTCTTCCAACTCTATGATTCTATGATTTGCCCACCCCAGTAGATAACATTTCACGTTTAAAACATAGGAAGACATTGACCGGAGCGGATCGAATAACCATCTCACTTGACACCTTATTTCCAACCAGGTTGGCACTCATTTAACTCAGGAAGAAGGAGAGGCGAAGCGAAGGCAGGGTCTTGCCCTTTCCCAGTCAGCTCAGGCAAAAGCAAACTGCTGCAGCCTCTCCAAGCGTATGTGTTTTTCCTCCTCCGTAATATCTGCGATCTTGACCACCCTTTTGTGTTGCTTAGCCATATGCGTCCAATTTTCACGTTAAATTTTAGACGTCGTGTTACGGAGACTGGATGCCTCGCAACCTGTCGCCATTTTGAGAGGGACTGCAGAGGGAAATACAGTAGTGGCATTTGGGGGTTATACAGCTCGAGGAAGATGGGTAGGGATCTTAAAGGAGAGTCGATTATGAATACACTAGCTGCAAATTTCCTGCACCTATACTTGGAAACAACACCGTTTACCTCCAAAGAAACACGTTTCCCCGAATGCAAAGAGGAAAGGCAAGGCTTGGAGATCTTTTCCCATGGCGACCGGACTCATCCCAAGGAAGGATCAAAGAATCATAGAGTTGGAATAACCCCTCCGTCAAAATTAATATTTTGCATCGCAATCGCAAGGTATCCTTTTTTAAGTAAAATAAAACAAAACTACGACGCTGTTCCTTGCAATACTTGCCAACGACTTTTAATTTTGCCATGTCCCCTTCCATCCCGTCACGAGAAATAATGAATCACGACCGCGAACAGAAATGTTTGCCATGCCGGGCTGTGCCTACATTAAAGCGGTGAATAATGGCGCAAAGGCCGGCGGGCGAAAGGCGGAGGGAAGGTGCTCCGAATTGCCTGCAGTGAAAGCAGAAAGAGAGAGACACATATTTGAAATGTGGTGAGTTATTTCATTTTATTTTTTCGCATCCCTCCTACCTTCCGAAGCGATTAAACCAGAGAGAGAAGTAAACACTTTGCTAATGAAATGAAACAATTATTTCTCCGGCTTCCTGCCGTGCCTTGCTTTGGAAAGGCCTTCACGCTTTGCTTCTGCTGCGGAGAGATTGGAAAGAGAGAAAGAAAGAGAGAGAGATGGAGAAATGTTTTTATTTTATTTGGGTTTTTAAGCACTTTTATTCTTAAAGGTGGCGACAACGACCCCGAAAAGCGGTTCCGCCCCTGCGTTTTTCCACCCCGGCTTCCTACGAAATGGCCGTAATTACGGCGACTCTTTCTACCTCTGCAGACCGACTTCAATAACTCTATTATAGGGAGAGCACCTCGTCGTAATTTTCTATGGGATGAAGACAGAGCAAAGAAAAGAAACCAAACCAATTTATGCCTGTTTATGTTCATTCGCAAAGTGTTTCCGGGGAGGGGGGAGAACGGTCCCATCCCTCCCCTGCTGTCATATATTTATTTCCCCCAACTGTAAAAACCTCACCGTCACAAGCGAGAGGGTTTCCTTCCGTATGGGAAAGATATGCCCAGTTAGACGATACATAACAGGATCTCGGGGTTGGAAGGTACCCCCAAAGGTCATCCAAACCAACCCTGTGCCATGCAGGAATACACAATCCAAGGACCCCTGAAAGATGCTCATCTAATCTCCGCTGAAAAACCTCCAAATATAGAGCGTCCGCCACCCTCCAAGGCAATCTGTTCCACCGCCGGATCGGAGACATCTCCAGCCAAAGGTGTCTCCAGTATTGTAAGATGTCTCTCTTTACATTTAAAAAGGTTCTTTTTAATGTTTAGATCGGATCTCTTTTCTTGTCGTCAGGATCCACTGTTTTGTGCCGGAGTAGCGGAAAAGTATTTCTCCCCATCTTTTATGCAACATCCATTCAGATCTTTAGTTTCTGGATTCCGGGAGTTGTAGTTTGTTCGGAGCTGTCTGATAGAGAAGGCTAAATGTCCCACAAAATGGCAATTCCCAGACCTGCATTGGGTCATAGTGTCAAACTGGATTATTTTTACGTTGCAGACACAATCCTAGTGATCCTTCCGCAATCGTGACTTTTTATACACAATATTCAGCCAGATGGATGATTTCGGAGTGTTTTTGGATTTCAGAAATCCTGAAAAGGGAGACTCAACTGGTAATATTTTTTTAACAATTTTGTGCATGGAACAAAGTTTGTGGACACGGAAAGCAAAGGTGCCACCGTCTCAGCCACCCAGCTGTATAGTTTTGGATTTGGGATTTCCGAGTTCCAGATATGGGAGATACAGCTTGGAATATTGCGTCGACAATTTTGTGCACAAGGCAAAGTTTGCGCACAATGAATCCGCCGAAAGCAAAGGTGTCGCTATCTCAGCCACTCATGTGGACAATTTTGGATTTCAGATTTCCAGATAAGGGAGATGCAGCTTGGAATATTGCATCGACAATTTTGTGCACAAGGCAAAGTTTGCGCACAATGAATCCGCCGAAAGCAAAGGTGTCGCTATCTCAGCCACTCATGTGGACAATTTTGGATTTCAGATTTCCAGATAAGGGAGATGCAGCTTGGAATATTGCATCGACAATTTTGTGCACAAGGCAAAGTTTGTGCACAATGAACCCGCCGAAAGCAAAAGTGTTGCTATCTCAGCCACTCATGTGGACAATTTTGGATTTGGGAACATTTTGGATTTTGGAATGCCGGAGAAGGGAGACTCGACCTGCGTTCCCTTTTTAACCTATTTCAGACAACCATCCTTTCTGCTTTTTTGGACACGTAAAGATATTGTCCAATATAAGAGCACCATCTAGTGCCCGGAATAAAACAGTCTCCCATGGCGGACTCTACGCAATCCATGCGCCGTCCTGCTAATGTGACAGCCCAGTTGAGGAGGAGCGGGCGGGGGGAATTAAAACATATTAAAGGTGTTAATAAGTGACTTATTTAAACGGGGTATTGCATATTGAACATTAATCACCGCGCCGTTAAAAGTGTAATTAAGGAGTCACTCTGCCTTCTGGGGAAAAGGCGTGCTTGGGAGCCGGGAGAAAACGGCCTCTTTATTAATACAAATTATTTTATTTGGCTAAAGCTAATAATTCTAAGTGAGGTCAACGGGACATCTCCGGCAACGGGGAAGGAGCGCCCGTACCCGGCTGTAGCGTTGCTGTAGCAACGGCGCTAAGTTCGCCCTCCATGCGCAGGGATGCAATGGCGCTCCTCGCTTTCCAAGAGGGTGAATTATTTCCAAAGGAGAGTTTTAAAAAAGCAGGGCTTTTGTGCTGACAGGGCCATTGAGTCGAACTTGAAGCAGAAAGTCCAGCTGGTGCATCTCTAGCAAGGAGCGGCCCAGCCTTCTTCTGCAGGAAATCCTGCTGGTACTAACAAATGGGTTCCTGAACAGAGCTCCCTTTGGAAGCTAAGATGATCGAGGTGAGACTATTGTACTTTGGCCACATCATGAGAAGGCACGGGTCCCTAGAAATAAACAACAATGCTAGGAAAGGTAGAAGGTAGAAGAAAGAGAGGAAGACCACTGACCAGATGGATAGACTCGATCAGGAGGGTTATGGGCAAGGGCTTGCAAGATGTGGACAAGGCAGTGAAGGATGAGGGATTCTTGGAGATGTCTCATCCACAGGGTCACCATGAGTTGGAGTCGACTTGAGGACAGCTAACAACCACAGCATGAAGTCCAGCAAGGAGTTGTCCAGCCTTTTTCTACAGCTGGTACATCCCCAGCAAGACATTGTCCAAACCTTTTTGGAGACATCCATGGAAATAGACCCCACCACCTTTCTAGGTCCTTGGTTTCATCACTGAATTGCTCTTACTATTGAGAATTTCCTTCCAATGTTCAATTGAAATCTATCCTCCTCTAACTTAGAACCATGAGATCTGGTCTGACTTTCTGCCAAGGACAAACCTTCATCTTCCTCTCTATGAAAGCCCTTGAGATGTTTCGAGATGTTTCTGGTGGAAGAAGAAAGTATCCAAGGCAGGATTGATGCTGAACGTAAAGCAAACAAAAACAATGACCGCACTGGAACTACACAAATTCAGCCTCGACAATGAAGAAATCGAAATACAGTGAGCCTTTGCTATCTGTCGGCGTTTGGTTCCAGGACCCCCTGTGGATATCAAAATCTGTGGATACTCAAGTCCCATTAGAGCAAAATGATATCCTTTATATAAAATGGCAAAATCAAATTTTGCTTTGTGGAATGCAAGTGTTTTCAATATTTCCAAGCCCTGAAATGATAATATTTTCATATCCATGGATAAGAAGGGCCAACCGTAGTTAAAGAGTTCCTGCACCTTCGATCAAACATTGACCAGAATTGAGACTGCAGTTGCCACTTGTGAGAAGATGTGGGATCTGATGTGGAAATGGGGTGCCTCTCTGCCATAGATTTGACACAATGCAGTGTGATGTTGCAGTCTGAGCATTAGACTAGGACTCTGAAGAACAGGATTCGAATCCCAGCTCGGCCACGGGAACCGAGGCAAGTCACATACTCTCAGCCTCAGAGGATGGCCATGGCAAACCGCGTCTGCAGAAATCTCGCCAAGAAAACCCCATGATAGAGTCACCTTAGGGTTGCCATAAGTTGGGAACAACTTGAAGGCACACAACAACAACACAAGTGCGGATTTCCTTTCATTTTTGGGAGAAATTTACCAAACTTCTCACATTTCCCCATATTGGGAATGGAAAGGACTGAAGCCTTAAAGAACCAACAACAACACTCAAGGCAAATGAAATTGATGGATTTTGCCTCCAGTTACATGGGTTGCTTGCAACTAGATTCCTGGACCTTGCTCACAAAGATCTTAACAAGGCAGAAGTTTCCAGCCTCCGACCGCTTGCAACCCAAAAACCATAGGGGTCAAACACTATTCCATCCCCTCCAAAAAAAGGAAACAACAACAACAACAACCCCCCAACCAACGGTTTGCCAAACCTGTTTGTTTTCCACTCCCCAACCAATTACTTTCCGAACGCAGCGGTGATTTATCTACATTTCCCCCGTCGTGTCGTTCGTTTATGTACGGCATTACCCCCAGAATACGGCATTAACATTTTACTATTAGTCTTACCTTTCAACGCAAAAAGATAAAGGTGTAAATCTCCAGACGCGACGGAGGTGTCAGCGGAGTTGATCTAGTGTTACAAGTTGGGTTGACGTCCCTTTTTGGCACCTTGAACGATGGCGCGAAAAAGTGAGCGTCGTTTTTCTCCCGGCTGGTAGCTCCGAACGATCCAAAATCGGGGCACCGGATCTCATTTTTATCACTCAGAGAACTGGGCGCATGCAATGGAGGGAAGGAAGATGCAACCATTTTGTAGTGCGATCTCAAGTGCTGTTGGGTAGGAGCGAAGAAGCTTTGGTCCTCAAGGTGCTTCAAATGAAGACCCCCACAATTTCTTATCCTAAGAAAGGGAGAAATGGATGAGAGCTGTTGTTTGAAACGTAAGGAGAACCAAGTTCTGGGTGACTTTGGTGGTAAGTCACAGTCTCTCGGCCTCGTGGCAAGCCTCCTCTGAACAAACCGTGCCAAGAAAACCCCATGATAGGTTCGCCTTAGGGTTGCCGTAAGTCAGGAATGGCTTGAAGACACACAACCACAACAAACCTGAATGCCTAGCATTGCAGAAAGGTAGACATTGAACATTGGTCTTCTATTTGTTGTATTTACATTTCCTTTTTGTTGGATGCCTATGCTCTATTTCTGAAGTTTTAAGTCACCGCAATGGTAGAAATTTGGAGCCCAGGGGTAAAGAAAATGACACTTTCAGAGTTTTGACCCGGAGGAGGTAAACCGGTGCTATGTTTGGGTGGCCTTAACAGTTTAAGTGATAGCTTTTCCCAGATCCCTCTGCCAACCAAGTTTTAAAAAGCAAAATATTGGGCCCCAAACAGGCTGCAAAAGCGTCGGCCCACATTTCTCAGGCATGAATGTGAGTTGCGTTTGTGCGCACCTGCGGACGCACCGGGGGAGATCCTCATGCACCCCAAGGCGGAGAGCGGAGCAAATAGTATATATTCACAAGTTACAACCCATTTCCCATAACTTATTAACACATAGTCAGGATTAATCAAGGCCAGAAACACTGAAGCCGGCTCGCTAATTAGTCGGCAATGATAACTATATTTGTCATCCCTTTGCAATTAGTCTCCTCTACATTTCGGGAGTTTTAATTGCGCCGGGTTCTCCGTTCGGAGGCCTCTCCCTCCCCGTCCCTCTTCATCTTCCCTCCTCGTTCCTCCACAAATTTGACAAAAATGGGACGTTAAATACAGATGAGCTTTAGGGTTTCGTAATTAACGCAACCGAACCGACCCTCCGTCGAAAGGCGTCCACCTCCGACGATAAATCTCAGTATTCCCATGAAGCTGCAAGAGTATCAAAGAAGTGGCCCGACTCCCAAGAAATGGTTCTTGTTGTTGTGTGCCTCCGAGTCGTTTCCGACTTACGGCGACCCTAAGGCAAACCTATCCTGGGGTTTTCTTGGCACGGTTTGCCATTGCTGTCCTTTGAGGCTGAGAGAGCGCAGCTTGCGCAAGGTCAATGGATTTCTATGACTGAACCAGGAATCGAACCCTGGTCTCCAGTCCTAGTCCAACGCTCAAACTATTGGTTCCCAAACTCTTCCCTTCCAGATGTTTTGGACTTCAGCTTCCAGAATCATAGACCGTTGGCCAAGATAGTGGATGCTTCTGGGAGCTGAAGTCCAAAACACCTGAAGGACCAGAGTTTGGGAATCATTGCATTACACCATGTTGAGTTCTATATATGTGTGTGTTTTTGTACTGAAAGTACAGTGTGCCCGCGTCATACGCGGGTGCGCTTTATGCGGACTTGAGCTTACACATTCAAGCTGCGGGGAGCGTGCGGGGCGGAAGGGGTGGCACGTCCCATTCAATTGAATGGGTGCGCAAGCCCATGGAGCTCCACGTGCCATGTTTCCAATGGGGCTTGAGCATAGGCAGAATTCGCCTTACGCGGGGGGTCCGGAACGGATCCCCCGCGTAAAGCGAGGGCCGACTGTATATTATCTGTAGATAGATAACTCTGGATCATGATATATATGGCTGAGCAGGGACTCGAACCCTGGTCTCCAGAGTCATAGTCCAACACTCAAACAACTACGCCATGCTGGCTCACAGTCCTTAATTCTTGATCCTTTCCAGGGTTATTTCCCTCCATGAATTTTGGAGAGGTTTGTGGCTTGTGGTGGCGGCGAAGTGATAGACAAGGGTAAGGAATCCGACAAGGTCGAAATGAAAATGGAAACACACAACACTTCAAGGTAGGGGCCTCTTTTTTTGTCATGCAAAGCCGGTGTCTAGGGGTCACGCCAGCCGGAAGGGAGCCAATTGTACGCCAGGCGCACAAATGCATGTATTTGTGTATTAAAAGAGGTGAGATACTGTTGTGATCGGCTTGATAGCTTCTCCGGCGAGAGAACAGAAAAAAGGGAATTGTTGTGCAAATAAGGTTTGCATTAAGAACTTGTTATCTTTCTGTTTTTGACCCTAGGCAAGGGCTGTTTTGTGCGTCTGTGGCACATGCGCGCCTCTATCTATGCCACATATATATATGCATGCGTTTTTGCTCCAGATCCTCAGCAGAGCACAAAAGAAAACCTTGTATGTGTTGACTTTTGAATGGCGCCCGACATGAGCTTAGCGTCGGCGTGTAATTATCTTGGCATGCATAAATTTTTGCCTCCTATCCCTCCCCAACTCCCAAACGTATGTAAAAAAGTGCCTTTGCACATGGAAAATAATGCCGTTTTATCATTTAATGCCTTTGGAGTCCAACCTGGTTCTCTCCTCCCTTTGCTTTTCTATCCCTTCTTTCTATTCCTCCTCAAGCAAATTGTACTAAACAAACATTTGCATAAAGGACGGCTTATCTCGCAAGATGGAGTCGGTTTTGGACGGCACAAAAACCACGAAGGCAGCAAAGGTTGCCGTTTGCTGTAAAGCATCCCTTGTGCGATGTTTCGTTTGCAAAATGTGGCCTCAAATCCTCAACATCTCCAGCCGAACTCTCTTTCGGAAAGATTTGAAACGCAAAGGTTTGGGTGTCGCTTTGCAAGATAACGTGGGACGGCGCATAGGATTCCCAAAGGACGCAATCGAAGGATATTTTATCAAATCGCACAACCGCTAAGGTGTGCAGGTACTTGGAGCACCCAGCTTTGCTTTTGACTTTACATATTTCACCCCAGAAGCAATAAATGCCAGCTTCAAAAGCTTGCAATGTGTATTTTGCGCACTTTGGTTGGCCAATAAAGGTACCCCTGTTTTGTGGAGTCGGAGGCTTTCACGGCCGGCGTTTATAGTTTTTTGTGGGGTTTTCGGACTCTGCGGCCATGTTCTAGAAGAGTTTGTTCCTGACGTTTCGCCAGCATCTGCGGCTCTGGCATCTTCAGAGTATCCCTGTTTTGTGGATTTGGGTTATGTTCTTGTATTTGCTACATGGACAACAGGTCTATCCCTGGATAGGTCTACCTCAGAGAGGGTCTAAATAAAGCAGCAGATCCCATCTGAACCTGGAAGCTAAGGTGGGTCAACCCTGGTTAATACTTGGATGGAAGACCACCAACAAATCCCAAGTGCTGTAGGCTCTGTTTCAGAGGAAGGACCTGGCAAAGCCATCTCTGAGGATGCCTTGGTTAAGAGAACCCTGCAAAGTTTGTGGGGTTGCCACGAATCGACCGGCGACTTGAAGGCCCATCGTGCCAAGCTCTCTGGACCTCATTCTAAAACAGCCACAAAACCCTTTAACCTTGAAAAAAAAAACAGGGAAAGGGTTTGCTTCTGTACACATGGCTTGCTAAAATAAATTGCTTCCTTCCTAATGAACCCCCCCCTCCTCCTCCTCCTCCTCCTCCTCGAACCCTGCGCTTGAGGCTAAGCCAGATCATCGGACACCTCCTCTTTCTAATGAGCAGTTATTGAACATGCTAACGACCATCAGCCCTAATTAAATACTCGACTGTGAAGAGGAAGACGGGGTTCCTCCAAAACGCAGGCGGAAAATAAAGAAGAGGCCTCCACTCGTCTGTTTTCCATCGTTCGTTCACCAAATCCCCCCAGCAGCCAAATTGAAAGGGGAGAGATATTCCTCTCCGTTTGGATCCCCGAAAGGAAAAGAGGCACCCCATGTTTAACAACTGTGTATCCTTCTTCTTGCAACTTTGCCGTGGCTCCCGAGACGGAAAGGCAGTTATTTTATCTGCTAGCAAAGGAGCCTACAATTCAAGCAAGGAAGCCATGGCTGCCCTGAGTTTGCAAAATTCAGGGGTAGCCGTATTGGCCATATAGCAAACGGTGCCTCGTGTATGTTGTGCATTTTGGTTGTCCGGTTAAAGGCATCACAGTTTTGTGGGTTTGGGATGTTATAATGCTGAACAGGACTGTTAATGATCCAGGGTGCTTGGAGGCCTCACGTTCATAGAGGTGCCATAAGGCTAAGGTTTCTGTGTCTTGCGAAGTCCAACAAGTTGTGAAGTCCAACATGAGTCCCATCCAGGATTAAGACCAATGCTCACTACAAGCCCAAATGACCGAACCGAGGTTATTGCACTTGGGAAATACAGTGGGCCCTTGGTGTCTGTTGAAGTTTGGTTCCAGGACCCCTCCATAGATGCTCAAGTCCCATTCAATGCAATGGCCTATACACACACACACACACACACACACACACGTATACATATACATATACATCTCAACGCAACGGCAGCTGCCTCTTGATCCTAAGGCAGAGATGCTCTGAGCGAGAGCACGCTTTCTATACCTAGTGATTTGGTATATGTGTGTGTGTGTGTATGTGTGTGTATGGTCAAATATTTTCAAGCTGTGGATGGTTGCATTTATGGATAATCTGTGGCTACAGACGGACAACTGCAACAACAAATGGTTTCTCTGTTTTGCTCTGATCACATTGAAGAGCAAAAGAGTGGCAAGGAGATGACTCTAATAGCTTTGCGCCCTTTGCGCTCGCCTTTGCACCCTTCATGCCAATCTTGGTGGGCCTTCTTCAATCTTCCCTAACCCCCCGCCTCAATTCCCTCCCCAGCCGCCGTCTGTCCCCATAATAGGACCCCAATAGCCAATTCAACCTGTCAATAGTCAGCCCAAATCACTAGGGAGAGAAAGCGTGCTCTCGCTCGGAGCATCCCTGCCTTAGGATCAATAGGCAGCTGCCGTTGCGTCGCTATTGATGACTCTGTTGGCGATTGTCCATTTGGGGGGATTTTCCTCGCACTGAGAACCTGGCCGGCGGGCGCACCGAACTCGCCCGCCGCAACTTGTTGACCGAATGGACGCTGCCGTATCGAAAGAACAAATGTCTATATATCTGTATTTTGATCCCCGGCATGGGCAAATCGCTCTCTTTCCAATCCGTGGGCCTTTCGCACGTGCGGCGTATCCTCAATCCATCCCATCGACTATAATCCGTATTCTCCATGCCCCACTTTTAACACATACATACACACACCCCTAAAAATTATATTAATAAAGGCCCATCCAGACTAGTGAAAAAGATAATTAAGTCCCAGATTTATGTTCCTGTTCTTACTAATCTGATTTTGGAGATCCCTAAGTGTTTTATTTATCCCTGTTTGGTCCTCAATATGATCAGAGACGTTTCACTGAGTCTTGCAAACTCAGTTCTTCAATTGAGTCACTAGTGCGGTATCCCTTTGTCGTTGCACCTTCAAGTCATTTCCAACTTATGGCAACCTTAAGCATCTTCTTGGCAAGATGTGTTCAGAGGAGGGTTGCCATTGCCTTCCTCTGAGGCTGAGAGAGTGCGACATGCCCAACGTTATCCAATAGGTTTCGTGGCCAAGCTGGGAATCGAACCCCGGTCTCCGGAGTCCGACGCTCAAACCGCTACGCCATGCTTTCTCTCTCTTGCCTACTGCAACCTAATTTTGCATTTTAAACTCAGTTTGCAGCAATGGAAGCGCGCTGAGAACAAAGGAGGGAAGAGGAGGAAGGAACCGAGACGTTTTAACCACAGCTGAGAAAGTGGGATGGCAAGGGATTCATTGGGATTTTCCCTACCAAATCGGGACATGGGGCTTCTGATTTGTTGACTATTTATTTGTATTGACTCGATGCCTTTCTCTGCTTCAAAATGGCTGCCTCCGGACAGCGATGACCATCCGTGTATCCGACTTTCCTACATTACCGTGGGCTTAAGTCCCTGGGCTTTCCGCATTACCGATATCTATCAGGCGGATTCGGAAATGAAACATAGATGGCTCCTACATTCCAATGTGATTTATCCTAAATGCCTGTCATATTATTTTTTTTCCTCCTTCCTTTCCTTTTTTTGGCCTGGTAAACAATCACAGAAGCTCATTGCTAAGAGAAGAAGCAGCAGCTGGTCAAGAGCGCTTCCCGAAATTGAATATTATAATGGTTTTTGGATAGGAACGGAGAGGAGGGGGCAATGATTTACATAATAATCTTTCTGAGGGTCCAGGAGCTGAAATGCCTACCAAGAAAATGCTCCTTTTCAGAGAGAAAAAGACACACACATATATATATAGCTTATATATTTTCAAGTATTTTAATTATAAATAAACTCTCCGCTAGTTCGGATCGAAAAACGAAATTGAAAATAGGCACAACCTGGGCAACCCTCCAAGCTTCAGCATTACATTTAATACATCTATAAGGGATCGGTTGTAACCTTTAGATTGGGATGGCTATACCTTGCTAATACAAGAGGCCAGAAAAGTCTAGATAGATGATAGAGAGATAGATAGATAGATAGATAGATAGATAGATAGATAGATAGATATGGAAATACAGTTTCCACATCTATCAGTTAAACTCAGTTAACCAAACAGTTGTGACCCTGAGCATCCCTTCTTTAACGGAAACTTGGGTACCAGATGCAGAAACGACACGGATTGCATCTACACTGCAGAAACGATCCAGTTTGACCCCACTTTATGTGGCCAGCGCTGTGGAATTCTGGGATTTGTAGTCCTTCAGGCTCCTCTTTCAGAGAGTTCTGGTGCCGCAGCAGAACTACAAATGCCAGGATCGCAGGACAGTTAGAGCAAAGCCAAGCTGCATTAATCCTTTAATGCAGATGCAGCCTCAGATACGGTTTTGCCTCCCCTCCAAGAACTAACCCGGGTCGACCCTGCTTAGTTTCCACAATCGGACGTGATCCGGTGCATTTTGGGCATTCAGGCTGCAATGCACATTGGAAAAAAAGGAACAAATAAAATCTCTTTGGAAGGTGAAATAAAGTGAAATACTACCAGGGAAAACGAAAACGAACTCCTATTAAGTTAATTCCGCTCCAAAACGTGCAACTTGGCTTTCGTGATCAGCGAGGATATTTGTCAAAGTCCCACGTCCGCCTTCGTTCCTCATTTCAGAACCCTCCGTTTAAAAGAAACATTAAACCGGAGAGCCGAGCAGCCATTTAGGAGGAGCGTTTGTATTAAAATGTGTATTAGCCACCGGTGTTAATGGTGAGAAAATTGAAGGGGGGGGTTGATCCAGCGGCAATAACAGTCTTATTCGAGGGAGGTATTAATGAAACTAGGTGAAAACTGTGAACGTATCGGCGAAAACAAGCGCCTAATTTATTCTGGTGGGTAACGCATAGCCTTGCGCATCCCATTTAACTCTGCGGTTAGATGTCAAGCATTAGGGGAAAAGAGCAAGTACAGAATTCCTAGCACAATCCAAATTGAAAGGGGATATATATATATATATACTCTCTGTGTGTGTGTGTGTGCGTGTGTGTGTATAGAGAGAGTGTGTATTCGTGCATGGCAAGGTGTTGGAATGGGCATGGCACACTCTCCCAGCCTCAGGGAAAAGCAATGGCAAATCACCTCCAAACAAATCTTGCCAAGGAAACCCTATGATAGGGTTGCCATAAGTCGTTCTTCCAGCTCTATGATTCCATGCTGTGTGTCTTCAAGTCATTTCGGACCTATGGCGACGTTAAGTCAAACCTATCACAGGGTTTTCTTGGCACATTTCATTTGCCATGGCCTCCCTCTGAGGCTGAGAGTGTGTGACTTACCCAGGATCACCCAATGGGGTTTCATGGCCGAGAGGGAATTCAAACTCATCTCCAGAATCATCATCTAATGCTCAAACCACTATCAAACCAATAATCCATTATTAATCCATCTCCAATACTGTGTTGTTGTCGTGCGCCTGCAAGTCGTTTTCAACTGATGGCGAACCTATCCTGGGCCATTCTTGGAAAGATATGTTCAAAGGAGGTTTGCACAGGCCTTCCTTTGAGGCTGAGAGAGTGTGACTTGCGCAAGGTCACCCAATGGGTTTCATGGCCGAGTCGGGAATCAAACCCTGGTCCCCAGCGTCGCAGTCCAACACTCAAACCACTATGCCATGCTAGGGTTGCCATAAGTCAAAGCCGGCATGATAGGGTCCGATTCGTTGGCCATAATCTTGGTCATGTCACACTCTCTCAGCCTCAGGGGAAAGCAACGGTGAACCACTTCTGAATAAATCTTGCCAAGATAACCCTATGATAAGTCAGAAACAACTTGAAGACACACAACAACAACAACAACAAATTAAAGACCTCCAAGTCAACCCATTATCCACATGTCTTGCAAACCCAGGACAGTTGTGGCTTCCTTGACTGAGCCTATCCACCTGTAAAGTTTCCCTTTGGTTTGCCGTAAGTCAGAAACAACTTGAAGGCACGCAACAATGACGATGACAACAACAACAACAATGACTTAAGAAGACCAGGGATTCCTTTCCTACAATTAGGAAACGGAACATCTGGATCTAAGACAATACTGAAAACAAAAACAAAACGTGCCACTTCATTATCACGTCACTCAAGGGTTGAGATGGGTTGCAGAGGGAATTCGCTTTCAAGGCATGCCATATGCCATTCCCAAGGAAGTTTCCATTCTTGGGTCTCCCTGACTAATTCACAGTTGGCACTGTTGGCACCTGCCTTGGCAATTAGGTTCCCATTTTGCAATGCTGAATCCCCCCCGCCCCCGGCTCCGAATCTGTCATCGCTGCAGCTGGTCCAAAGTTTAAACAGCGCTCGTGAATGACGAAAACAGAAAATGTGTTCGGCGCATTAACAGCAGGGCACGGGGCACCCTCCGTCGGGGGAAACTGTTCTGACGCCTTTCCGCTCTTTAATGGGACACGCGGTTATTTACCAAAGCGAACCGAGAGGAGACAGGAAAATAAGCATTGACGTGGTTTTTTTTTAAATAATAATAATAAAACAACAAGTTGTCGCGTATTTGTAAACATCATTAATCACGGATTAGCAGATGGTAATGTTAATTGCACCTGTGAAAGTAACAAGACCTCAAGGTTGATTACATTTACAGACGCCGATTATCGTTCCGGTGCGGCGAGAGGATCCCAAACGTCGCCCAAAAGGTATTTAGCCGGAAGAGTCCGAGGAGGAGCAAGAGAGGAGAGGAAAGAAGAGGGTGATTAATAATAATAATAATAATAATAATAATAATAATAATAATAATGTTTATTTATAATGCCCATTTCACCAAAGGGTGATACCTTTGAACATATACAATCAAAAGCGAAGGCTTGAATCTATGGATACAGAGGGCCCACTGTGATGATGATGTACAATAACATCCCAAATCCACAAAACAATGATTGTCAGCCCTCCATATCCATGGATTCTTTACCCATAGATTCAAGCATCCGCAGCTTGAAAACATTCCACATATATATATATATATATACACACACACATACATTGTTTTTTGCTATCTTATATATAAGACACTGTTTTACTACCCATTGGATTTAGTGGGACTTGAACATCTGAAGATTTCGGGGGTCCTGGAACCAAACCAATGCAGATACCAAGGGAACTATCGTACCTTTATTCGATCAACCAAAGTGAACAAAATACACGATGCAAGCTTTTGAAGCTCCACTGGTTTCTTCATCAGGCCAAGGTGGCTTCCAAGGACACCTTATACTTTGTTAAGACGTCAAGTCACACTCTCTCAGCCTCAGAGGATGGCCAGGGCAAGCCTCCTCTGCAGAAATGTTGCCAAGAAAACCCCGCTTTAGGATTGCCATAAACCCACCGCAGTCACATCCTAATCTGGTTGGCACTTCCAGAGCCCTTTCAAGGTTTTGTACCGTATGACAAGCTTCTTGAATCTGAATCTATGCAAAGAGTGCCAAAAAGGAAACGACTAATAGGATTTCAGAAACATCGCTATGCAGGCTGGAGAAAAGCCAGTCTAGGAATCAAATCATTCCGTCCTCCAAATGGGACCATGGCACTGGGGTCACCGGAAAACCCATTCCTCCGCTCAACCGAATGAAAGAGAATATCATCTCGACCCATGCCTTCCGTTTCGGTCGAGGGAACAACTGGACCCCGTAAAAATGGAAAAGCAATCACGGCGAGTGATCAAGACAAGATGGAAACCTTCGCCTTCGGAAAGGTATTCCATTTTTAGGGCTGTCGTGTTACGGGGCACAAGGGGAATACACCGAGAGCCAGATCTAGACACCGACGATATAGAAATGTGTCTTATTCTCATCTCCACCGAGGAGCGATGTTGTAACGTCTTGCGATAACCTATTTTATTTGGCTTTTTTCCTCCCCAAACGGAGCAAAACCAAAGCATGGATTGCCACTGCCATCTAGAGTCCAATGCTTCTTCTTTCCCTTCCAGAAATAAAACAGGGATAAATCTCACACCACGGTGTTAATATTCTTTCCTAACTCATAAGGCTGCATCCACACTGCAGAAATAATCCGGTTTGGCACCGCTTTCCTTGCCCTGGCTCAGTGCAAAGGAGTTCTCGAATGTGTAGTTTGTGAGATATATAGCCTTCTTGACCGGAGAGTGTCCAGTGCCACAACAAACTACAAATCCCAGGAATTCGCAGGATGGATCCATGGCAATGAAAGTCGTGTCAAATCGGATTATTTCTACAGTGCAGATGCAGCCTATATTAACAAGAGGCTAGAGAGCAACTTGCAGAGGGAATGTCTTTGCACTTCACTAGCAGAGTATCTTGATACCTCTGATATTTACAGAAGGATATGTAAAGTTATGTAATGTATACTGTGATAAGAGGATTCTGCCCAATACATTTTTTCTCATGTCTAGGAAAACTGCCTTCAATTCATACAGATATTTCGTCTGCATCCCTTAGAAATGGGAGAGCTTCATGGTGCTTTCGATTTCTGGGCGCATATCGAATGCAAAATAATCCCTGCAAAGAGAAGAAAAGAAAAGAAAGATGATCAGTTTAATGTTCTCAAGCATTTTTTCTTTCTTTCTCAAATGCAAAATGCGCTAAAGGCATGGCTGGTGGCAAAGGTGGCACTTCTTACCCGCTGCAACAGAGACATTTAAGGATTCGATCCCAGGTTCCAGCTCTCTCCCTGGAGAGATAGTGAGCATCCTTTGACACAAGCTGCTTGTTTCCGGAGAAAGCCCACGGCCCTCATTTCCTGCAGAGGCAAAAATCCTCTTTTTAATCCTGAATTTAATCCTAAATCCTAAACTATTCTGTCGGAGACAGCTCTAGTGCCACAATCAACTACAATTCCCAGATTCCCTAGCACTGAGCCAGGGCAGTTAAAGTGGTCTCAAACTGGATTATTTCTGCAGTGCGTTTTGGACCTAAGTCGCATGAGCAACTCTCCTGTCTCCTCGGGGGTCTTGACTCACCATTAGAGAACTACAAGTCTAAACCCAATTTTAGTCCAATTTACTCTAATGCACTAAATCCAGCAGATTCACCCAAGTATTGATTGACTGAGTCTTCCTCATTCAGTGGGCCTCCTCCAGTTTATACTAACCAGATCTAGCCCTAAAATTGCAAAATCAAAGCAGAGGTCTTGCATCACAGATTTGGCTATGAACACCTAACTACGCATTGTGCCTTGCCAGACAGTTTACGTACCCAACACCAAGATGGTCGGCTTCGTCCAGCGGAAATCTAAGCAGCTCTCAACAGGGATGCCCTCTGGGTCCTTGGCGTGGGCAACCGTGCCCAACACTTCCCAGCCTTCTTCGGATTTCGTCTTTTATTGGGAGAAAAAGAGAGAGGTTAGGAAGGGAGGAAGGAAGAGAGAGAGGGGGAGAGAGAAAGGGAGAGAGGGAGGGGGAAAAGAGGAAGAAAGAAAGAAAGAAAGGGCAGAAGGCAGGGAGGGAGGGAAGGAAGGAAGAAGAGAAGGAGGGAGGGAGGGAGGAAAGAAGGGAGGGAGGGAGGAAGAGAGCAAGGGAGGGAAAGAGGAAGGAAGGAAAGAAGGAAGGGAGGGAGGGAGGAAGAGAGCGAGGAAGGGAAAGAGGGTAGGAGGGAGGGAGGGAGGGAAAGAGAGGGAGGAAGGAAGGAAAGAAGGAAGGGAGGGGGGAGGAAGAGAGGGAAAGAGAGGGAGGGAGGGAGGGAGGGAGGGGAAGGAGGGAAGGAAGGAAGAAGAGAGGGAGGGAGGGAGGAAAGAAGGGAGGGAGGGAGGAAGAGAGCGAGGGAGGGAGGGAGGGAAAGGAAGGAAGGAAGGAAGGAAGAAGAGACGGAGGGAGGGAGGAAGAGAGCGAGGAAGGGAAAGAGGGTAGGAGGGAGGGAGGGAGGGAGGGAAAGAGAGGGAGGAAGGAAGGAAAGAAGGAAGGAAGGGAGGGAGGGAGGGAGGGAGGAACAGAGCGAGGGAGGGAGGGAAAGAGAGGAAGGAAGGAAGGAAGGAAGGAAGGAAGGAAGGAAGGAGGGAGGGAGTCGAAGGCAGGAAAGAAGGAGGAAGGGAAGGGAAGGGAGGAAGGAAGGAAATGGGGAAATATATTTGGAAATATTTTTTGTAAATATCATTGGTTCTGGGAGAGGTAAAACGTTGCAGCCGGTTGGCACCACATTTGGCTTTTATCTCTCTGGTAAATTGTTCTGGAGTTCCTGATCATCCAGAGAATTCTTGCAGGAAGGTTTTTTTTCCAATAGGCTGGGCACCTTGTTTTAAAGAACGACACTTCCTGGGACACAATTCTCTACACTTAGGAAAGAGGAAAGCTCTATGGAATCATAAAAAAGGGCATGCTGCCCGCTCCTGGCTCTGGTCAGACCTCTCATCCAAAAGAAAGCCAATTTAGCGTGGATGCCACCATAGCCGCCCAGACATCGGACTCCATCCACCTCCTTGAATGGACCCACGAAAGCAACTCTTACGCCCGATGCTCTGTATTTATGCTCCCAGTTCATCCCTCGACCACCCAGTTAATGACCGTAATCCATTTCTGCAAAATGGAAAGCGAAAAAGGAGAGGATGGAAACCTTGGCACTCGCCCTCTCTCATTTTTCTGAAAAATCGGCACTTTTTCAGGCTGGAACGCCACTGGAATTTATTGCCCGCCAAGCCGCAGAGGTTAAGCCGGCCAATGTGGACCCAATTAAAGGGAACGCCTCGGCGGCCCAAACGTTCATAAATTGCACTTTATATCGGAGCGGAAGCGACGGGCACGGATGTTTCAATTAAGTCGAGGAGCTCTTTTTTTATGGGCTCTTTATGATGTCTGTCCTCAAATGGAAAGCTGGCACAGAGTCCCCCATAATCCACAGATTGCAGGGCAGATGGGTCATTGCATTTGGACAGCAAAACACACTCGCCAAAGATATCCTGGGGACTTGTTCGTTCTTTAGTGGGACGTTGTTAAAAGTCCATACTGGGGTGCATTTACACTGTAGAAATAATGCAGTTTGACTCCACTTTCAGTGCTGTTGCTCCATCTTATGGTATCCTAGGGTTTGTAGTATTACAGGAACCAGGTTGAGGTTGATGTAGTGATTTGAGCATTGGATGACGACTCTAGAAACCACAGTTTCAATCCTGGCTCAACCATGCAAACCTAGTAGGTGACTTTAGGCAAGTCACACTCTCTCAGCCTCAAGGGAAGGCAAGGGCAAATCCCCTCTGAACAAACCTTGCCATGAAAACCCCATTATAGGGCTACCTTCGCATCGCCGTAAGTCAGAAATGACTTGAAGGCAAGCAGCAACAGTAACAAAGGTCTTTAGCCTTCTTCTGCAAATCCCAGGATTCAATAGGATGGAGCCATGGTGTCAAACTGCATTATTTTTACAGTGCAGATGCAACTGATAAAGCCTTAAAATTCGATGAGCAAACGCTCATCCGATACATTTGGTCCATTTCAAATTGTGCTTTCATGTACTTTGTGTTTGCATCTGTATCGTGAAGTAGGGATTTCTCCTAGGCAAGGAATACTCAGAGGTCGGTTTTGCCAGCTCTTTCCTCCGAAATAGAGCGAACAGCACTTGGGATTCCTTGGAGGGGGGTCTCCCTTCCAAGTACTAACCAGGGCTAAATCTGCTTAGCTTCCAAGATCAGATGGGATCTGGTGCCTTTAAAGCATTGGGGCCTTTACTTCTTGCTTAAACCTCCAAGGAGAAAAGAAATGCCAGCTATTTTCAATGTACTCTGCAATGCTGCCATCCTGTGACCAAAAAATGCAGAGCAGCCTTCAGCAGCCAAGGAGAAGATAAAAGGCAATCCACTCAAGAGATCCCTGATCCCTCCAGATCAGAACTGTCTACGCTCTGGAGGCAGTTCTGTTGTGTGCCTTCAAGTCGTTTCCAGCTTATGATAACCCTAAGGCCAAAGTTTGGTTCCCAGTTCACCCATTAAACCCACTGGGTGACTTTGGACAAGTCACACTCTCTCAGCCTCAGGGGAAGGCCATGGCAAACCCCCTCTGGATAAATCTTGCCAAGATAACTCCATGGATGGAGTACCCTTAGGTTGAAGTCGACTTGACCTCAACCTAAGGGAGTCATGGTGGATCACAACAAAGGTGCACATCGTACACAATCGGCATCTCAGGATGATGGGTATTATCACCAGCAAAGGCATTACTGTACCTTAAGAAACCCTTGCAGATCGTCGGTGCTGAACACATCTAAGACTTCCATGGCTCCAGAGCTGGCTTTGCTGACCACCGGAGTCAGGGGGCAGCTGCGAACAAAAACGGAATTACAAAGGTTTAAAGACAAAACAAAATTTCCAAGAAGGCTGGTGTAGTGGTCCATTTTGAAGCAGGGTCCCTTCAAAATGAGTCCCAAAATGGGACACTTAGATGTCAATAGGAATCTCCAGGTCCTCCAGTGCAACTCTACGGTCAACATCTGCCAGAGGTTGATCACAGAATCAGGCTGGAGGACCTACAAATGCATAAAGGTTTTCTCTAGGAAGTTCTAGGTCCTCCAATACAATTCTATGGCCAACATCTGGCAGAGATTGATCACAGGATCATGTTGAAGGACCTACAAATGCCTGAAGGTTTTCTCTAGGAAGTTCTAGGTCCTCCAACGCAACTCTATGGCCAACATCTGGCAGAGATCGATCATAGGATCATGTTGGAGGACCTACACAGGCCTAGAGAAGTGTTTTCTCTAGGAAGTTCTAGGTCCTCCAACACAACTCTATGGCCAACATCTGCCAGACGCTGATCATGGAATCATACTGGAGGAGCTACAAATGCCTAGAGCAGTGTTTTCTCTAGGAGGTTCTAGGTCCTCCAACACAACCCTATGGTCAACATCTGGCAGAGATTGATCACAGGATCATGTTGGAGGACCTACACATGCCTAGAGAAGTGTTTTCTCTAGGAGGTTCTAGGTCCTCCAGCACAACTCTATGGTGAACATCTGCCAGACGCTGATCATGGAATCATGCTGGAGGAGCTACCAATGCCTAGAGCAGTGTTTTCCATAGGGACCTCTAGGTTCTCCAGCACAACTCTCTGGCCAACTTGCTGGAAGACCTACAGAGAACATATTGTGTTCTGACCTGTTCTTTCGACTCATGACAATGCCATCGACGCCCAGGAAGTGAGCCGAGCGCAGGACCGCCCCCAGGTTCATGGGGTCTTGGATCCCCTCCAACGCGAGCCAAAGGACCTGTGCAGTCTCCTCGACGGGGACTCTCTCGCCTTCCTGAGACATCCCTTCTTGCCAGCCCACGGGTCGAAGGCGCGTCGCTTCCAAACAAACCCCTTGATGGACCCCACCGTGGCAAAGGTAGTCCAGCACCTTCCTCTGAACCACTTTCACGGGGATCCCGCGTTCCTCGGCTTGCCGATAGAAAGCGTCGGATGCGGGCGACGTGCCACTTGGGGTGGACTTGAGGAAGAGCTGGAAAAAGGTCCTCTTGGACCGCGCCAGGGCTAAGGAACATGGTGCGATCCCAAACAAGATCTCCGACCCTTTGGTCCTTTGGATGGGAAAAGGAGTTTTAGGGACGCTCCTTTTCTTACGGGGGAAATCATCGTCTCGCAAACGCCGGAATTCCTCCAGATTGGGTGGCGCAGTTTGGGCGCGGAATTTGCGCCAGAATTGACTGGGAAGGGTCTCCTCTTCTGGGCATTTATGGAATGACTTTAAAGGGTCCCCTTCTTCATCAACCGTTGCCTTTACGCGACTATCAGCCCGCGGTCGCCTCGTTCTTCTCGCCGTCTCCACATTCTTCGTCGACAGGGGCTTCCCCAGAGTCGCAAAACACCTGGCCGTCTTGAAAGCGTTGTCGCAATCCACAAGGAACGACAACTTCGCCGCTTCCCCGGCGCTGCGTTTCAAGGCCTGGAGGAGCGGTTCCATTTTCAACATCCGCCTCCCTTTATTTCCACCTTAGGAACGGCTGTGAGTTGCGACGTATAGCTTCGTTGCGGTTTGATGTTGCGCGACGTCGGGTCATTTCTGACTTCCAGTGAAGTCCCTATTTTGGGGGGAAAGAGAAAAGCAAGACATAAATTTTCGAACTAAATAATAACAAAGAAAATAAACAAAATAATAACAAAGTTGCCTTGCTTTCTATTAATTGTTTAAAATAAGTACATTTAAAATAAACAAGTTAAAACATTTTAAATTTAATATGTGTGTGTGTATATATATGTGTATATATATATATATATATATAACTTGCTTTCACCTTAAAAAGAGCTTTGTCCAAGCCAAGGATTAGGGAGACTCAACCTGTATTACCATTATTATTATTACCATTATTAATAGTTATTATTATTATTATTATTATTATTATTAGTGATGGCAATAACAATAGCAATAGCAGTAGCATTTCCCTCTGGATGCATTATATTCATTCACAATCCCTCTCCTTGTTCCCTGGGTTCAAGAATGGCACCTATCTCCCCATTGCCTTCCATTATAGAGCAAACCTACCTTCCCATCCACGTGGGCTGCATTCTTAGAGTCAAACCGGAAGTGCCCTCTACCATAGAGGAGAAAGAGACAGAGAGGCTGTGCCTTTGTTCTGCAGCGCCACCTGCTGGGCGGGGTGTTGAACTGCATGCTTCATTCCTGCAAAACTATTTCTGAATTGGAGGAGAAGTGCTAGTGTTGTGTTGAGTTGTGTTGTGTTTTGTTGGGCCATTTTGTTAGACAGGAAGAAGAGGGAGGAGGAGGAAGGCAAGGATAACTCCAATGGCTCCATTGACCTTTTTTCTTTCTTTTTGCAAAGGTGCATTGAACTTTCATAGAGTCATGGATTTGGAAGATGCCCAAATGTGCCATTCCCTGCCTCTTCTATCTTCTCCCTTCTGCATTCATCCTTTGCCTTTGCTATTTGCATGACATACAGGTCTGCCCTTCGGCTGTCATCGTAAAGTGGCTCCGTCAATCCACTTTTTGGCATTTTCTTCCAGGGAACTACGTGTGAAAGTGATCTGGGAGTCCAAGTAGACCATAAGTTGAACATGAGTCAACAATGTGATGCAGCAGCTAACAAGGCCAATGCGATTTTAGGCTGCATCAATAGAAGTATAGTGTCTAGGTCAAGAGAAGTAATAGTGCCACTATATTCTGCTTTGTTCAGGCCCCAGCTGGGATAATATTGTGTCCAGTTCTGGGCACCACAATTCAAAAAGGATGTTGAGAAACTGGAGTGTACACAAAAGAGGATGACTAAAGTGATGCATGATTTGGAAACCATGCCCTATGAGGAATGACTTAGGGAGGTGAGGATGTTTAGCCCAGAGAAGAGAAGGTTAAGAAGTGATATGACAGCCCTGTTTAAATACTTGAAGGGATGTCATATTTAGGAGGGAGCAAGCTTGTTTTCTGCTGCTCCAGAGAACAAGACCCAATGGAGCAATGGATGCAAATGGCATGAAAAGAGATTCCAGCTCAACATTAGGAGGAACCTCCAGAGAGTAAGGGCTGTTCAACAGTGGAACACACTCCCTCTGAGTCTCCTTTTTGGAGGTCTTTAAGCAGAGGCTGGATGGCCATCTCTCAATGGGGATGCTTTGATTGAGAGTTCCTGCATGGCAGAATGGGGTTGGACTGGATCAGGGCCCTTTTTGGGGTCTCTTCCAACTCTATGATTCTATGATCTTACTTCCAAATGTCCCGATTTGCAAGGAAACGGTGCAAAGGAACCAGCCGCCTTCCCACTTTTTCCACTGCCTTTAAAACGTCCCGGTTCCGATCTCCTCCTCCCGCTTTCCCTTCCGCTCTTTTCAGTCGCCGCAAACTGAGAAATCAAAGTGCAAAAGCCGTTTTGCGCTCCGTTGTCTCCGCAGGAGGACCATTGCGCCTTTCCCATTGGCCTTCCCCATTGACAATTTTCGCCATCTTAATAATAATCTTAGTTATTTATACCCCGCTCTAATGTTGCTTGGACGCAATGGTCCCGGTTTGTACCTATAAAAGGTTGACTGCGACCTACATCTTACTATATAACTTCTACATCCCACCGTTTCTCTCCAAGTCCTCAAGGTTGGCTGAAAAGATGGTGACTTTATAGGGCTTTTATGGGGCAGATTGGGCAAGTTGCTTTTAAATGGATTTAGTATATACCTGTGGCCTGCATCCATCCTCTTTCCAAGGTTTCAATCTAAAACCACCTTTCTGCCCCCACATCCCTATGTTCCAAAACAGAGACGAATAAAATATCCCTTCTGGACATCTTTTTGGCAGCCCAAAATGTCCGATTTAACCCCAAACACCCCATTGATTTCACTGTGGGTTGTTTTGGTTTAAAAAATGCCTTCCGTCTGCATAAAACATCAGGCTCCTTATGGGATCAAGAGGCCATTCTCAGTCCAAAAAACTAAAGGGGAATGGCCCCTTTTGGGTCTATGGGGTCCATCCAGAGGCCAATGCGTTCCCCTACCAAACTTTGACATTAACCACCCATGTTCTTAAAATTCGCCTTAATCTGGAGACGTTCTTTGGAAGGGAATTCAGGGTTATGGAAGATAGAGAGAAATCACAGGTGCAACCCAGTTCTCTCCCCTTTTTGCATCTTTTAAAACCCCGCCAAGCGACAGCGATTGTCCCAAGATCATCCCATAGCAATCTAGTTTCAGGCCTCTTGTAAAGGACTTGCAACCTTTCAGAAGCTGCTCTAAGACATTTTGAGCTCAGGACAGCAACCAGGGTCTAAATAAAAGCAACTAACAAACAGGGATAACAATATCCCTGGTTTTCGGAGACAACCCCGCGCCCTCCGAACCGCGTCCCGCCGGCGTAGAAACGTGCACACTTTCCGTTGTACTATGCGTATTAATAAATATTCTTTATTCTTTAAATTCCGCACATTGCGCTCCAACATATTACATCCAGAACATTTCTTTATTTTATTTATTATTATTATTAATTTTATTATTTTTTTTGAAAATGGAGGTCTACTTTTGTAAAATCTTTATACCGAACCCATTTCCATTTTTATCTGTACAGAATTATTAAGTACAACATTACTTTTTGCCACTAAGTTGCGTGTTGTTTTCCCCGCTTTAAGTGTCACAGTTAAAGAGAAACACTGAACGAAAAGAAGACAGGAAAAAAATGGCTTAAATTACGAAAGGTCTCGATCTAGGTTTTTGTTTTTAAAGAAGAAAAGAACTGAAGGTATGAGCCTAGAAAGAAGAAAAGCCACAAATTAATGGGGTTGCCTGTTATTGGGGGAAAGGAAAAGGGGAACGAAAAAAGGGAAAACGAAAAAAGAAACCAGCCACATTGATTTGTTTTTCCTTAAAGGTTAGATTTTTTGTTTAGTCGCTAAAGAAAGTATTCTGTTGTGTTTTTAAAGAGAGAAAAGGCGCAGTACTCATTTCGAAATTTTCCCATTGAAAGACAGAGCTAGTTTTATTGGCTTTAGTTTGCTCCAGCTGTGGTCAGCCATCCGCTACAAACCGGCCCCTTGTGATCGTTCAAGCGGCAGTATTTGTTAAACTTCTCTTTCAGGTGTTGCCGGTATTGTTCTCTATTGCTGTAGAAAGACTTGTTGTTCGCCATGAAGGACTGGATCTCGTCTTGGGAGATGAAGAGCTCCTCGTCGGAAGTGCACTCGGACTCGTCCTGCGGAAGGGAGGCGAGAGAAAGAAGCAAAGGATGAGGATGATGCTGTTGCGTGCCTTCTAGTTGTTTCCAACTTCTGGAGACCCTAATGCAGTGATGGCGAACCTATGGCACCTGTGCCAGAGGTGGCACTCAGAGCCCTCTCTGTGGGCACACATGCTGTCGCCCTAGCACAGTTTGCCAGAGTTCATTACTAGAAAGCCAGAGGGACGTGGCGCTTGGCAATAAATAAGTGGGCTCTGGGTTGCAGTTTGGGCACTCAGTCTGTAAAAGGTTCACCATAACTGCCCTATCCTGTGGTTTCCTTGGCAAGGATTGTCCAGAGGTTTGCCGTTGCCTTCCTCTGAGGCTGAGAGAGTGTGCCTGAGTGGGTTTCATGGCCGAGATGGGAATCAAACCCTGGACTCCGGAGTCATAGTCCAACACTCAAATGATGGCAGGGATGAAAAAGACAAGGCAAAACTGCCACTGTGACAAATGGTCATCCTCCGTTTTAGGACCTTAAGGCTTCTACAAGTTCCTTTGAGACAAAGGATGAATGGCTTTTATCAAAGGATAGCTTTTGGGTGAATAATTTTATTCAAAACAGTACCCTTTCTTAAAAAATATGTTTGCAAGCCGCTTTTGGAGGCTGCATGAGGAAAAAGGCTTTATGCAGACAAAACAAAACCAATTTGCAATCCAAAGCGGCTTACAATACAAGCTAAAACAAGATAGCTAAAACGCTACCTGGTACTAAGGTTTGAAAAAAGGTTCACCACAATCCAGCGAAAGCGTCCATTTAAAATCCATTAAAATCCACATTGGATATAGGAAACAGCACACTCATTACCCATCTTTCTATGCCAATTACTCTATATGCTCATGTCTAAGTCTTTTAGCCAAAAAATTAACCCAAAATACTTAAACCAACTTAACAAAAGCAACCATCCTCTGGTGAAAAGCAACCTGTCTCTACTCTCAGATCCATCCAACCTTTAGGGTCAACACAAATAGTTATGCCTGCTGGAGTTTTGCAAGTTCGTTGGCATTGTTTTCCTTTGCTTCATCCTTTGGATCCTTTTGTTTCATGCCCCTAAGTTTTACCTCACCAGAGAAGTGTGTGAGGATACTGAGATGGAGAGAACTCAAAGGTGGCAGGTGCCATCCTGGAAGCATCACTCCTTCCCACTACCTTCTGGTACTGAGAAGGATGTGACTTTACCTCTCCAAGCCTAAGCCATCCCAATGACAAACATCTGCCACGGAAGAACCAAACCCAAAACACCCGGGTCTTCCCCATCACTTACAAGGAGTTCCACCAAACTTTTAGCCCCCTTTCCAGAATCGGGAGCGGAGGCCACCTCTGGAGGCTCTGCGCATAGGAGCACTGTTTTCCGGTGCTCTGCCCAAGGGACTGGCTGCCCAACCTTCTCTGAGCAGGAGCACGTTTCGGCATGCGGGTCTTTGGTCTTCTCCCGGTGGAAGTCTGTGTGCACGGCAGTTCCTGAGTTCTCGTGCGCGCTCGCCTCCACAATGCAGTTCCCCAGCTTTTGGATCTGAAAGGAGAGCGGGGAAGGGGATGGAAAGGCAAAGGTAATAGTCACGGGAAGTCTCTCCCTTCCCTCTATCCATAAAGAGACATTTTAAACATCTAAATCAGTGCTACTCAAAAGTGGTAGTGCTTGGGACAATGTTGGTCGCTGAGCCACAGGCTGCCACAAGGGCCTGGTGAGTGACCAACAGAAGCACAGCCCTTCCAAGCAGTAAAGTCAAGAGGATGCCCCACTCCAGCGCAATACAGAAGACAGATTATACCCATCCGAACCCTGAGCGAGTACATTTCCGCAGCGTCCCCTCCACCAAAATCCCACGGAGGCACTTACATGCTCGGCCTCGCACTTCTTGTTTTTCTTTTTCTTCTTCTTGTTTTTGCCTTTCAGGTTATTGTCTTCGGAGTTGGCCCAGCACTCCACGCAACTGTCCCCGTCCTCTTCCTTGTCATCGCAGCGATGGGGGCAGGGGTCATCGCCTGCAAGAGAAGAGGGATGGGTGCCTTGATGCAAAGCACTGAGCTGGCTGAGATGGAGAAAGTAGCAAATTAGATGGACCAATTTCTTTGTAGAGGAAAAGTAGAAGGTAGAGATTCAGGAGGGTCTAAGTGTGAGAGAAGGTGATGTTCAAAGTTTCTCAAAGCTCAGTGGATCCGGATGGCCCACCGCATGGAGACATGGAACAAATATGCTCATGTGAGTCAGGAACACAGAGCCACAAAGAGGACGCATTGAATGCAGCCGATCACAAGGGGAGAAATGGTTCTCAGAGGTGATGGTCAGGGGACAGGACCAAATGTCTTTCCCTACTTCTAAGACCCAGGGAAGTGGGAACATAGAAAGACTCCCAAGGAGGAAATCAGAGAGGAGGTACACCAGCGCCAGAAATTTGAACCCAGCCTACCGTTTTCATCATGGTTGCAAATGCCTTCAGTGCAAGCTACATCGGAGCCCTCTCGTGATCCTGTTTCGCTGCCCTCCATGCTGGAAGAATAGCCGCAGTCGCTGCCATTACAATGTGCAGATAAACCTGGCCAGGAGAGAGAAAAGGTTGCTTAGCAGAAAGAAGACAAAGGGGCTGTTTTCTTGCTGGAGGGCATACAACACAAAGAGAGAAATGTCCCAAGGTAACTATATGGTTCTGTTTAGCTTGTGTGTTGGATGAGCACTGCGAGGGACCAGGGTTAATCCCCACTCAGCCATGGAAACCCATGGGTTACCTTGGGCAAGTCATACTCTCTCAGCCTCACCGGAAGGTAATGGCAAACAAATATCGCCAAGAAAACCCTAGGATAGGGTTACTCTAGGTCCATGCAGGAACATTATTTTCTGCAAAGAAAATGCAGCAATTGGAGATGTTCCGTGCAAGATTTGCATGGGATTGATTTGCACTGCAAACATGCACAGGGAACATCTTTTCCTGTGCAGGAAAGGCTGCGCAAAACAACCAAGTGTGAATTTTGCAGAGAATAAGTCCCAAGTTGCAAACAGGCTTCAAAAACCACTTTCTGGCAGCAGGAAGAAAACAGCTAAAATTGCTTGCTTCAAGAAGAAAATGAGTGACAAATTACATCCCTAAGGCCTGTTACAGACTGTCAAAATAAAGCTGCTTCGGGTCTCTTTGGAGGTATGCTATTTAAATGATGCATGGGTCCTAAGAGTCCGGAGGTCGCCAAAGCCACACTCCATTCCTAAGCACTGGAGTGCAGCTTTGGTGCAGCTTCCGGATTCTTAGGAAGCATGCATCATTTAAACAGCATACCTCCAAAGAGACCCAAAGCAGTCTGTAACAGGCCTAAGACACTTTTGGTGTACCTTTCTTTATTTTAGGTGATCCCAGTAAAGTGCCACCGGCTGGACAAGTGCAGGATGTGTTCTCATTGGTAACGATAACTTCAACGCAGGTGCCTCTCTCTTCCGCCCCGCCACAGGCTTTGCAGCCGCCTTCCAAGAAATTTTCCTTCAAAGAAACAGAAAGAGGAGACACATGAAGGGCAATCTGGAGACAGACAGTCCAGGGGCCTGGACTCATTGGAAGATATGCCCGCCTGGACGGATAAAAATATCACTTGTGGAATTTATCACCACCATCAGGAAGCAAAAGGAATGGCGACAGGAAGGAGAATTTATGCCACCTTGGTTCAAAGAGCAAGCCAAAGGGTTGGCTGCCTATGAAAACCTATCACTAATGCTTTCCATTTCTCCAGCCAAAAATGCGCGCTTCTATAAACCGATGCCACCAAAGTCATTTCAATACTGCTCTGTTTAAACTAGGTTTTATCAATGTTAATAATGGAAACGTAGCATGGGGATATAAGATATAATAAAGTAAAAGGACTACAGTGAATCAGCCAAACGGAGCGTTTCGTACCAACAAGGGAACTCCTTTTTAGGAAGTCTTTTTCAATGCCAACACTGTAATTATTAGGCATTTGCTCACCTTTGCTGCCCAGCCTCCGAACTGGACCTGAATGAGAGTTAAGAGGTATGCGGGCTGGAGAAGCAGGGCTCACCTTCTCCTGGCTCATGTCATTCTCTTCTGCCGCTTGCAAGGGAGCAGGGATCTCGCACGCGCACTTATTTTTCCGCCTGTTCTTGCGCTTCTGCCGCTTCTTCTCCTGCTTGAGCTCCCGCACCCGCTCCTCTTCGGAGAACTCCTCGCAGAGTTGCTCCAGCCGGCTGATGCCTTGCACGCGTTCCACAGCCATCTGATGAGAAAAGCCAAAACACTCAGCTCCACAAAATGAAGGACCCTTATTCATTCTGTGACAAGGTTTCCAGGGCGGAGGACTGTGTTACCACTGCTGCAGCCAAAGCAAACTAGCAATGGTTTTATTTGATAGGGGCATTTTTGTGGGCACCACAACACTCTCAGGTTGCGGCTTTTTGCAATCAAGGGAATCTGACATTTCACCCTCACATCTGAAACCTCTTCTCAGCAAGGCTAAGATCCCAGCTCTGAGTTTCCGGATCACACTTAAACCACCTGACAAGAAAACACAGGTGTCGCACCTCAAAGCTTTTACGGAGCGCATCAACCCCCAAGTAGAAGAGCATCTGCCACGTTTGTTCCTCGGCCCGGAGCTTCTGCCAGATGCGGTGCAGCCGTTCGTAGAGATGGATGCCCAGGCAGGTGAGGACCTCCTCTTGGGCGATGTCAATTGTCTTGGCGTGCCTCTCCCGTCGCCTGGAAGAAGACAAAAGTCGTAGTGGTTTGCTGCATTCAGCACATTGCTCCAGCAAATAAGCACATACTACCTCATTGGGATTGACATCACATTGGGGAAATGGCTGGATTGGAGTTTTACACAACCTGGTGGGCTTATAGGACCCAGAGCAATGGATGCAAGCTTCAGGAAAAGAGATTCCACATCAACATTAGGAGGAACATCCTGAGAGTAAGGGATGTTCAACAGTGGAACAAACTCCCTTGGAGTGTAGTGGAGTCTCCTTCCTTAGAGGTCTTTAAACAGAGGCTGGATGGCCATCTGTCAATGGGGATTGCTTTGATTTAGATTTCCTGCATGGCAGAATAGGGTTGGATTCGATGGCCCTTGCGGTCTCTTCCATCTCTATGATTCTATGCGGTTTGCCACTGGGCTTGAAAAGCAGACTTACTCCTAGGACAAATCCACTAACACTCTGGGAATGCTACACAGAGGGCCAGAGAGAGGAGTGTAGCTATGGAGCCTATGGCCCTATTTCAATATTAACATGACTGAACATGCAGGGATTCGGACACAAGTTTTAAGAGTTGAGTATCCAAAGCCCTGGCATGGACAGACAAATTTGCCAGTTTCAGTTTCTCCAACGTTCTTCTCCCAAACCTCAAGTTCCTTCCACCCTGAATGTGAGAAAAATTGTAAATCCTGCAATTCGTATCCAAAGCAAACACACCTATCTCTCTTTTGAATACCAGGGTGGTGCGCCATTTTGTGGAGCGGAGAACAGAAGCAACCAGTGCAAAGCTCCAAGCAAACTCAACCCAAAAAGTAAAATAAAACCATAACCACCAAAGAAGCACATGCAAACATATTGATTTGCAAGACAGTTGTTCCACCAGAATGATTTCACCATCCAAGCAACTTGGCAAAGTTCTTCTTACGTTCTACGCAGTCGCAAGCAAGCAAGGAACCAAAAATCCTCAAAGGAAGAGCCAAATGAAATCATTCTTTCTTACTGAACCACTTTAAAAAATTATGGGCAAATACACAGAGAGAAATATGGTTCCTTACACCTGTTTAGGGATGCTTATTCTTTGGGACCAACACAGTCCCAAAGCGCCTCCACAGCCAATAACTTGACTGTTTTAGGATGTATCCACACTACAGAATTCAAGCAAAGATCTATTCCAAATCTGAAATCCAAACACATCTGCTCCTAAGCATTTTGGATAAGGGATACTCAATCTGTATTCAGGCCCCTCAACTGGTTCACCTCCATCCACTCTTCCAGTAAGGGACTTTTCGTTTTGTTCACACATGCGCCGTCCTTCTCTCACACACAGCTCCAACGCCACCATTAAACCCGTGTGATACCCAAAACGTGCCTGTGTTTGCTAGGCAGAAGCATCCCTTGGGCTTTAACACGCAACACAGAGACATGAAAGCCGCGCACCTACAATGTATATATCCCGCCGCCGAGATATACATTCAGTAACTGCATTTGTGTTGTTATTTATTAAAAGAAAGCAAAAGCGCTAGATCCCCTGCTCTAGCAAATTACATACTCATACCCTCCTGCGAACTCGGGCTCGGCTCGGCCAAGGAGGTGGGCGATGAAGTCTGTCTCGCAGCAGACGTGGATGTGGCGCTCGTGGGGGCAACAGCGCAGCCCCTCGTAGAGGGCAGCGCAGTAGCCCTTCTCCTTGTTGCAATCCAGTTCCCCGATCAAAATGGTGTAGGCCCGCAGAACTTTGTTCTTGCAGTCAGTGCAAAACCTGTTTCAACAAGGGGAGAAGAAAATAAAGTTGAGTAAATGTTACTTAAAAAAACCCTACAATTATTATTATTATTGGCCAGAAGCATTCTGTATCGGCTACTTAGTTAAATACAGATATGGTTCCTAGGTCCGCTTCCAACTCTATGATTATGTCAAACATTACAGAAACTGGCTGTCACGTTCTCCAATCCACATCAGGGTCTCAGCAAAACCCTTTTGGGTTTCTTAACCAGCAAAAGAGACGTTCAAGACGCACAGCAAAAGGAAGCGGTGTATACATTTCCAGCCACTCACCTGTGCTTTCGCAGATATGTTTCTAATGTTTCCAACAAGCAACTGGAATCGATTAAGACTACTTCGTCCCGGCACTCCTGGGACATGAGTTCCCACACATCCATCCAGCAACCCCTGCAGAGAGCATGGGGAGAAAGGACGCATGAAGCGAAAGAACTAAAACCCCATTTCATACAACACTGAGTCTCTTCAAAGGGGCTTCGTATGTAAGGATATGTTGTGCTAAACTCAGCTGTCTCCAGGCCTATTTCAAAGCGCTGGTTTTGACTAAGGTGTAGGGAAGAGGCGTCTGGACTCCAGCTTCCATCAGCCCCCAGCAAAACAGAATTGGGGACAAGGGGAAATTTAGTCAGCAACATCTGAAGGGTCACAGCCAGCCCATACCCACAGATGGCTAGGGACCCTAAGCGAACACCTCTGTCCCCTTCCTCTCCCTTAAGGTCATCATAAAAGCCCTCCCTTCTCAGCTGAAATGCTGCAGAATGGATATGCTACATTTGGGTCTTTTCAATGGTGGTGATGGAATCCTTTTTCATTTGGGAATCTTTTTCCTTCCAGCGACAGCCTTAAAAAGCTAGACTGCTTGTAAGACCGGGGTTTAGGCACTGTGGCATTTGGGCGGTTTCAGGCGTCGGTCACTTTGCTGGTTGTTCTTAGCTCCTGCTATTGATTTGCCATATTATTAGGATGAGCTGGACTTCCAACAATTTGTTCCTGGATTAAGGTTACTGGATTGTAACTATATTCTTGGGGTTTTGTTTTTAAAAACTAGACCTTGTACTCCTAAAGAAATGGCATCTATTACAAAACTAACAAAGCCAACGTTCCCAATCCCATTTACCTGGCAGCTCCCTGGAAGGGTCCATAGCAGAAAGTAATCCTACACTTGCTCTCCTTCCTGTTGTCTTCACTAGTTCTCTTATCTGCACCTAATTTCTCTGAACTCGGGATGCTACCTTCACTAGAGCATACATAATATTAGAACAAGCATTTAATGGCTACATAAAGGCATCCATCGCTTCCCCTGACCCCAGAGTGCCTCCCACACCATTCAACAACGCTACTTTGAAAGCCTATGCCAATGTTGAAATACTAATATTGTAATTGAACAACATTTAGGAGTAAAAAAATTATGCCTCCTTGGTAGTAGTCTATTTTCAGGCATGCTTTCCCAACTGTATTTTAACACCTTGAGTACCAAAAAAGCAGCATTTTGCCTACCCAAATTCTCTGCCCCTGTTCCAGCAGCCACCCAGAAAGCATATCCTCCAACTGCCCATGGCACAATTCCTCCAAATGCCTTCCATATGTCAATGCACCGCTTTTTTGTCCAGCTTACCCCAAGGGTTTCGGCTTGTGCGTGTCCAAGGAGTGCAATTGGCATCGCTTGTTCTTCTTACTTTTTGGAATCGCATCTATCATTTCATTTAATTTGGACCTTTAAGGAAAGAAAAACAAGTGAAAGAGAAAGGCAGCGACAAACCTCTTCCAAAGAAATCTTGCCAATGAGAGAGATGGCACAGTGGTTTGAGCACTGGACTAGGACTTTGGAAGATCAGGGTTCAGATCTTCACTGGTTCATAGAAACACCCTGGATGCCTGTCAGCAGCTGCATTAGGCACCTTGCCTGGCATCCCTGCTGAATCTCAAAACCATCTCCAAACCCTGCTTCAAAACATACCCATGCACATAGAAAAGCGTGTAGAGCTTCTTTGCGTCTCGCATGCAGCTCGGAGTGACGGAGAGGACGCCTTTCGACCCGACCGTGAGGGGCTCGAGGGCAGGGTTCCCTGACTCGACAAGCTGAGAGAAGAGGCGCTCCACGCTACGACGGCAGCCGACGCATGGGACCAGCTGGGAGAGCGCACTCAGGACTTCGCGCGATGTCACCATCATGGCAATGTTCAAATCCTGCTGCTTGAGCATGCTATGCCGCTGGAGGGGAGGAAGGAGACATTGAGAAAGGAGCTTTGTTTTGAGAAAATGGTTTCTGAAAAACCACAACTGCAACAGTTCAGAAGCAGTTCTCCTAGTATCCCAATCTACAACAGTCAGGCTGAGAGACAGAAAACACATACACATAACCCAAGCCACAGGTGGAACAAAACATCATGAAAAACCCACACAAGTGGGCAAGCTTTCATGTTACCCAATACCTTTCCATCAAGATGGATGGCTCCAAAATTAGGGGGTGAAATATGAAACAGGGACACAGATGCTCTCCCCCAGAAGTAAAGCTAGAGGTAGATTTGCGTTCTCATGGCCACAACGTTTGGCCAATTTTTGAGACTTCTCTGTTTATCTTAATGTATGACCAAGCGTGGAAAGCAAAGATCTTTGCTGTTGTTGCTCATCTATAGATTTGGGGATCTTTTCTTTTCTTAAACATAGGTATCTTGGGTTTTTGTGGGTGAGTTGCAGTCGCTGAAGACGAAACCATTATGGTTCATCAGCACACAATATCAAAGACAGCCATGTGCCAAAATCTGTTTATTTCATATTCCACCTCACAAATCAAAGGCTTGTCTGTTTGTAGTGCCAACACACTACTGAATGACCACTGCCAACTAGAGAATAAAGGAAATTGTGAGGACCATGCAAGGCCTTATTAAAACAGGGGTGGACAGCTTGTAGATGTCCAGTTGTTGAGTTCAGATCCCATCATCCCCCACCATTGGCTGGACCAGTATCCCAACAACCTGGAGCCCACTCTTTGTTACTAGAGGTACTTTGTAAAGCTTTCTGAAGGTTTTCAAAAAGAGGGACTATCGCTGGAGCATCCTGACAGATGTGCAACAACTCCGTACCTGGATGAACTGCTTTAATTGTGCTCCGTTGTTCTGATGTCCATCGAGGTTTAACACATTATCGGGAAACTCCATCACCATCTGTGCAAAGACAAAAGGCACAGGGGTCAAGGCTGCATAGTTTCACACCCATTTCCTACACATAGCAAGCGCCCTCCAGTTCATTGGACTGGCACCGTAGCTCACAATTATTATGTAGGTATTTTCAGGAGGCCTGTAAGTAACCAGCTTGCCATGTGGCTCACACAAAGCCGAGCCCTGGGCGCACTTCGGACCAGCAACCATGGTCTATAGCAGTGATGGTGAACCTTTTGGAGGCCGAGTGCACAAACTGCAACCCAAAACCCACTTATTTATTACAAAGTGCCATGTCCCTCTGGCTTTCTAGTAACAAACTCTGGCAAACTCTGTGCTGGGGCGATGGCACATGTGCCCACAGAGAGGGCTCTGAGTGCCACCTCTGGCACCCGTGCCATAGGTTCGCCATCACTGGTCTATAGCCTTACCTTCCTCACTATGGTGAACATATATACTTGTTCTCCACTTGAAAGTCCAATTCTCAAACCACTGCACCATGCTGTCTGCCGGAACACTTCCTCGCCGAGTGCCAAACAGCTGCGGCCGTTGTGACAGCGCTTAAAACTACTCGCGTCTCCAAAACTCTCAGGGCTAGTGCCGGTTTTTAAAGCCGAGTAAGCAAAAAAGCGAGGCTTAATTACAGGGACCAAAATTATAGCGTAGCAGCAGCTACGCAGGCGTGACAGTCCTAATGACTCGGAGGTGGGAAAGTCAATTCTCTTGCAGCGACAATTTGGGAGGAGCGCATTAATTAAAAGAAGCCACTCCAAGGTATAACGTTCTCCGTCTGGGTGACCAAAGCCTTGCAAATGGTTCAAATGAAGGCCAGCTGCACAGAACCGTAGTAGTTGATGGGGCGTGCAGTGTTTCCAGTTTGGTCCTTTGCTTGGTGTGTACAACAGGGAGTGAGAGACAGCATGGTATAGTGGTTTGGGTGTTGGACTAGGACTCTGGAGGCCAGGGTTCAAATCTCTGCTTGGCCACGGAAACCCACTGGGCTACCTTGGGCAAGTCACACACTCTCAGCCTCAGAGGGAAGCAGAGGCAGACCCTCTCTGAACAAACCTTGCCATGAAAACCCTGAGACAGGGTTGCCAGAAGCCATGGACGACTTAAAGGCACAACGGTGACGCACAACGGGGGAATGGAAAGCAACATTTCCACTCTCCGGTGGACTGAGTTCGGTAGTTCATCACTGACCACATCACAGATGATATTCAACAGGTGCTTATGACACTCACATAACCATGATCCACAAAACTGAGACAAGACGCAGGATCCGGTTATGGCGGGGAGGTCTACATTAAGCCCAAGGTAGAAAACTCTGCAGCGTGAGTACTGAGGAATTGCAAAATATGTACAGGCCTCTTAACGTAATCCATCGTATCCTACTGCTGTTTTTCTTTTCTTTTAACAGTTCAACCTCCACACATTGCATTAGCTCTTGACTTTATTTAGCTTCATTTCTTTTGTTTTGGAGAAGCCCCTCCAGTACCTATTGGAAAGGTGGGCAAGAGTATCTACCCCTTGGAGAAGCTCAGAGGCCGAGCAAAACCCTCCTTTCCCAAACCTTGACCCCCACCTACAGACAACAACACCTTTCCGTAGTGGAGAGCTGGTGTTGCTCCTTCGAAAAGCCAAAGGTCAGGGAGGGAAGGATAATGACTCAAAGTCCCAGAAAGCCAAGGGAGCGAACTTTGGTCCGGCCAAGCATTCCTCCGCCTGAAAGAATTAACACAATCTCCCTCGCTCAATCTTTCTCTCCCCGTTTTTTTGTCCCATTAGGAAGTAAGAAGTCTCGCCGATCCATGTGTTAGGTCCCCACATGGAGTAGACTAGTTTAAACCAGGTTAGTTTAAATCAAATCACTTTAGGAACACACTCTCTTTTTAAATATATATATATGCGCGCGCGTGTGTTGTTGTGTGCCTTCAAGTCGTTTCCGACTTATGGCAACCCTACGGCAAAACTGTCATGGGGTTTTCTTGGCACGTTTCTTCAGAGGGGGCTTGCCACTGACATCCTCTGAGGCCGAGAGAGTGTGACGCGGCCAAGGTGGGTTTACATGGCCGAGCCAGGATTTGAATCCCGGTCTCAAGAGTCGCAGTCCAGCGCTCAAACCATGCGGACTCTCTCATGTATTGTTGTTGTACACCTTCAAGTCACTTCCAACTTGTGGCAACCCTAAGGCGAACCTATCATAGGGCTTTCTTGGCAAGATTTATTTACTCAGAGGAGATTTGACATTGCCTTCGTTGTATATATACATCCAGAAATAGTATATATACATCCAGAAATAGTATATATACATCCAGAAATAGTATATATACAGTACATCCAGAAATAGTATATATACATCCAAAAGCAGTAATAATCACCAGACTAGATAGACCGTCCGACAGACATAGATATACTTTCAGATGCTATGACCATTAGCTTAAATAGTCATTGCTCTTTTAAAAAGTGCTCTTTTAAAACAGGTTGTTTGGGTTGGATTTATGTTAGGGGAAGGATTTGTTTCCGAACGGCATTTCTTGCACTCTAAAATAACGCGATTAAAAAGAAGCAACCGAGACTGGATACTGGTCTAACCATGAACAACTACCAAAACACTAAGTAAAATGTTTAAATGGAACCAGCTATTGTTGTTGCAGTAGAGGGATAGAAAAAGGAATGACAGCCAGTCTCTTAAAATATATGTATGAATACTCAATTTTTAAAAACAGGAGTGTTTTTTTCTTTCTTCTTAAACTCATTTGGTTTTTTTAAACCAACCTGGTTTTAACCAACCAACCCTGAAGAATGCATAACCAAACCAAACCGAACCTGACTGCGTTCATCCACTGCAAGAGAAAGTCAGACCACAAACCCATCTGAGTTTTCTCAAACAGCCGTTTCACAGCTTCCACTCAGAAAGTCCAATGGAGACAATCCGTATTTTGGCCCTTTGATTCTATCTTCTGATGTTTGGAGGCCGTTTCGGCCACCGACGGACTACTAAAGAGGCTTGCAATACTCTGGCCTAAGGGCCACTTTCCATAGTGTAACCATGGTGCGCTGTACAACTATCTCCCTATACTTTTTGTGACCTGATTTTTCAATTTAAAGACTACAGCTCCCATCACACCACCCATCACAATGGCTTGGACGATGGGGGTTGTAATCCAACACAGCTAGACGGAGCTGGGTTGGAGGTTGCAACCTATTCCCCCTGTTCAGCTCCTACAATTACTCCTACAATTACTATTACAATTACTAACTGCAGGAAAGCCTTTAAATTTTTCCCAGCGCACCTTAATATATTACCATGGGCCTGTTACAGACTGCCAAAATAAAGCTGCTTTGGGTCTCTTTGGAGGTATGCTCTTTAAATGATGCATGGGTCCTAAGAGTCCGGAGGTTGCACCAAAGCCACACTCCATTCCTAAGCACTGGAGGGCAGCTTTGGTGCAGCTTCTGGATTCTTCGGACGCATGCATCATTTAAACAGCATACCTCCAAAGAGACCCAAAGCAGCTTTATTTTGGCAGTCTGTAACAGGCCATGTTTTTCCAAAGGTATGCATGTACAGTGCAACTCGATGGACATTGACAAAGCAGTAAGTCCCACTATTTTCGACTAAGGCTTATTTAAGGTGTGCATCGCATTGCAGATTTATTTAGTGGGGTGTGTGTGTGTGTGTGTGTGTTTAGTTAGACTAATTGTCATGATCTGAATAACTGCCTTCACAGCTACCTCTTGGTTCATCTGACACAGTGTACGAATCACAAAGTCCTCCAGATGCTGTCTGATGTTACGCACCATTATGGGGGGGGGGGGGGGGGAATGTTGTCACCTGTATTATACATTACGGTTGCGTGGGGAAGGTATAGTATATGTAAAGGATCTGCCTAACTAGGATGACAGAAGAGAAAGGCTGTTTGAAGGGATTTTAAAAAGAGAGCTGAGTATGATAGTTGGCAGGGAGAGCTGCCCTGCCATTAGGCAGAGAGATAGGGCAGCCTTTGCTACCTGCATTGTGGGGGTCATTTAAAAAGGCAATAAATTTTTGCTTGAATTCTTCTGTTTTAACTCTGGGAGAGAAAAAGATATGTGTGGAATATATATATATATATTGCCTGCAGTGCAAATTTAAGCTTTGAGTCCTAGTCGCCGGAGGGAGGCACACCATTTGCAGCCCTGCTTCAGGCAGCAAATGTTTTGAGCTGGCCCTCTTGGTGAACCAAAATGGTACAACAACCTACTTTGGTTGTTTGCATGTCCATGAGCCTAACCAAGTGGCTTCCCCTTCAAGTGGAAATAAGGGGAAAGGGATTCCTCCTCCCCAGCAATCCCCCCTGATCCAAAATTTAAAGGGAAGACAGAGAGGGGCAGACCGCCCCACAAAACCCACCTCAGTCTTCCTTGTATTATTTCTGGCCGCTAACAGTTGAAGGGGAGAAGCAGAAGTGGAGCATTTTAAAGAGGAATATTAAATCATAAATAGAAGGGAAATATAAATTTGGGGGTGTCATGTCAAAGGCCAGAGGTGGAGCATGTTAAAGAGAAACGCTAAAGCATACTAAGTAGAAGGGAAATATGAATTTGGGGGTGTCGCGTCAAAGGCCAGAGGTTGAGTATGTTAAAGAGAAACACTAAAGCATACTAAGTAGAAGGGAAAGATAAATTTGGGGGTGTTGCGTCAAAGGCCAGAGGCTGAGCATGTTAAAGAGAGATGCTAAAGCATACTAAGTAGAAGGGAAAGATAAATTTGGGGGTGTCACGTCAAAGGCCAGAGGCTGAGCATGTTAAAGAGAGATGCTAAAGCATACTATGTAGAAGGGAAATATGAATTTGGGGGTGTCACGTCAAAGGCCAGAGGTTGAGCATGTTAAAGAGAAATGCTAAAGCATACTAAGTAGAAGGGAAATATAAATTTGGGGGTGTCGTGTCAAAGGCCAGAGGCTGAGCATGTTAAAGAGAAACACTAAAGCATACTAAGTAGAAGGGAAAGATAAATTTGGGGGTGTCACGTCAAAGGCCAGAGGTTGAGCATGTTAAAGAGAAATGCTAAAGCATACTAAGTATAAGGGAAAGATAAATTTGGGGTGTCGTGTCAAAGGCCAGAGGTTGAGCATGTTAAAGAGAAATGCTAAAGCATACTAAGTAGAAGGGAAAGATAAATTTGGGGGTGTCACGTCAAAGGCCAGAGGTTGAGCATGTTAAAGAGAAATGCTAAAGCATACTAAGTAGAAGGGAAAGATAAATTTGGGGGTGTCACGTCAAAGGTCAGAGGTTGAGCATGTTAAAGAGAAATGCTAAAGCATACTAAGTATAAGGGAAAGATAAATTTGGGGTGTCGTGTCAAAGGCCAGAGGTTGAGCATGTTAAAGAGAAATGCTAAAGCATACTAAGTAGAAGGGAAAGATAAATTTGGGGGTGTCACATCAAAGGCCAGAGGTTGAGCATGTTAAAGAGAAATGCTAAAGCATACTAAGTAGAAGGGAAAGATAAATTTGGGGGTGTCACGTCAAAGGTCAGAGGTTGAGCATGTTAAAGAGAAATGCTAAAGCATACTAAGTATAAGGGAAAGATAAATTTGGGGTGTCGTGTCAAAGGCCAGAGGTTGAGCATGTTAAAGAGAAATGCTAAAGCATACTAAGTAGAAGGGAAAGATAAATTTGGGGTGTCGTGTCAAAGGCCAGAGGTTGAGCATGTTAAAGAGAAACACTAAAGCATACTAAGTAGAAGGGAAAGATAAATTTGGGGGTGTCGTGTCAAAGGCCAAAGAAAATAGGGTTCCCATATTTTTTATTCCCTTGATGTGGAAATCCACCTCTTTCCAGACACTTCTCTGCCTACGAATGTCAAAGAGAGAAAGGAATGGGAATGAACCAGACTGAGCTGAGCTGCTCCCGCACAAATAAATGACGCAGGCAGTTCCTCCCCTTGCACCGTTGCAACTGGAATTCGGTTCTCGAAAGGTTAAATATATATATATATATATATATATATATATCTCCACACACGCAGCACATAACTGCACAGTCTCGTCCTTAAGACACACAAACAAGGGCGGCAGGCAAGCCCTGAAAAGTTCCCAAACTGATTTTGGGACTAAGCCAGAGGCCCCCGTCCATAACGGCAATGTAAGTGGGTCATGAAATGTGCAGATCTTTTTGTGCTCGGGGCAATCATGCCGCTTGCTCCAGAGACGCCAGGTTCCAAAATGGCTACGACCGTCTCTGGGTTAGGCCTCCCCTGTGTGTGAGTGTGCGTTCCCACCCCTTGCACATTGACACATATGTGAGTGTGCGAGTGTGCATGTGCCAGATGATTAAGGAAAAATAATGGTGGTTAAGTGTGCACTGAATGCAACATGATGTGCTCAGTGCTCACTCCAAGGCGGAGCCCAAGGCCTTGCTTAAAGGGCGGTGGAGAAGCGAAGGGGGTGCATTTAGGCATTGCAAAACACCCCCTCCTTACGGTGTAAGCTTCTCCACACGTCCCAATGCTCCAGTGCTCACTCACCGTAAGGGTGTCATCTATGTAGAGGGGGATCTGGCGTCTCTCGAAGGGGAATTCTTCCTCCCCGTCTCTGCACACTGCCACCAGGCGCGCCATCTCGCTTGCTGCTGCTGCTGCTGCTGCTCCTCTGGCTCCTTCCTCCCAGCTTCCAGCCTGAAAACAGCCAAAGCCCAGGCAAGTAAGTCAGAGGACACAATCCCTTCCACACTTTCGACACTTCAGAGGGGAAAGCCAGCCCCTGTTCACGCAGCCTACGATTCGCCACAACAGGAGGGAGGGAGGCCACATAAGAGGAAAGGGAACCACCAATGTGCATGCGCAGGTTGCGCAGAGATGTCAACACTGTGGACAGGGTTGTCATCTGGTTGAGAGGGGGACATAATGATTTAGTTACACACACATAAACACAGAGTAACTACGTTATTATTTCCTCCTCTCAACAAGATGACAGGTCTGTTCATGGTGACATCTGTGCACAACCTGAGCATGCACTATATATATATATATATATATTTACACACACACACAGAGTAACTAAATTGTTATTCTAAACTTAATATATATAACTTGTATATACTAAATATATAACCTTCTTCATCAAATTTATCATGCGTATACCAAATACACATGAAATATATATACAGATATATCTCTGTATCTATTCAACCATTCAACCCAGAGCAAAGAAAGGGGGGAATTGCAGGTTTCTCAAAGCACAAGGCAGGCCCTTCTTGGTACTCTACAAACCATAAGGCAAAAATTATAAGTTCCTCGAAGCAGATAGCTGTCTCTTTCTACTCTACAAACCATGAGGCACAAGGTACAAGTTCCTGGAAGCAGAGGGCTGTCTTTCTACTCTATAAACCATGAAGCAAAAATTACATGTTCCTTGGGAAAGAGATGCTTTCTACTCTACAAACCATGAGGCACAAATTACACGTTCCTCAAGGCAGAGAGCCATCTCTCTTTCGACTCTACAAACCATGAGGCACAAATTACACATTCCTCGAAGCAGAGAGCCATCTCTTTCGACTCTACAAACCATGAGGCACAAATTACAAGCTCCTTGGGACAGAGACCTGCCCTTCTTTCGACTCTACAAACCATCACTGCTTCAACATCTGGAGAAGGCTGGAAGGCCATTCTTTCTCCCATTTTAAGAGAGAAATGAACTCATTTCAGACCTCCGGAGACACGGGTTCGAATGCCGGCTCTACCATGAAACCCAATGGGTGACTTTGGGCAAAGTCACACTCTCTCAGCCTCAAGGGAAAGCCATGGCAAAACCCTTTCTGACCAAATCTTGCCATGAAAACCCCATGATAGGGTGGCCATAATTCGGGAACGACTTGAAGGCACACAACAGGAACAACCGCAAGCCCTCCTTTGCTTTCAACCTCAAGTTAAAGCTCAAAAAGCATCCATTTTGGGATGAAGGGTGGGCTATAAGTACTCTAATGATAATATTAATATTAATAATAATAATAATTATTATTATTATTTTAAAAATCATTTAAAAAAGTAAAAAATTTAAAAAACAGCCTTTTTTTAAGGCAATAAAATACTCCTTGTATTTGTTTTAAAAACAGGACAGGAATATATATATATACTGTATATATATATATATAATGTTCTCTCTCTCTCTCTCTCTCTCTCTATATATATATATATAGTATATATATATATATATATATATATAATTTTTAAAAAATGGCAAAAAATACCCCTTTTATTTTAAAATAAAGGCGGTTTTATTCTTTTATTTTAAAAAAATGCAATAAATAGCTCTTTTTATTTCAAAATAAATGGGATTAAAGGCAGTTTTCCCAATAATCAATGAGTGTGGAATCAAATTAATAACTGAACCTTTTCCAATCTGTTCAGCAGCATCTAATTAGACTTAATTTTTACTTCTTTCCCCCTTTTTGTCTCTATTTTTGTCAGTTGTGTGCTTCCCTTCCCTTCCTAGCTGCAAGGAGACCCTTGACACACCGCGAAAGCCCCAAACCCGCACCTTTTTGGCCCTTCTCTCTTCCCTTCCTTGCCCTTCCCTTCCTTTCCCTTCTTCCCAGAAGCCACCGCTAGGCCTTTGACTCCGCCCCCAAAGCCCTCCCCTCCTCCCTTCCTCTCGCGAGAAAAGCCCCACCCACCACCAACAACCAACCGCTACAGTGTCTCTGCCCCCTCTGCACCTCCAAGCCACGCCCACTCCAACTCCCAAGCCACGCCCTGTCGTCGCTTTCACTTTAGGATTGGTTTCTCTCCCTCTGCGTCATTTATGCAAAAAGCTGATTCTCGCCCCGCCCCCTTTTTCACTGTTATTCGAAGCCGTTATTCTGACTCCGCCCCCTTCACAGAGTTTGGCTTTCACTTAGATCCCTCCCTCGCTTATAAAACGAGGGGGGAAAAAGAAGGCCCGGCTTGTGGTTTTTGGCGCATGCGCAGGGAAACAAATATCAGCTGTGTTCAAATAAAACGAAGCCTTCCGCCTCGAGAAGTAGTTCCTACTTCTCTTTTTTAAAAAATGATATTTTTACACAATAGTCACACAATTGTGTGTTTGTTTTACTTGAGAGTAAAGCCCCCAAGTCAGTGGGGTTTACTTTTGAGGGATTTGGCTGTTTTTGTGACCATAAGGGAGTGTTTGCCAGTCAGGTCACACTCTCTCTCACACACAAAAAAAGATACAAATAGTACACAAAGTTAAAAGAAGACTCCATACACACAAATACCACAAAAATTAAAAGGACTACATACACAAATACCACAAAAAATAATAAAAAGACAGCATACGCAAATGCCTCGAACATTTTTTAAAAGACTACACACACAAATGCCACAAAAAGTTAAAAGACAACATACACAAATACTTCTTTAAAAATTAGACTACATACACAAATACCACAAAAGTTTTAAAAAGACTACATACTCATCACACACACAAAAAAGATACAAATGGTACAAAAAGTTAGAAGACTACACACAAATACCACAAAAGTTTTAAAAAGACTACATACACAAATGCCACAAAAATTAAAAAGACTACATACTCATCACACACAAAAAAGAATAGTACAAAAAGTCAAAAGAAGACTACACAAATACCACAAAGGTTTAAAAAAGACTACACACACAAATGCCACAAAAAGTTAAAAGACAACATACACAAATACTTCAAAAAATAGACTACACACACAAATGCCTCCAGATTTTTAAAAAGATCACATACACAAAGGCCACAAAATGTTAAAGAAGACTACACACACACAAATACCCCAAACATTTTTTAAAAGGTCACATACACAAACGCCATAAAAAGTTTAAAAAGTCTACACAAATACCTCAAAGCATTTTAAAAAGACTACATACACAAAAACCACCAAAAATCAAAGAAGACTTCATACACAAATACCTCAAAACATTATTTAAAAGACTACATACACAAATGCCACAACAATCTCAAAAAGACCACATGTGTCTTGTAATTTTGTAATTGTGATTTTGTAAACCACTTTTATCTTCTTGGAAAGGAGGCATATAAATATTATTATTATTATTATTATTATTATTATTATTATTATTACATGCACGAATACCCCCCAAAATTAATAAAAGGTCATATACACAACATGGAAACCAAATGATTATGAAGTTTAGCTCATGGGCATCCTATATATATATATATATATATATATATATATTGATACAGAGTTTTATTTAGTTTTGTCATACTTTGAGATGGCCTAAGGGCTAATCTATCTATCTATCTATCTATCTATCTATCTATCTATCTAATCTATCTATCCATCTATCCTACACATTAGTTGATTTGTTATGTTATTTAATTATATATATATATATATATATATATATATATATAATAACATAACATAACAAATCAACTTATGTATATGGGGTGTGTGTGTGTGTGTGTGTGTGTACACCATATACATAAGTTGATTTGTTATATACTGTATATACCCTACATATAAGCTGATCTATTTGTTAATTTTATGGCCATCCACAGCAGCTAAGAGGAAGATATATATGTAGAACTCACTGAAATAAAGAAGTTAAAATAAAGAATAAATGTCTAATTAACAAATTGTAAGCCGCTCTTGGCTGAAGAGCGGGGTATAAATATATGTGTGTGTGTGTGTGTGTGTGTGTATTAGTTGGCAGCATGAGCTTTCCTAGACTTTAGTCTACTTCCTCAGATGCATTTAGTGGAAGATGTCTATGTGCGAAAGTGCTTTAGGACTTATGGGTGAGCCGGGGCCCATTTTGCGACAAAAAGAGCGATCCTACATATACATTCGTCCCTCCGCATTTGCGGCTTTGGCTTTTGCAGATTTGATTATTCACGGATTTTATTTTAAAATGTTCTCTGTAGGAATATCTAGGTCCTCCAGCGCAACTCTATGGTCAACTTTAACCAAAAGTTGCACTGAAGGAGCTAGGGCTTCTTAGAGAGAACACTCCACTAGGCATTTGTAGCTCCTCCAGTGCAACTCTATGGTCAGTGTCTGGAAGATATTGACCACAGAGTTGCGCTGGAGGACCTAGAGATTCCTAGAGAGAACACTCCCCTAGGCATTTGTAGCAACGGCCCATATATGACTGTCACTGGTTTCCATTCCACTAAATGCATCTGAGGAAGTAGACTTAAGTCTACGAAAGCACATACTGCCAACTTCTTTATTTCAGTTAGTCTCAAAGGTGCTGCAAGATCTCTCTACCTACATATCCAGGTTGAGTCTCCCAAAATCCCAAATATTCCACCTGGATGGCTCAGATAGTGACCACTTTTGCTTTCTGTTTCCGTGTACACAAACTCTTCCCATGCACAAAATTAAAATGCTATGTGTAAAATCACCTCCAGGCTATGTGTATAAGGTGTAGACAAAGCATTTTCAGGTTTAGGCTTGGGTCCCATCTCCAAGATATCTCATTTTGGTTCTGGGGTGCGCAAAATTTGTTTCATGCCCCCAAATACTGTGCATCAAATTACCTTCAGGGTATGTGTATAATAAGGTGTATATGAAATATCTGTGAACTTCATGTTTAGACTTGGGTCCCATCTCATTATGTATATGGAAATATTCCAAAATCTGGGGGGGGGGGGGGGGAATCCAAAATCTAAAGCACTTCTGGTCTCAAGCATTTTGGATAAAGGAGACTCAACTTAGAAGGAACCTAAATGGAGTTCGGAGCTGGATCCCATATGCTTACTTGAGAGTAGATCCCACTGAGTTTACTTTTGAGTAATCAACCACAGAATTGTACTCCCAAATAGATCATATACACCAGATTCAAACAGCTAGGGAATGCTAAGGAGCATCATATGTTCTCCTTAGATAAAATAGTAAGACCTTGCTAACAATATATGCTAACAACTCTAGGGCAGTAATCTCCTTCCAAGAATGGTTATGCGCTTTAGAAATGATGGGTGAGCCAGTGACAAAAAGAGCGATCCTATATATAAAGGTTTAGGATCCCTTATCTGGAACTCCAAAATCTGAAATACTCCAAAATCCAAAATTGTTCACACGAATGGCCTTTGCTTTCTTGAAACATCTTTGTTTCGTGCACAAAATTACTACAAATATTACGCATAGAGTTACCCATGTGTATGTGTTATATATATGAAACATACATGAATTTCATATTATGTAGAGAGACCTGGTCGCACCTTGGAAACTAACTAAAGAAAGAGCTTTAGTAGACTTAAACTCTACTTCCTTCGATGCGTTTTTGGAGATGTATTGCATGTTTTAGACTTGGGTCCATCTCCAAGATGTCACATTATGCGCATGGAAGTATTCCAAGATCCAAATCCAAAACACGTCTGGTCCCAAGTGTTTTGGATCAGGGAGACTCGGACGGTACTTACTTAGAAGGGACCTCCATGAAGTTCAAAACTGGATCTGAGAGTAGGTCCCACTTAATGAAACTTGCTCCTTGGTGACTAAAGACAGAACTATATTGACATATAGATCATATATCCAAGATCCAAACAGCCAGAGAATGCCAAAGAACCATCTTTATATAGAATAGTAAGACTATCTTCCAAAATTATATAGGTTACATACCTCGCTAACCATATATGACCACACACAACCAACTCTAGGGCAGTAACCTCCTCCTCCTCCTCCGGCCAGGAACAGTTATGCGCTTAATTAAGGATAATGGGATAACGGACCTTAATGGTTAGCCTGAGCTCACTCAGAATCGAATGACTTACTTTATTACATAGCTTCGAAAATGGCAGATTATCCCATAATGACTTTTGTTGGCCATGGTTCTACGCTGGACCGGTCATTGTTGAGGCTGTGACATCAGAAACGGGAACCAATCAGGCGCTGCTTCATCCTTTATTTACATGCCATCGCTCCATTGGCCGAAATGGCTGTATCTTCTCCTTCTGTCTAGCCAATGGCAAACTCTAATCTTAAAAAATATATTGATGAGGAATGACCTGTTTCCAGAATCCCAGAGTGCAGCTACACTGGAGAAATACACTCATCCCTCCATGTTTGCGGCTTTGATAATTCATGGATTTGATTAATATGTTCTCTCTAGGAATAGCTCCTCCAGTGCATCTCTATGGTCAACTTTAACCAAAGGTTGCACGGAAAGACCTAGAGAGAATACTCTACTAGCCCTTTGTAGCTCCTCCAGCAGAGTTCTATGTTCAGTGTCTGTTGGATGTTGACCACAGAAATGCAACGGAGGATCTAGAGATCCCTAGAGAGGATACTCTACTAGGCCTTTGTAGCTCCTCCAGCAGAGTTCTATGTTAAGTGTCTGTTGGATGTTGACCACAGAGTTGCGCTGGAGGACCTAGAGATTCCTAAAGAGGATACTCTACTAGGCCTTTGTAACTCCTCCAACAAGTTCTATGCTCAGTGTCTGTCAGACGTTGACCACAGAGTTGCGCTGGAGGACCTAGAGATTCCTAAAGAGGATACTCTACTAGCCCTTTGTAGCTCCTCCACTGCAGTTCTATGGTCAGTGTCTGTTGGACATTGACCACAGAGTTGCGCCGGAGGATCTAGAGATTCCTAGAGAGGTGTCCTACCAGGGAAAAAACATGGTGTTTTCGTTATTTGCGGTTTTTCATATTCACGGGGGTCTTGTGCCCCTAACCCTAGTGAATATGGAGGGTCAAGTGTAATGTAGTTTGACACAACTTTAACTGCCAAGGTGCCATCCTAAAGTTTCCTGAGATTCGTAGTTTGGTGTGGCACCAACACGCTTTGCAGAGAAAGCCAAAGACCTTGCAAAACCACAAATCTCAGGATTCCAATAGTTGGAGCTCCAGCAAATTAAAGCAGCATCAAAATGCATTATTCCTCCAGTGCAGACGCACCCTTGCTCTCTAGCAACCATTCACAGGCCATCTTTTAATGCGGACCCAGTTCTTGTTGGCGTTGCAGGCACTTATAATTCAAGAGCTCCCAGCGAACAGTTGCAACATATTACAACACCCATCTTTTTAAAGGAAAGTAATAATTTATTTCCTCGGAGGTTTGGAAGTGATCCATTCGTACATGACGCCCATCTCTGAGCACACTGGCTCCGCATTATATTTCTGAATACAGGCATATATTGACAAGTTATTAATTTTTACATAGTCTTAAAAGGGGTTTTATTTTTGTAGCAGCATTGACACCAGAAGGATGTCGAAGGACAGCTAGAGAAGCGGAAAATGTTGGCATCAAGTTACAGCAGCAGGTCAGCCTTAAACAAACTATAGTTCCCAAAATCCCAGAGCCATTTAGCCATGGCAGTTCAAGTGGTGCCAAAACATGGTCCAAATCACATTTTAAAAAGTAGGGTTTGGGGTTCTTACAGGTCATCCTTTTTTTGTCAAGATACCGCCATAATAAGACTACCACCACTTGAAGATGATATTTTTGGCTTGCAACAGATACATAACACAACAGTTGGTCAACATGTACAAGTGCAGAATGGACATGGCAGAGAACGTGGAACTGTGGATGGTATCCACCAGCAAATTCACAATGCCGGTTAAAACATTTGCTAGCAAGAAGTAGAGGAGCTGGTTTTTGTTAACAGCGCTGATCACACACACATTTCGAGGAAGGGTTTTTGTATCCAGTGGTCCTACCAAATCGCGTTTCTTTTGTGCCGGCGATGGCTGCGCAAACCTCCAACTACAAGGAACGTCGGCCCCATCCACCAGAAGTTTTGCGAACACCAGAATGAGGTCGGCCACCAAAAAGCAACTAAAGAGCACCAGGCAGTGTGCCACCACCCAGATGCAAAACGCGAGATTCGCCATCCGGCGGGAAACGGCGTCTACGTACGTCTGGGTTATGTCCAGACACAGAAAAAGGAGACCAACAGCCGACAGAAAAACCGGAATCACGCCAAACCACTCTCGCACGGCGCTTCGCTTCTTCAACAAATACAACCCGATCTGCACACTAGCCATGTAGATGGCGAGGTAGCCGACGACCGAAAAGATGCCCTCTCTGTTGGCGTTGAAGAACCCGGCCCGCGAATCTTTCCCATCGCTCCCGTGCAAGATGAACGCCTTCAGAGGCAGGAGGTCGAGGAAACATTCGTAAACGACGGCGAGCGCTGTTCCGACGACCCACGCTTTGCGGACGGGAAACAGAGTCAAAAGCAAGGTTGCTCCCATGCGTACGGCGGCTAGCGTGAAGAAGAAGTTCCAGTGCACGCCGTATTCGGACATGTGTTCGTGGTACTCAACAGCCTTGACGCTAAGCAGGCGGCCAAAGCCGAGCAAGAGCAGGGGCCATACGGCTAAGAACTGCCTCACGAGGTAAAAGAATTTGCTTCGGACCGCGCCGGGTTGCAGCCGAACCTCTGGACAAACCACAGCATTTCCGAAGACGAAGGATCCGACTCCAAAGTCCATCACTCCCGTCCCGTAGGTCTCCGTTTTGGCGTATCTCCGGGGATACTGCGGGAAATCCACGGCCAAGATGCTGATGGACGTCAAGATGTTGACGAATACCCGGAACACGGTTATGGAAGGGATGTAAGTTGGTTCCAAGCGTGCGTTCCAAAAATCGCTTAGGATTTGCTTAGGAGGTACTTTGGCGTAACTGGTTCTCCTACAGTAAATGGTAAAAACCAAGACTGCGCAAAACACCACGATGGAGAGGATCACCCACAGCAGGACAGGCGCCAAAACGGTGCAGGAAAGCACCGGAGGAACAACCAAAACAGCAAAGTCCAGAAGAAAGTGACCCCTTGTTGAAGATAAGGGTTTTCCATTGTGAAGGAAGTAGAGTATCAATAGAAGTCCTCTGGAAAGCACGCATAACGGCGCGAGGGGTAAGCCAATGGAGATTTCAAGCAACGTCGTCCCATTGAGGTTGCTTATAAAGTCTTCCTTCGCCGGCGGCTGCGACATTTCTTCAGCGTCTGCAACATTTATTAAAGAAGATAATCATTTTATTTATTCATTCAACTTACAGTGGTCCCTCCACATTCACTGGGGTTAGGGACGAAAGACCCCCGCGAATGTGGAACATCCACAAATGAAGAAAGACGGTTCTTTCTACCACATAATGAGAAAATGCTAGCCGGTATCTTTTTCCTAAATGCCACCTAGAATTAAAAATCCGCCCTCGTAAGCTGAATCTTCTCCCTGGAAACCTTCCTGTGATATATATCTTTGGTCGGGGCAAGTTTTAGCTCATATAGGGTGAGGTTTCTCCGAAGGAGGAACAAAGGACGAGGCCCCAACCGCGCCCTGGCCCTCCCTGCCTTGCAAAACCTCTCCAAACCTGCTCTTTAGTCTCTCTCTCTCTGCTTTGCTGCCCGCCTTAAAATGGCTGCCCTTGTTTAAATCAGAGCCTGGAAATGGTGCTTTTGGGACAGCATGGCCTCCAACGTTTCACAGATGAAAACCAGGATGCTTGCGGCCACATCCAAAATGTGGTCAAGATGTCAAAAGGGATGAATGAGGGATAAGACACAAGTTAGGAGAGGCTGCAGCAGTTTGCTTTTGCCTGTCCTGACTGGGAAGGGCAAGATCCCAGAAAAAGATGGTGTAAAACTACAAACCCCAGCGTTCCATAGGTTGGGAAACCGCGCATAAAGTGGCGTCAAAGTGCATTCGTTATTCGCCATAAAGTTCCCCTTCCTCTCCTCTTTCTTTGCTGAGTAAATTCAACACAAACTACTTTTGCACTTCTGCAGCAATTTGAATTAAGCACACTTGTCCCTCCATATTGGCTAGGGTTGACTCTGGAGTCCAGGGTTCGAATCCCGGCTCGGCCACAGAAACCCATTGCGTTGCCTTGGGCAAGTCACACTCTCTCAGCTTCGGAGGAAGGCAACGGGAGACCGCATTCAAACCAAGAAAACCCTGTAACAGCTTCGCTTTTGGGTCGCCATAAGTTGGAAACAACCAAATTGCATTAATTAATTTGTTTGCATTTTACCTTAATTATATTGAATTGCGACAGCTAATAGCTTTACAGCAATAAACACACTGAGACTCAAAAATACTTGTACAAAAGTGTACATTTTATTCTTTTAACATGCAACCTATTTTAGTATTGCAACCATTTATTTTAATGCATTGCTTAAGTTCCGCACGTTTTAACTGTATTGCTTTTTAATATTGTAAGCCGCCCTGAATCCCAATTTTATATAAATAATAATAATAATGATATTGCTCTGCAAACATTTAAGCCAATGCTCCTTAAAATAATTGGGAGAGGCGGGATAAAAATGAAACATTTATTATTAATATTATTATGCATAGATAATCGATTAGATAAGTGCATTAGATAACTGATGGGAAACAAGTCTGGAGACAAAAATAGTTACCTGCATTGATGTGTGAAATGTAACTTTTGCAGGAAAAGAAGCAAAGGATACAAAGAAGACTTTTTGGGTGGATGCAAATATTGCCTCTGTCCAGGAAGAAGAAGAAGACCCACTTTTTGGCCTTGGCTTTGATCATGCATTTAAAACCCAGGATGGGAGTCCTTCCTTTTCATCTCTGCTCCAAAAACAGCTCCTTCCTTTCGTGATGTCACTGTCAAAAAAGTAGGTAAACATTGCATTTATTTCCCATCAGCATTTTCAGCACCAAGCAGCCTGTCCAACTGCATTGACCGATTCCTCAGAACATGTTCCTTGTTGTACATTTCTTCCATGCTGCAAATAGTTTGGTTTCATTCTGTTTTAATGTGCATTAATTTTTTTTGGGGGGGGGGGTCTGCTTTTAATCATTGCATTTGCTCTTTTAAACCGTGAGCTTCCCAAGTTGCATCTGCACTGCAGGAATGATGCAGTTTGATACCTCTTTAAAAAGGCCATGGCTCAATGCTATGGGAATTCTGGGTACTGTAGTTTTGTGAGACATTTTGGCCTCCTCTGTCAGAGAGAGAGAGAAAGAAAGATATGGTGCCACATTAATTATTATTATTGTTGTTGTTGTTGTTGTTGTTGTTATTTATATACCGCCTTTCCAAGGAGCAAGGTGGTTTACAAATTAGATAATAATAATAATAATTACTATTATTATTTATATACCACCTTTCCAAGGATCAGGGCGGTTTACAAATTAAATAATAATAATAATAATAATTACTATTATGATTTATATGCCGCCTTTCCAAGGATCAAGACGGTTTACAAATTAGATAATAGTAATAATAATAATTATTACTATTATTATTTATATACCGCCTTTCCAAGGATCAAGGCGGTTTACAAATCAGATAAACAAATACATACAATAAACAATTTACATAGGCAAAATACATCAAGTACACGAACAATAAATAACGAGTACAACCTAAAAATCCCATCCCTTATCCCTTAACAGAAAATAAACATCATATTACAATGTAAATTAATAAATTAACAAATTTAATTAATAAATTTAATTAACTTATTAATTAAATTAATACATTTGATTTATTAATGTAAATTAAAAATAAATAAATAAGTTTATTGTTAAATTCAATTAATAAATTTAATTTATTATTTTAAATAAATAAATAAGTTTATTGTTAAATTAAATAAATAAATTAAATGTATTAATTTAAATTAACCATAAATAAATAAATAAATTAGTTTATTGTTATTTTAAATTAATAAATTAAATTTATTAATTGAAATTAATAACAAATAAAAAATAAATTAGCTTATTGTTATTTTAAATTAATAAATTAACTTTATTTATTTAAATTAATAACAAATAAATAAATAAATTAGCTTATTGTTATTTTAAATTAATAAATTAAATTTATTTATTTAAATTAATAACAAATAAATAAATACATTAGTTTATTGTTATTTTACATTAATAGCAAATAAATAAATAAATTGGTTTATTGTTAATTTAAATTCATAAATTAAATTAATTAATTAATTAAAAGCTTATATAAATTTAAAATAAACATTTAAATTTAGAATTTAGAATAGGCAGGCATGGGGGGGGGACATTTGGGGCAAACATTATAACATATACATACATACATACATACATACATAAAAGGTTGTCTGCCACCCAGGTTTCAAAAAACTGAATGCTTTCTGCAGTGTGTGGTTTTTGGAGCTATTCATTCTCAGGATCTCCTAGCATTGAGTCATGAAAGGTAAAGTGCTGTCAAACTGGATTGGTTCCTGCAGTGTGGATGCAGGCAATCAATCCAAGGATAGCCTGCCTCACATGCACACAAAATCAAATCCCTCCTTTTCCTCCTCCTCCTGATTCAAACTCAGAACCCTCCTCCTCTTCCTATGGCTCCACCTTCCCATGCTTGGCTGCCCTTGGTCTCTCCTTCCTGGCTGAATATGAGACAGTGAACCTGGCTCTTTAGGGGGGATCCTGGAGCACCAAGTAGATCATACCCAACAGGTAAGCTCCATCACCCTTACACTCTTTAAAGCAAGGCTCCTTCCTTTTCTCAGGTTTCTTTTCCTCCATCTGATAGCCATCTAGATCCATCTCCTGCCCAAGGCTGATCCTAGGGACCTTTCCTCCTTGCTGCTCAGCCCCATCCTTGGTTTTCTTCCAAGCATGGGAAGAAGCCAGAGCACTCCTGAGCATGTGCAAAGTTCCTTCTCATTGAAGAGGTAGGGCCAGGTAACTGTGTGTTGGAAGGTGACCTTATGCAAAGAGCTTGGGTTGGAGGAAGAAAGGTTTGGGTGCAAAAGGACCCTCTGTGTGTGTGTGTACATACATACACACACACGTGTATGTATGTATATATGTGTATGTGTATATATATACGTGTGTGTGTACATATGTGTATGTATGTATATGTGTATATATATGTGTGTGTGTGTGTTTGTGTGTGTATATATGGTGTTCCAAATATTGTTGGGGTGCAACTCCCAGCCATGCCATAGACTGCTGGGATTTGTAGTCAAACAACATCTGGTATCAAATGAACCACCAAATCTCTACCTCTAGTAGCATCCGATGAAGTAGATTTAAGTCTGCAAAGCCTTATGCTACCAACGTCTTTCTTTCATCGAGTCTCAAAGGTGCCGCAAGATCCCTTTGCAGACTGGTTTTCCGGACTAGGACAGCCGTGCCTTTCAACTGGAAGCAGAAGGGTTACAAGCGAGTTCCCGAAAACAGCGAAATCCCAAATTTGCCAGCCGTCTGTGGCTGGGAGGAACTAGTAATCACTTGGCAAGCTTGCCTCTGGTTTCGCCCTTTGTTTGTAGTAACTTTCCACAGGCCTTGCCAGTGTGCAAAAACGTACTTGTGTCACTTTGTGCCTCGGGCTTTCCTCCCTGGTGTTTAAATAGCCAAGAAATTGATGTATTTATGGCTGGAGAAAACCCGTTGCACTCTGCAGAAATTGTCTGGAAGATCCCAAAGTGGCATCGGAGAGTTGCGCACCTTGGAAGCAGATGTAGTGGGTTTTCAGTGACGACTCCGCATGTGTGCGCTTGTATTTGTGTTGCAGTTTGGCATGGACACTAATGTCCCCAGTCGACCCATAACACGCTGGAATGGATGTTGTGATGTCCTCCGTTGTTCGTACTCAGAAACACTCCCATGCCCTCCGACGTTTCACAGATGGAAACGGAGCCACATGTGTCCCAGCAACGCAGAATGCAGCCAAAATAGCAAAGGTTGTTAATGTGGAAAAACAGACACGCTAGGAGAGGTTTGCAGCGGTTTGCTTTTGCCTGAACCTATAGGGAAGGATAATACTTGGGCTGTGTGGCCATGTCCTAGAAGAGTTTATTCCTGATGTTTCGCCAACATCTGTGGCTGGCATCTTCAGGGAATGACTTCAGAGCATTCTCCGGAGATGCCAGCCACAGATGCTGGCGAAACGTCAGGAATAAACTCTTCTAGGACATGGCCACACAGCCCCAAAAACCCCACAAAACACTATAGACAAAGGATTAATCACAACTGTCGTAAGTTGTGACATCTTTGTGTTTGGCCATCAGAAAGAAAATACTAAGAAGAGTGGAGGCTGGTGAAAGAAAATGTCATCTCAAGAAGCCTTTAAGTGGTTTCTTGAACGTTCAATGCGTTTTTTGTTTGTAGCCAGTGACTTTCCAGTTCTGATCACGAGACGGACGTCTAAAACTGCTTGCAATAACCGCCTTTGTTAGTATGTTTGTTTAATTTATATATTGCCTTTCTCCCATTATAGGATCCAAGGCGACGGATGACCTATTGTTACGTTCAGGCCTTTCGGTTCATCTCGCTCAAGGTAATTCAGATCCATGAAGTATAACGTTTGAGATACTGTCCAGCCTGAAAAGGTGAATGCAGTCTTCGGCACACACCTTGAAGCACTTTAAACAGCGGAGGAATATGCCCAAGCAGGTATGTGTTTTTTGGGGTGTGTGGTGTGGTGAGAAGATGGCAGTAAGGAGAATCTTCCATCTGTGCCAACATAGTGGCATAGTGGTTACACCACTGGACTTGGGAGACCTGGGTTCTAATCCTACAGCTCTGGACCTGTTTTACTTTCTCTGGGACAGACTTTGGCAAAGAGGCTGAGTTGGTTCCCATCACGATAAACCATCGTTTGCTGCAGTGGTTCCCGACTTTGGTCTCCTGGATGTTTTTGACTTCCGATCCCAGAATCCCTGGCCGTTGACCAAGCTGGTTGGGACTTCTGGGAGTTGAAGTCCAAAGCACCTGGAGGACCAAAGTTTGGGAATCACTGAGCTGGATCAAGGATGCACAAAGTGCAGCCCATGGGTTTTGTTGTTCCTTACCTTCAAAGAATCTGCACTCAAACTAAAATGGACAAAGCACAATGGGATTTCCTTACATTTCTGATGATAGGTAAATGGCACAAAGAATGGCCTGGCCATTAGCCCCGAAGACGATGAGCGCCATCTTGGAGAAGACCTGGACGCGTTCCTAAGCGATGAGCGGCATCTGCATCTCATTGATGACCTTACCAAAGTGAATCCTGTAACCACCAAAACCGGTACAGTCTAAAAGGGGTTTCGGACCTGGAGCCAGGTGTGGACAAAGTTGTGGGAAGGGAGGTGCATTGGTCCTCACATACTCCTGCCATTGCTTGAGCCAGAACTAAAATGTGGTTTTACCATATGACAGCTTCCATAACTCCCCAGCCAGTAGCTGGGAATTGCAGTCTTCAAGAAGTAGTCTTATGCAATGCTTTTTTCCTAGACACTCTTGACCAAAGGTTTTGCCCTCCTTAGTCCTCAGGTGCCTTCAAGCACGATACGCAGCCGAAGTCTTCTATACCAATGCCGGCTGCAGTCTTGTAGCGGTCAACCCTTTCCGTCCAATTCCACCTCTCTACTCGCAAGAGCTCATGAACGAATACCATGCCGCCACCTGCCTCCAGGTAAGAGGAGAATACAGGGATGGACAGGGCGGGAAGGCTGGTGGACTGCAACTCCCAATACCCCCATCTTTGGTTAGGCTGGCTAGGTTGCTGGGTGTTACAGTCCAATGTCCAGCTTGCAGTTATGCTATTGTGGAAGGGAGCTGGCGAAGTGACCAATGTCCAGCAGGACCGATATACCCCCTTGTGCTTTGGAAAATTGGCAACTAACAAGACCTCTGATGCTAAACCGGGTCTCAGATTTGGTCTATGAGGTTCCAATTCCCTTCCTTAGAGAATATAGTTGTTCTTAATATTTTTACTATGGGGCTTAGAATTTAAAAGCACAATACAGTTAAAAGCATACAAAAATGTGAACGCTAGAATCAAACTGTGGACTATGGTCCCATACAGACAGGCCAAAATAAAGCTGCTTTGAGTCACTTTGGAGAAATGCTGTTTAAATGATGCATGTGTCCTAAGTGTCCGGAAGCTGCTCCAAAGCCACGATTCAGTCTTAAGGAGTGGAGTGCAGCTTTGGCACAGCTTCCGGACTCTTAGGACGCATGCATCATTTAAATAGCGTACCTCCAAAGTGACCCGAAGCAGCTTTATTTTGGCCTGTCTGTATGGGGCCAAAATTAAAATGATTTAAAACTACACTTTAGAAGGTAAAATGCCATCAAAAGATCAAAACCAACGAAAGCAGTCTTCTCCAAAACAATGCAGCACCTTTGGCCTGTTCTTTAAAAACGTTCCACTTCAAAAGCCTGTTGGAATAAAAATGCTTTTTGCCTCTTGGTACAAAAGCAGCAAGAAATAAGAGTTCCAGAGTCTAGGGGCATCCACCAAAAAGACCGTCTCTCAATTAGAATTGAATTGTTCTTGGCAGAAACCTCTTCCTTTCTTAAACACATGCGTACTTTTTTTAGGAGTTAAAGCCACACGTTTTTGTGGTGGCAGAAGAAACGTACCGAAACGTCGAAAACCAGATTCCACCAGTAAACCAGTCCATTATTGTCAGTGGAGAAAGTGGTGCCGGAAAGGTCAGTAGAAGGACTTCTTTGAGTGGGTTTATTGGGTGCCTCACATATATGAACAATGGGATGATATTTTCACATCGTCTCTGAACATGACGCTTTTGGGAAGTGGAGGCAGCCTTGCTCTTCCTTCCCATGAACATCTTTTTCACTCATCTCATGCAATGGCTTATGGCTCTGTTTCTAGACATGGACGTCCCGTTGCCTGATGAAATTTTACGCTACTGTTGCTGCTTCGTCCACCGTCCCTAAAGGCAGCATTACAGTGGAAAGGATAGAGAAGAGAGTGTTGGACTCCAACCCAGTCATGGAAGCTTTTGGTAAGGATGTCTTTTTGGATCCTTTTGAAAAGCCGACCAACATTTTAGCTTCGTTTTCACATCCAGCCAAACCGTGCCACACGTTAAACATTGTTAAACTATCATTTCTACAAGTGGCAAACCATGGTTTTGTTATTGTTTCTCTGCTTTCACTCTCTATTTGGTCAGCACTTCTTCCCTAGTGGACTGTTACCTTTAAAAATGGCCAGTCAGTTCAGGCCTCATGCTAAACCATGGAGAGCACAAACCAGGGTTTGCACATATACTTCAGCACCGTGTTTCCTGAGTTCGGTTTCTCTAACAAGCCATAAACCATGGCACAGGATCCTGGGATTTGTAGTTTAGTGATGTATTCAACCTGATATGTCTGGTCTCTCACCAAACTAAAAATCCTAGGATTTTCTAGGACAGAGTCATGGCAGTTAAAGTGGGGTCAAATTGCCTTAATTCTGCAATATGGCAGCAACCTGTCTTTACCCTCTTATAATTTGTTTTAATCCATTTGCATCCTCTTTGTCTCTCCTTCTGTCTGAACTTTCCAGGGAACGCCTGCACTTTGAGGAACAGCAACAGCAGCCGGTTTGGGAAATACATCCAGTTGCAGTTAAACAGGTATCCATCTTAAAACTCATAGCTACCCATGCGCACCAGTGGGCCCTGTGAACTTTAATGTGAAGTTTAACGGAACCATGCTGGATCTGTTTTCGGGTAGGGTTTGGCACTTTAGATAACTCCTAACAGGTCTATTTTAGCATGAGCTTTTGTGGATTATCAGTCCACTTTATCAGATGCCATGACAGTGATGTTTAATGTTCTCCAGATCTCAGGTTCTCACAAGTGCTTCCATTCAGACCTTCCTGCTGGAGAAAACAAGAGTTGCTTATCAAGCCCCGCAGGAGAGGAATTTCCACATTTTCTACCAGGTTAGTGCCATAATTCAAAATGTAATTATTATTATTTTGTGTCTCATTTTCTCAGAAATGAGCCATAGCCCACATTGAAGTGTGACATTTCTATTTGGTCGGTGTATGTAGATCAGTCATAGTTACTTCGTAGTCTGTGCCTAAGAGGTTGTTGCAGCGTGGAGGTGGGAGCGAATTTATAACACCAAAGTAGGGAGGATGGGGAGCGAGGAAAGTAAGTCTTGGTACACTAAATCCATGCTTTTTACTGTTGTGTGTTTTGAAGCTCAAACCATTTTCTCTTGCTTTTCAGATTGCAAAAGGTGCCACTGAAGAGGAGCGACGAGAATGGAGTCTCCCTCGCGGTGCGAACTTCTTCTGGCTGCCAAATTCTGAAAAAGCTTTAGAAGGTATTGTTTGAAACCACAGAAGTTAAGAGCCTCACCTTTCTTTAAGGAAAGAGTTAGAGACATTGACAGTGGAAGAGACATGGCTTAAACATTATCCACAAGATATTGGGTCTTACCTTCTCACACAACAATCTACAAACCATCTTGCATTTGGGAAGGCATGAACAGAAAGTTGGTTTGAACCTATTGCCAAACCACAGCTTTATCAAGCTTCTGAATCAAGATTTAGTTTTGTGTCTTTATGGATTATATCTCTGCTTCACAAATCCCCAGAGGCCTTCCCTTCAAGCATTCCCAGAGCAAACTGTGATTTGTTAAACAAATGCAAAGCCAAACCATGAGTTATTCTACCAGTGCTTTGCCATCCATGGTTTGGCAACGGGATTCCAATCACGTTTTGAGATTCTAGTTTGGTGCCCGTTCTCATACCCTGGTTTATCAGAGGCTATGTTCGGGCATCCCAACAAACCATGATTAGATTTCCAGAGTTTGTTTTCTCGGTGGGATGTTGAGAAAGGCAAATCAGGTGTTTCTTTCTTCTCCAGAGGACTGCTTCGATGTGACACGGGAGGCAATGTCCCATTTGGGCATTGACAGCCCCACACAGAATAACCTTTTTAAGGTCAGTGGATTTGCATTCTTCAGCTTGAAACACTGAAGGTACACTAACCCCAGCCTCTCTCTGGTTGGTACCATACCACCCTGGATGTACCATTCTCATCTGATCTTGGAAGATAAACAAAACTGGACCTGGTTATTAATACTTGGATGGGAAACCACCAGAGAAGTGTTCCTGTTCACTTCCAAGTTTTGTTTTTAAAAAGATATCCCGAGCCTAAAATGTGAACTTCTTAGAGTGTATTTAGGTGCAATTTTTTTGGTTTACTCCTTATAGGAGACTATATTCCTTACCTTTTGTTCATTTGCTGGCTTGAACCATGGGAGATCATGAGTGTCTTGCATCTCCAGGGATCTTTGGAATCTCAGCTCTGAGCTAATCTGAAACATCCACAAATGCATCCTCTTTTTCTGAGTCATCTCTTCTCTCTCTTGGCAGATATTAGCAGGCCTACTCCACTTGGGCAACATTTGGTTCTCTGAATCCGAAGACGAGTCACAGCCTTGCAAACTGGAAGATGGTGCCAAAGGTGAGAAATGAAGAGCTCCCTCCTCCGTCGTTCCTACCAGTCAGTTAGGTTTTAGTCCCATACCCTCAATTGAAACAGAGGAATGACAGAGGATTAATTGAAACTGTCTCTACCAGACTGGGACAGTTGGAGGGTATGGGACTAAAACCTATGGGACTAAAACTAGTTTTAAAATAGCCCAATTGCTCTCTCCTCCTTCCACTTTACCTCTTTGACCTTAGTTCTGTTGCTGCAGACTGAGCTCAAGGGGCAAAACTAGCTTGCATTGAATTAACTCAGCAGTGCAGACAGGAGAGGAGGCAAAATCTTCACCTTCCCAGTATGAAAAGCAGACTGTGGCAAAAGTAACAAAAGATAACAAGAATGTACTCATTTAATGATCCCTTTAGAACATTTTTTAATTTTAAAAAAGTAAATTAAATAAGCTACTACTATTATTATTATTATTATTATTATTATTATTATTATTATTTCATGGTTTCTTCTAAACAAAGATTTTGCAAAGACCACTTCCAGACTGTTGAAAGTGCCCATAGAGGAGCTCCTGGACACACTGAGCATCAGGACAATAACGGCCGGGAAACAGCGGCAGGTTTTCAAGAAGGCCTGCGCCAAGGCGGAGTGTGAGACGCGGAGGGACTGCCTGGCCAAAGTGATCTACGCCAAGTAGGCGCTTTGATGCTCCTTTTGGGAGGGGGCCGCCTTTTGTCTCCTGCCTTTCCTTCCTCATTGTGTAAGATACCCATTTATCTGGATCATCTGAGACATCGCGTTTTGTGTTTTCGTTCCAGGATCTTTGACTGGCTGGTGACCGTGATCAATGGAAGCATTTATGCAGATCCTTCTGTGTGGAGCAATTTCATAGGTAATCTTTTTCTAATCCCTCAGGGATCTGGTCTTGTGGGCAGAGCCACTTGGACCCAAACGCATGTGTATATATGTATAAACGCTCATTGTTGTCTGTGTAGATGTGTGTAGGGGAGGAAAGGGGGTGTAATGGTGCCCTTGCCAGGAGACTTATGCTCTCTTAACATGTCTGTTCTTCCTCATTAATAACTTTTGTCTTCTTGACTGCACTTGGATGTGGCTTACTGGTTCTCATCTGTGAAATGATGTAAGGTATGGTGTCTGGTGAAGTTCGTCTGCTTCTTCCTCCAGGTCTGTTGGACGTTTACGGCTTCGAATCCTTTCTGGAGAACCACCTGGAACAGCTGTGCATCAACTATGCCAACGAGAAGCTGCAGCAGCATTTTGTCAGCCATTTCCTAAAGGCGCAGCAGGTACCCTCTTTCTAGGATTTCTCCCATACGGTTGTTCGGCCCCATCCAATTTTAAGGATAGCATATTCATGGACAAGGCTATCTCTCCTTTTGTCCCAGTCTTGGTCACTGTGTTTGTTTCTCCAGGAGGAATATGCCATGGAAGGGTTTGAATGGTCCTTCATAAACTACCAAGATAACCAAAGTTGTTTGGACGTGATCGAAGGCAGTCCCATTAGCATCTTCTCTTTGCTGAACGAGGTGAGTTCAACGTACCACTGTTTCTTGGCCGCAGCTTTTCCAAAGCTTGGAAAAAATTACTTTTTTGGAGCACAACTCCTGTTATGGCCCTGTCGCTTCCCACCTTCCTCCTGACAGTTGAAACCATATGTCCTTCTTGCCGTTGGGCTTAATGAGAGTCCCAGAAATCCATGGATGGATAGATAGCTTCATGCTGGGTTGTGGAGGCTCACCAACTGCCTTAGCTTCAGCCCTGTCTCTAGAACAGTGATGGTGAATCTTTTAGAGGCCAAGTGCCCAAACTGCAACCCAAGACCCACTTATTTATTGCGAAGTGCCACGTCCCTCTGGCTTTCCATTAACAAACTGGCAAACTCTGTGCTGGGGCGACAGCACTGGTGCCCATAGAGAGGGCTCTGAGTGCCACCTTTGGCACGCGTGCCATAGGTTCGCCATCACTGCTCTAGAACCTCTGTCCAAAACCTATCGCCTTCTATGTATTTCTCCTTCTCCTGCAAATTTTGAATCTGCCACAACCGCTTTCTGCTCTTCTCTTTTCTTCTGCAGGAATGTCGTCTCAACAGACCCTCCAACGCCGGGCAGCTTCAAAGCCGAATCGAGATCGCTCTGTCGGATAACCCATGCGTTAGCCGGGATAGGTTTCATAAGGAGCCGAATTTCATAGTTTCCCATTATGCTGGCAGTGTCTGTTACCGGGTGGAAGGGATGGTAGAAAAGAACAAGGTATGCTCAGTAAGGCAATGGACTAACTTTCCTCACTAACCCCATGCTGCAACATTTTATTCCCATTTGTTCAATATGTATGGTTTTATTCCCATTTGTTCAACACATTTACCATTAACTTGACTTAATATTTACATGTGCTTGTTTGTTTTCTTAAAGGACCCTGTCCCCCCAGAATTAGTCCTACTGCTTCAGCGATCCCAAGATCCCTTGCTTCAGAAGTTGTTTCCTATGGAGGCCTCAAGAAACGGAGATGACGTCAAAAGTCAGACCAAACCAGTCGTGGTGACAGTAGTCTCCAAATTCAAGGTTTGTCTGATGTATAGGTTTTTAAAACCTAGGTCTCTGTTCTTCCTTGCATCTCTCTACAATGCTTGTACTGTTTATGCAAAACAAAAGTTGAAGTTCGCAAAACAGGAGGTTGTAGGAAACTTATACATAAAGCGATCTTAAGTAATGTTAGAGGGGTAATGGCTGACCATGACCCTGCCATTGCAGTTACAGTGATTCCCTTTTGCCAGTTACAAAGGCTCGACTCCGTTACCTTTAACTTTTAAAAGGGGGTAATTTCACTTCTGCAGTGCAACTATAACTTTTAGGGTAACTTAAGTATGTGAATTTTTCTAGCTGTTTTGTTTGAAAGCAACACAGACACCTTGAGCCAGCTTTGAAATGGTTGGCGGAACATTAAATAAATGGCATTTACAACAGGCCAATTTGCCATTGTTCGTCTGCTTTGCTGAGGGAATCGTGGATATTCTTTTTAGGATTAAAAGGACATACAGTTTAAAACCTTAAGAACTGGAAACTAGACAGAAGCCTGGCTTAGCACCCAACATTAAGACTAAGTGGAGCTTCCTCTGTTTATTTTCATAGGGTTCCCTTGAACAGCTGATGGAGATCCTATGCAGCACCACCCCACATTACGTCCGGTGTATCAAACCCAATGCAGAGTGTGAAGCCTCTCTGTTCCGACAAGAAGAGGTAACCCTCGCTTGAAGAATGTCCAAAGCCATTCTGGGCTGACCGTGGTGCGTTGTGGTTCGTGTGTAAGCTGGGAACACAACTGGTTTCAGCACCAGTTGATCAAACCCAGTGGCTACTGCAGTCACCGATCGGACAGTGTCTTCAAGAGGGGAATCTTTCCAATAGTCAAGCACAATGGTCAGTTTGGAAATGCAGGACCATTTTGATAGCCATGCCTCCAAGGAGAGCCCCCAAGTACAGGCTGCTGCCTTGATTCTTACCCCTAAGCCAGTTCTAACATTTCACCTCCAGAAGCAGGTATTTTGTAAAGCGAATAGATCTGAATTGTGCGTTCAAGACTAAGCCACCGAAAGATAGTGCATAAGATATAGCTCACATACAGTACATTATTCCTGGTGGGAAACCATCTCTCCTCACCACCCACCACTGCGAGGATTGTGCCTTAGCTATGAGGAGAACAGAAAGGCATAGGGGTATGATGGCAGATGATGCAACCATCACTGTTAATAAGAAAACCATAGAGGAATGATGGCAGATGATGTAACCATCTCTGTTAATAAGAACGTTTGACCCTGCATTCACTATACCACTGGAAAGAATATGACCATTGTAGTCCCATCACAGCAGGAGATGTACATCTGGCACCGAGAGACTAGGTTTAAAGGAGGGATTTCTTGTTATTTGTAGCTCAGACTCTAGGATGCACCCGCACTTCAGTTGGTCTTTAAAACTATCTTTGCCTGGCAGGTTCTAAGTCAGCTAGAAGCATGTGGCATTGTGGAAACGGTCAACATCAGCGCAGCTGGTTTTCCAGTGAGGTAAGACTGTCCAAATATTATTGATCTTCCCTTTTAAATTTTTAAGCACAGGATGTGTTTTTGTATCACAATAAACCATGGTTTGTGTTGCTCAAACCCCAAATTGCACAACAGGTGACCAAACTGCACTTCTTGTTTCTGATTTGATTCTTTCTAATTCCCCTTTTCCAGCTTCAGTGGGTAGCTGGAGAAACAAGCCACTGTTCTGGATCCAGATATCATGACAAACCATAGATTGAACAAGCCAGAATTCATAAGCCAGCAACAGACAATGGCTTCTCATTGTGGTTTGTGTTTAACTAACAAGCTGTAGCTTGCCAAGAGATGCAGATTTACACATTACAACAAACTTGGTTTGTTTTTGAGGCACAAGCCCCCAGCTTGTGATGCCTGAACATGATCACTGTGATTTTTCCCGCATTCATTCTTCATTGCTGTAGCTTTCTTTTACTCTCTTCCACTGATTTTGTTTTTTCTCTCCCCACTTTGGACAGGATCACCTTCAGAAGCTTTCTAGAGCGTTATGGGGTGCTAAAGAAATCACGAAAGCTGAACTCAAAAGCCACGATGCACCAGGAGAATGGCTTCCCCAACATGATGGAAAACGGTATGTTCTCCGATTTGTTTTGGACTTCAGATCCCAGAAGCCCCAACCAAACTGGCCAACAGTCAAGAATGACTGGAGGGCCAATGTTTGGAAACCAGTGCTCTAGATGGAGAGAGAGCTACTAGACTCAAGGTGCAACAGTGCTGTGCCTGGTTACTCTTCTCTCCCTTGAAGTCCATTGCTAGGGCAGTATATTTATTCTGTCTATGCTTGCCTCCACTATCTTCCCAACTGCGCTTTTGGTTTTTCTAGCTTTCCCTGGATTCTTCTTCTCCTCTTACAAAACCTACTTCTCTCTACTGGAGTTTCTCTTCCAAGCCGGGAGCTTCACTTCTTTCTCTTTGCTTTAGTTGAAGCGGCCCAACTGGCAGAGGTAAGCTTAGATTAGAGAGTCTCTCAGCCCATGGAGGCCAGATGACATCCTATAGCTGCATTTTGGCCTCCATCCTATGTAATTTGGCTTTCTCTGGCTCAGAAATCAGAAATGTCACCTTCTTAAAACAAAACAAACAACTAAGCAGCTATGTTGGCTGGGGCACTCTGGAAGTTACTAAGGAATTTGTAGTCCAAGAAAGTAGAGTATTCTGGGAGATGAGTCCACGAAGCTTCAGGGTGTTTGTTTCTTTCAGCTGTTTAAAACTGGCACTTTCCGCACCTTTGTTCTCCCACAGGTTGGGCAACAACACCTTTTGCAGAAGGAGGAGGTGATGCCTTACGCTCTGCGGTCCAGGGCATCCTTTGGCAAGTGTGTGCCAATGCAGCTTCCCTTAAGCCCTTAGCGCACAAGCCCTGTGACCCTCCAGCATACTGCGGCAAAACCAAAGTATTTATGACCAACGCCATGGTAAGTGACGCCTGGGAGAAGGAATTATTTGGACACTGGGAATTGTCATGTGCATAGGATGTGATTCTGCAGTACCAAAATGTGTAAAAAACCCTACATTTTAATTCATGTAATGTCCCCAGTAGATGAAATTCTGAGGTGCTGGAGAACACAGTGATGAATGATAATGCATCAAGCTTACTTTCCACAGTTGCAGCATGCTCTGCCACCGAGAGAAGGCTGGATGCATCATGCTCACCACCCTGTTTTCCAACAACTTGGCAATTCTTCTGTTGCAACAGGGATTGCATGGCTTAAAACAGTGGTCCCCAATTTTTGGGGGCTACTGTCCCTTTTCCTTTTTGGTGACAACCCTGGTGCCCCTCAGCCATCTCTGGATATTAGGTTTGTTGTATTGCAAATTCAAATTCTGGTTGGACTGATAGCCAGGTCCTGAGGACAGTGCTGCCAAAGCGGACCTCTCTGTCAGTCAATCCCTGTCTTAAAAGGTGAGGTTTTGGTCATTGCAATGGTGCAAAAAGTGTATTAGTGTAATTCTAGGTTGGGCTGACAACTTTGTAAGTACTGGACAAGATGTCAGGCCTTGTTCTAAGTGAGGCATGGCCACTATGCTGCACTCATACTCTTTAAAATCCCTGGCTAATAATGATCCTTGACTGAGCCGCTCCAAATATGAATCCCACTTTAGGAATTCTTGGGGTTTTTTCCCTTTGCAGCTGGAGGTCCTTGAAGCAGAGCGAGTGCATGTCTTGTCTGAGAAGGCATTCTGCATCCAGTGTTGTTGGCGGAGGTTTAAGAGGAGGCGGCTGGCAAAGCAATCCTGGTCTGCCACCATCATCCAGTCAGGTAAGAGGGAATGAGACGGGGTGGATTTATGGCATCACAAAATAGATGTTGGTGGTGCCGGAGGGGCAAAATGTATTTACAGGGTTATGTTAGTCTATGCTACTCATAGGGTTTGGAACAGAAGGCTCCATCTTCAGTGTCTTCCATTCATAAGAACTTGTACCGAGAGGATGTGATAGAAAGGCTTCCAGATAGAAAGGAGTGGTAGGCAGTCCAGTGCTCTCTGAGTGTTCGGACTACAACTCACAATTCATTCCCCAATTCATTTTGGCCTCATTGTATGGTGTGTATGGGGTTTCAGCCAAAAATATCCAGTTAGCACCTAATGGAACAGAAAGAAAAATTATTGGTCTTGATTTATACAAGTTGTTGATGTTTCTGTCCTTGGTCCAGCAAATTTCTTTAATACCTTTATTTTCCACTCTCCTGCCTGGGCCCGATTTCACCAGGGGTTCGCTCATGGCTAGCTAGGAAACGCTTCCAGAGGTTACGCAAGGCTGCGGCAGTCATCAAACGTGCATGGAAAAAATGGAAGGTAAGAGATGAACGTCGGTCCAGCTAAGAAATGCTGAACTTTAACCGAACAGGCATAGAATTATGTTGGAAGAGGTTGCATGACGTACGTTTCTTCCTAACTGCTCCCTGCAGGACAAGATGGATGCGAAGGCTGCAGAAGAACTGGATGATACTGGCAGAGAGGCCTTGCCCTCTTTCCCCAGAACCGTTCTTCCCGTGAGCAAGGCTGGTAGGGATTTGGGAAAATCATGGCCGCTGAGCGCAGCCATTCAGTTCTGGCCCCTTGGACTTGTCCTAACAAGGGCTCCCGTGACATCGGGTGGGTTCCAGCGAGACCTCGCCCTCCTGACATGCCTCCAGGTCCTACAGAAGACTGACTTGTACAAGGCTGACCCCAAGACACCGTCGCATGGCGTCACTTCCATCCGAGCAGTTCCACAGGTAAGGGCTATACACACATATATACATGCTTCTTTCCACGCTGCCATTTCTTATCAGACGCCAGTTGGTAGCGGTCTAACAGAATGACCCCAGAAGTCCTAAGGTACCCTGGTCAAAATCCATCCCTGGAATCTTAGATCTATTACCTATTTAACATCTGAGTAACTAAGTACAGTTGGCCCTCTGTATCCACTGATTCAAACACCTACTGATTGAAAATATAAATTCTAAAAGCAAACTTTGATTTTGCCATTTTATACAAGGGACACCATTTCATGATGCCACTGTACATAATGGGACTTCAGCATCCATGGCTTTTGTTATCCTTGAGGGTCCTGGAACCAAACATAGCAGATACTGAGGACCCACTCTAATATCTCCCAGTCCACCTTAACAGCCAGCAGAGTAGGTGAAGGTCTGTTTTGCGGGCGCTTAAGGTGCAAGGAGGAGGACATTTCCAGCTTCTTTCTAGCAGTGAGTAAGCCTGCAACAGCTTTGCTTGCTGACATGATGAGGATGGTGGAAACCTCCTCCTCCTTTGCTCGATCCTTTTGCTTGGCTCTTAAAATGGATTGGGATGGGATTCCAGTTAAGTCTTCCTGAAAACAGACCAGTTATGGAACCATCACTCTGGATTACGAATCCACAACTCCAATACTGTATTACCGGCCTGCATTGGTATAAATCGCAGTGGCAGCTGCTTTGGCGCAGATAAAATTTGAACTGGACCTCAAAATTAGCAGTCATTGAAAGATCTCAAGAGTCTAGTGGACCAAATCTAAGACAGATGTGCTTTTCTTTCCAGGGTTCCATCAAGTTCCATTGCAAGAAGTCCCCCTTGCTCTATGCGGACACCAGGCCCCTTTCTCATGCCTGTGCTATGACCGGGTTCAACCAGATTCTGCTGGACAAGCGGCTCTCGGCTTGAAAGCAGACCCAAGAACACTGGATATCGATTACTTATTGCACTTTAACTTGCTTTTTTTAAACCAAGCTGTCCCTTCCCCTTCAGCCACACTTTTAATGCCCCTTCCTTTTACAATGGCTGCCTTGGTGGGCCACCAAAACAGTCCTTCATGAGGGTCAAGCTTTTAAAATGTGTTCTTAAGTTATATAATTCATGGCAAATCCCATCCAAAGGGATCTGCTGCAACTCAGATAGCACATCCCTTCGTGGTTGCGGGGTTGTGTTTCTTTTGGGTTTAAAGCTTTAGGAATTGTTTCAAATGTAAGGGAAAGATGCAAGCATGTTTGTTCATCTATTGAAGTTCCAAAAACCAAACAGGGGAGGTTATGCCAAAGATTTTTTACAGAGGTTTTTAGATAAAGGGTGCAAAGCAAAATGGCTTTATTCCCACCGATCGTCTGCAGGCCATGAACAGTTCTCCTAAAGATAAAGAATAAGTATTTTGTTACACATGTGGCTGTTCTGTTTTGATTCCATTTGGATCTCTGGCTCCAGTAGTGTGAGTATGAAACTCAGTACTCAGTAGTGCGAGTACAAAACAGTTACAGATGAGTAAATCTAGGTAACGGTATTCAACTAAGCAGGTGATACAGCAGTCTAACCTGCACCCTAAAAAATAAAGGAAGGCAGCATTGATGAAAAGTGCAACAAAACCCAGTTCCTCAAATCCACATCCAGTGTCTACTGGGAGCGGCCTTTGGCTCTCTGAAAGGACAGGGATGCCAGCATTTACATGAGGGACGTACTTCTGGATCGCCGTGCCAAAGCCGCCACGCAAACCCGACCTTGCCCCATGGCAAATTTCACTCTACAGCTTCATTCTCCTCCTCCGGCGGCTCGACAACCCGCAAGCAACAGTCTGCAAACTCCACAAAGAGCGGCTCCTGCATGTACTTTCGGAGGAGGGAGCTCTTGTCTTCGGCTTGGTCGACGTTCGCAAGCAACTGGCGAAGGTGAGGGTTGAGAAGGATGTCTTTGAGCTCTTCCGATTCCCCTGGTTTGCAAGGAGGAGAAAAAGGAGGCAGTGTTACTCTAAGGTATAGAGATATGGGTCCAACATGCCCCTCAGTGCAACATAAAGATCCACGTGCAGGACTCAATCCTGATCCAGATACCATCCCCAAGACTTACTTTAAAGCCCCAAAGCTGACTCCCACAACACTTTCTGTGCTTCAGGATCAAAGAAGCTCTGGCTACCCCTCCAACAGCCAGACGCACAATGATAACATTGGCACCAAAGTCCACAGGGGTCCCCAAAGCTTGGGGCGGGTATTGCCAGGCGTTTCTCCAATGCTACCTGTTCATTGGAAGCACATTGTGGGGCAGCTTTGGGTGAGAGAATGGGAACACCATACAGCAGGGCCTGAAAAACCATAACCGCATGTATAAGGGACACATATATGTGCGGGTATCCCAACTGATCTGCTCCTTCCCAGCCTGCCATTTTAAGGCTGCACATGGACAACATCACAGGGCTGTTGTTGGGATTAAATGTAGGTGGAATTACGACTTTGAATAGCCAACTTGCAGGAGTAGTTTGAGTGTCGGACTAGGAGCAGAAAGCCTACCTAAGAGCTGAAGTTTGTGGAGAGGCACCTTGTCGCCTTCGTCGTCTTCGGTCAAGATGTCGTCCACGGTCCAAGGGCTTCCTGGGGAAAGGGAGAAGATATTTGGCCGCACCGCCCTCTTTCACCAACAGAAATCCAGCTGGATTAATATCAACCCATCGATAAAACTCCACCGCTGTGTTTGTTTAACAATAAGCAGGGAAAACCCATAAATACCTTCGGCATTGAACGATCCTCCCCTCTGAGCATCTTTGGAAGCGTCTCTATTTGCAGACGGCGAAGGTGGCTCTCGTCTGGAAATACACAGCTCTGTTCCAAGAAGACACAACACACTGCGTGAACGCCAAAGGAAGATGTTTAAACGTAGGTCATAAAATCCGCGATGGCGGATAAAATCCATCTACAGGACCCTATGTATTCCTTCAGGGCAGAAGAAGGGGCTGGACAGGATGGCCCGTGGGGGTACCTTCCCTCTCTAGGACCCTATGTATTCCTTCAGGGCAGAAGAAGGGGCTGGGCTGGATGGCCCTTCGGGTTCCCTTCCATCTACAGGACCCTATGTATTCCTTCAGGGCAGAAGAAGGGGCTGGACTGGATGGCCCTTGGGGTTCCCTTCCCTCTCTAGGACCCTATGTATTCCTTCAGGGCAGAAGAAGGGGCTGGACAGGATGGCCCTTGGGGTTCCCTTCCCTCTCTAGGACCCTATGTATTCCTTCACGGCAGAAGAAGGGGCTGGACAGGATGGCCCTTGGGGTTCCCTTCCCTCTCTAGGACCCTATGTATTCCTTCAGGGCAGAAGAAGGGGCTGGACTGGATGGCCCTTGGGGGTCCCCTCCATCTCTAGGACTCAGAGGAAGGCAATGGCGTCAAACCTCCTCCGAAACAACCTTGCCAAGGAAACCCCATGCATAAATGTGAAGGCACTGAATAACAACAAGTGGATTCCAAATAGCCAAAGGCTCCCGATCCCATCAGCCTCACCTCCTCCAAAGCCCATCGGGGATGATGGGAGTCAGAGGTGGCCTAGCTCTGCACTAGCTAGACTCAAAAATCACCCCAGAGATTCAAAGATGGGGCTTCCCGGATGGATTTCTCCTTGCCTTTTCCCACCTGGGTTGGCGAGGCTGATGGGAAATAAGAGTCCCAAGGGATTATATAAGTGTAGAGGCAAACCGAACAAGCATAACCCATTTTCCCCACATTCGTTAGTTGACAAAACAGGTTAGCAACAGAGAAAAAGGTCCCACTATATGTGTGTGTGTGTGTATGTCACTAATACAAAGGAGCTCTTTCTTGCAGCTAGATAGCTCCGAGAAGAAGGACTCCAAAACCCATCTTCCTGGTGGCAGAGGCCCAGTTCGCCACATCTAATATTTGAGAGACCTGGAGGGATGGAAACCGGGACCTACCTTTGTGCTTCTTGTAGCAAGGCAAGGAGCAGCTGAAAGCAGAGAAAAGCCACATTGAGAATGTATTCCTGCCTGGAGTCCTCTGAACATGCACAGAGGGCCTCTCAGCCAATATAGACAAGGCCTATCCCTGCAGACAACCCCCTGAGCATGCACAGAGGGCCCCTCCTTCCTGCCCTTGTATCTGGCTCTATACATATCCCCTTGTATAGGCATGTTGTCTATGTATTTAGGACAAGACCCAAGCCTGCCCTGAATCCTCTGAGCATGCACAGAGGGCCCCTCCCAGGGAGCCTCCCAATTGCACAGAGAGGCTCCTGAGCATGTGCAGAGGGCTCCTGTGCAGACTGGGCAGAGGGCCCTTCCGTGATGGGAGCTGCAGCTGCTGCTGCAGAGGGGCCACTCACTATCTCTCCCTGCAGCCCGGGCAGCGGTACTTGGCGGCGTTCCTGCCCGCCTTCCCGCAAACCACGCAGCGCCAGCAGCCCTCCATGGCAGCCCTGGCAGCAGCAGCAGCAGCAGCAGCAGCACAGCGCCACGTGGGCGGCCCCCTCAAGGTTCCTTCCGCCTTCGCCGCCACGCCCACCGGGGGGCGGGGCTTTCCTCCTCCCAGGCACTGAAAGTCGAGCGCTGCTCTGGTCCATTGCTAAGGAGGAGGGAGGGAGGGAGGGAGGGAGGGAGGGAAGGAAGGGATAGGTTGCCTTGGATGGATAGATTAATAGCTAACTAGATGGATAGATTAATAGCTAACTGGATGGATAGATAGATAGATAGATAGATAGATAGATAGATAGAGGATGGATGGATAGATAGATAGTTAAATAGATGGATGGATAGATAGATGGATAGATTAATAGCTAACTAGATGGATAGATTAATAGCTAACTGGATGGATAGATAGATAGATAGATAGATAGAGGATGGATGGATAGATAGATAGTTAAATAGATGGATGGATAGATAGATGGATAGATTAATAGCTAACTAGATAGATAGATTAATAGCTAACTGGATGGATAGATAGATAGATAGAGGATGGATGGATAGATAGATAGATAGATAGTTAAATAGATGGATGGATAGATAGATGGATAGATTAATAGCTAACTAGATGGATAGATTAATAGCTAACTAGATGGATAGATTAATAGCTAACTGGATGGATAGATAGATAGATAGAGGATGGATGGATAGATAGATAGTTAAATAGATGGATGGATAGATAGATGGATAGATAGATTAATAGCTAACTAGATAGATAGATAGATAGATAGATAGATAGATAGATAGATGATAGATAGGATAGATTGAATGGGAGGAGGGAGGGAATGAGGGTGGGAGAGATACAGTACATAGATCATGGATGGATTGGATGGATGAGAGCTGAGATGGGATGGAGGGATAGATAGATTGGATGGATGGATGAGATTGGATGGGAGGGAGGGATAGATGGGTGAGATAGATGGATGGATGAGATCGATTGGGAAGGAGGGAGGGAGGGAGGGAATGAGGGAGGGATGACATAGATTGGATGAGATGAAGGGATAGATTGATAGATTTGATAGATTTGATGGGGAGGGAGGGGGGGAGGGAGGGAGGGAGATGGATGGGGTGGAGGGATGGAGAGATAGATTGGATGGGAGGGATAGATAGATAGATAGATAGATAGATAGATAGATAGATAGATAAGATGGATGAGATAGATTGGATGAGATTATTATTATTATTATCAAATTATTATTATTATTCTGCTTTTCCAAAAGATCGAAGGGGCTAACACTAAAACATCCATAAAATACAAAAATCACTTATTACCATGATATCCCAAACCCTCCCTAAACCCCATCCACAATAAAATACAATTAAATTATCGAACAATTATTAAAAGGAAAGGCAAAGGCAGTTGGGGCGGTTGTTGATTGATTAAACATGAGGTTGCTGGAGTATTGACCCGGGAAGGCCTGATACGCCGCGGTTGCAGGCGGACGATATGGGAGAAAGTGATCCCATAAACAGGCTGGACCTAAACCCCCGAAGGGTTTTAAAGATTACAATCAACACCTTGTATGTACTGTGCCTGGAAATTAATAGGATGGAGGGAAGGATGGATGGATGGATGGATAGATGGATGAATGGATGAGATAGATTGGATCAAATGGAGGGATGGGGTTATTGAATCATAGAGCTGGAAGCAACCACAAGAACCATCCAGTCTTATTCATTTAGTTATTTACTTATTGTATTTAAATCCCGCTTTTCAGCCACAAAGGCTCTCGGAGCGACACCTTGCCATGCAGGAACTCACAAGCAAAGCACCCCCCGAGAAATGGCCATCCAGTTTCGAACCCAGAGTCGCAGTCCAGCACTCGAACCAATACTCCGCGCTTTCTCTCTAGGCTCCTTTCAACATTATCTTATTCCTTGGGCAGGTTGCTTTTGAGGTGAGATGCCAAAACCGTTAAAAATGTGCAAATATCCTCAGCGCAGCCCTATCTTTTGTGCATTGACGCATCCGCAAGATTAAATTTAATATCCCCAGGTTGTCCTTTAATGATACTGGAAGGAGGCGTCGCGTTTTATTGCAATGCGGGGATTTTATTGCACCGCAGGGAACGAAAGCAAACACGTTTATCACACCGGCGCAAACGTCAGAAGAGAGAGAAAACAAACCAGTTTGAATGAAAAACATCTCAGGCTTCGATCCGATCGACATTAAATTAATACAGTGTGATCATAAGTCCCACATTGAGTGCATTGTAGGCCTGCGCCTGAGTGCACATAAATGGGATTGTATTGGGCATTTCCCATCCAGTTTTTCTGCATGTTTTGATTCCATTTTAATGGTCACCTTTATAAGGTTTTTAATGGCGCTATGTTTTTAGGCTTTGAGTCCCATTTTTTGGGGAGGGGATTCTAAAATCTTTTTCCGCATCGGGTCGCAGCAATGGGTTTGCAGCGAACAGGGCAATGAAGCTTGAGCTGATGTACAGGTATAGGATTTTTCTCAAGCCGAACCTGTTGTATCTCTGTGGGTCTACCTACAATAGGAAAAGCAGACAGCAGCTACCTCTTGAATCCTTTAATGCATAGACAGCAAAATGGAGAGAAAAGGGGTCCGCAAATAACCCTGCCTCCTGAGCATGTTAAAAAGAAACACCTAGATCACAACGTTTGGCCGCCGAAATGGCAGAGAAGACTCCATGCCTTGCAAAACCACAAAACTACAACAGTTAAAGTGGGATCCAACGGCATTATTTCTCCAGTGTAGATGCACCCAAAGTTTGGTTGCATAGTGAGCCTTTCGCATCCGCTGGGGTTCGGTTCCAGGACCCTGCTACGGATACCAAAATCCACGGATCTTCAAGTCCCATTGGATAATAAAACGGTGTCCCCTATATATAAAGGCAAAATCAAGGTTTGTTGTTAGTAATTTTTATATTTAGGGTTGGATCCGTGGATAACGGATGCGTGGATATGGAGGGTCACCTGTATATCCTTAGGAGATGTCCATTGAATCCGGTGCTAAAGTTGGTGGCTTTGACCTCCTCGAAACCTGCCCAAGATATCAGCTATGCAGAAAGATACCTGGGAGTAGGTCCCATTGAACTGAATGGTCCTGAGCAGAAATGTATTGAAGTGCCTATTTCAAGACTTTCGGTTTGAAACCTATAGGGACTTGATCCAGTTCCTACAGCCAGGAGCAAGCTCACATCTTCCCGATGACTTGGACCTCGACGCGGTTGTTGGAAGGGGACCTCAAGGTCTTGATCCGACTCCCCAGCTTTTTCATTTTCAGAGTGTATATGATGGGGTTCCCCAGCGAATTAATGGTGATCATCACAGCCGTAAGGTTTCGGAAGACGTAGATGCCTGGAGAGAGATTGCTAAGGCACTGTCGAGTGGCCGAATCGAAGACGACGCCTGTGAAGAAAGGTGCGTAAGAGAGCAAAGCCATGACCCATATGAAGATGCTGGTCCTGGCTACCTGGATCTCGGCTATCCGGTAAGTGGAATGGGCTTGGCCCAACGCCCCCATTGAAATCTTGTGCTTTCTCAAAAATACAATGATGCCCAGGTAGGTGGAGAACGGAAGAACGAAGGCCATCACACTGTGAGGGATGGTGATGAAGGCAAGATAGTCAATGCACAGAGGGCTATAAAAGGTAGAGATGTTGCCTTTCTCCAAGCAGTTCCATCCCATCAGAGGCATGAAACCCAGGAAGACGGCAAATGCCCAAATCGCCAACGCGATGCCCAAGACCTGGTTCCGGGTGACCCGTCTCCTGGTCCAAAGGCTTTCGGCCACGGCCAAGTAACGCTCGATCCCAATGGCCACTAAGTTGTAGATGGTGGCTAGGATGGACGTGGTGAAGACGGCGTAGACTCTGAGGATTTCTCGGGACCCGACCACGGTGCTTTGAGGATTCGTGATGAACACCATAGCGACCCAGAAACCCGAGGAGCTGGAGAGGAGGTCGGAGATGGCCAGGTTGCAGAAAAGGATGAAGATGGGTTTGTGCAGGTCTTTGGCGTACGCGACCGTCAGGATGACCGCAGAGTTAAAGACCACCGAAATTAAGGCCATGGTCATGTGGGGAATGCCTAATGAAAGCACCAGATGCTTGTTCCAAATATGAGCAGTTAGGTTTTGACAGTTCTGGTTTCCCAACATGATGGAAATCAACTGCAGCCAATAGAAGGGAGACAGGAGTTGTGTCTGGGGGTCAGAAGAAGGGGTCCAGGAGTCACAGCTGAAGGTCAGGATTCAGAATTTGGAGCCAAAGTTGAGGGTCAGAGCTTGGAGTCGCAGCTGAAGACTGGGACCAAGAGTCACAACCGAAGTTTAGAACCAGGGGCCACAGCTGAAGGTCTAAGCCAGGATTCAGAACCGGGAGTCAAAGATGATGGTCAGGGTCAGGAGTCACAGATGAAGATCTGAGCAAAGGGTCAGAGCTGAGACCCAAAGTTGATGGTCAGCGCTTGGAGTCATAGCTGAAGATTGGGGCCAGGAGTCAGAACTGAAGGTTGGAACCAGGAGTCACAGCTGAAAGTCCAAGTCAGGAGTTGGGAGTCAAAGCTGAAGCCAGAGATGAAGGTTGGGACCAGGAGTCACAGCTGAAAGTTGGAGCCAGGAGTCACACTGAAGGTCCAAACCAGGAATCTCAGAATTGGGAATCAAAGCTGAAGTCCAGAGCTGAAGGTCAGGAGTCAATGCCAGGATGATGTCTTGCCCATCCCAACCAGAATATCCTGCCCACAAAGGCTCAATGGTCAGTCTGTTGGATGGACAGAGGTAGTCCAGAACTTACCCTATTACATTTTGCTTCTGTAGAGGATACTCTAAATCACAGATCTGTTGGGTCACCGTATGGGACAGCTACTCAAGGCCCTTCGCTCTCTCCCTTGTAATGCCTGATAACAGCTTCCAAAGACACACTACACACAAAGACGTGTCTTACGGAGCTGAGCTGGATCAGAAGTCGGATGACCATTTGCGTTTGATGTCCCAGTGGGAAAGTCCCGCAGTACCCACTCCTCTTTCCTACAACGCTACCCAAACTGCGGGTTAAACATCAACCCTTGTGCATCACAGCGTTATAGTTATCAGCCCCGTCCTTGGAGGTTGCTAGGATGAGCCCAGGAGGAAAAGCCATCCAATAAGCTCCCACTAATCTTTCTATTGCCTTCTAGGTCAAGATTCTTGTTTGGGCTGCCTACCTGAGCAATTACATTAATTAACAGCCAAACATTAAAGTTGCTTCTTTGCACAAACCCACACAATGAAACGCTGCCAAGGATGTCTTCCAAGGCAAACAGGTGCCCTTTAGGGCCAAAGTAGGTGGCATTTGCCCAGGTTAGACCCAACACTTGCTGCAAGTACTACCAGTGGATTCGAGTGTTGGATTAGGACTCGGCGAGACCAGAGTTCTGGGTTATGAGTTATGATGTTTTACTGTATTTTAATGCTGTTTTATTATTGCTAGCCATGTCGATCTGCTTGGAGAGGCAGGATATTATTATTATTATTATTATTATTATTATTATTATTCCTAGGACTCCACAGGAACCAGCCATAGCAGTTAAAGTGGAATCATAGCACCATAATAGTCCAGTAGTTTGCAAGAGGAAAGGGTTCGGTATTCATCCTTGCAGAAATGGTTTGGTGCCGCACATGGCCAGGAGAGGGTAGTGTTTCAAAAGCAAGGATCACACTTGTGCATTGTGTGTTGTGCGCTTAACAGAAAAGTTCTGCGTTTGTGAATGGCAGACGCACAGATGGCGAGGTGTTGGCTCCGAAGAAGGCCTGTTTGGTGCCCACTTCTGGGGACCACAATTCAAAAAGGATGTTGAGAAGATGGAGGGTGACCAGGGGAGTTGTAATCCCTTTTCCAAGCTCAGGGCTGTATGCATTTAATGTCTCGCCCAAGAAATCACCATCTGTCCAGTCCCATGTTTTGTGCATGACTTGAGAGCAAGCATGGCATCGTGGTTTGAGTGTTGCGCTAGGACTGGTGACCTGGGTTCAATTCCCGGCTCGACCACAAAACCCACTTTGGCCTTGGATGAGTCACACTCTCTCAGTCTCAGAGGAAAGCAATGGCAAACCTCTCCTGAACAAACCTTGCCAAGGAAACCCCGTGACAGATTCGCCTTAGGATCGCCATAAGTCCAGACGGACATGAAGGCACACAACAACAACTGCTAGCACATTGCTCCTTTCTATGAACTCCTTTATGTTGCCAAAAGGATGATGGGCCTTGTTGTCACCCTTGAAAATGCCAATTTGCTCTTGGGTTGAGAAAGTCTCACTCTCCATCCAGGTTCAGTTGCTGCCCTTCGGACAACAAGAGTTGTATATGTGATACAAATCCATCTAGTTTTCCCTTTGCCTCCCAGGCCAGGACCAGGACTGCCAATTGAAGCCTTGAGATGAAATCGGTCCAAGTGTCAACAAACACACTTTGAAAGGCAGACCACAATGGCAAAGCAGCACCTTACTCTGTCCCATAGCGTGCCATGGGAGTAACATGGCATAACGTGCCATGGGGAATTGGCAGCTGAAGAAAAGAGCTAATAACTCCGGGAACGGTTGAAATGTGTCTTTTGAAAAATTCATTACCAATCTCCTGTCTCGCCTGATGTTTTACAGATGAAAACCAAGACATGCGCAGCCAAGCACCGCCAGAGTGTGGCCAAGGTGGGGAAAGTCACAAAAAAGGAAGAATGCGCAAGTCGGAGAGGATGCCGCCGTTTGGAAGGAAAAGATTCTGCACGTTCCTCTCTTTTCTCCTCTGCTGTGTTACTTGAACCCAAACCGCTTTCGAACTCCATTTGCAGCAATTCGAAGCAAGCTGAAGACCAGAGGAGGAGGAAGAGGAGGAAACCGGGACATTTGAAAAGCGGCTGGGAAAGTGGGAAGGCGGAGGATTCATGGCAGTTGAAGGGTAGGCAACTGGGCCAATGTCACAGCCTGACAAAAATAACTCCCTCTGCAAACATTTTAACAATTCATGGCCTAAACAACCTTTCCTTTTTGCTTGTTTTCCCTCCTTTCCTCCTGGGGATTCACACTTCATCATGGCTGAATGGGCATCGGATGCAGCCATCCAACCCAAAAGTAATCGCCTCCCATCCAACCTTTCTCAAAGGATTTTTTCCAGCCCAGGAGTTCTTCCGATAGTTCTTTCCCAGCTTCTTTTCCTTTGCCGAATCGGCCGAAACCCTCCGTACTTTTTTCCCGTTTCCCACCGTAAAATGAAAATCATCACGTTTGATGGATTTCCCCATTTCTTGGTTGTTATATATTCAATATTTCTCACTGGCCACCCAATGGTCTCCGGAGTTGTAGTCCGATGCTCAAGCAGATGCGCCACACTGGGACCTCTCTGCAAGGAGTTACTGACCCATAAGGCTCCATTTTCCTGACGCAGAGGCCAAGTACAAACAACCCCGTCCCACCATTATCCAGTTTACAAAGCCGTGTTTTGACGTTCAAGCGGATGAAAGCCTTCCTCTTCGGCTACAAGGGAAAGAGCATGCTTTGTGATCCTTTTCCAGCGTATCTGGTACGAGACTTTCCGCTGGCACTCTCCCACTAAAAACATCCCTCCGTGGCATTCCTGTCTCTTGTGGATTTCGCCTTTGAAATGCCCATGGGCACCTTCCTTCGAAGGGATCTGAACCTCTGACGTCTGTCCATTCCCAGGCTTTTTGAGACCATCCCACATTGGCCAAAAAGCATAATAAAATTGGGAAGAGGACCATCGGACTCAGTGGCATTGCAAAAGTTGGCATCGTTTGTTGCGGTATTTCATGGTGCCACTATCCTCCATTGAACTCCTTCCGTGCCGCACCATAAAAAACCCTTAGTAAGGTCTCCCCCCCCCCCCCCCCGTAGTACTCATAACTCCCATCATGTCAGTTAATGCAATGGTAATAGTTGTGACATCGACAACTGTTGTCATTGCTGTCGTTGTGTGCCTTCAAGCCATTTCCAAATTATGGCGACCCTATAATGGGGTTTTGTTGGTAATTTTCTTCAATGGGGGACGGTTTGCCATTGCCGTCCTCTGAGGCTGAGAGAGTGGGTTTCATGGCCGAGCCAGGAATCGAACCCTGGTCTCTAGAGTTGTAGTCCAATGCTGAAACCACTGCGACAACACTGGCTGTTGACTCCAAATAAGAATTGCACTGAGTCAGTTTCAGTGCAGACATGCCTGGTGTAGTGGTCTGGGTTCGAATCCCCGCTCAGATACGGAAACTCACTGGGTGACCTTAGGCAAGTCACACTCTCTCAGCCTCAGGGGATGGCAATGGCAACCCCCCTCTGAAGAACCTTGCCAAGAAAACCTGCGTGATAGGTTCGCCATAAGTCAGAAATGACTCAAAGACACACAACAACAACATCAACAACAACAAGGACTCCAAGACCCTTATTCTCCCATTTAGAACTAAAAAACCCAATTATAAAATGCAGATCAGATCAAAACCAGTGAAGACCCGAAGCCATGCAAAAATGACAAACCCAGTTTTCCTGCCAAGAAGTTCAGCGATCAGTCCCAATATAAAGCAATGCCAGATAAACCTTGCATTATTATTATTATTATTATTATTATTATTATTAAAAATATAAATCTGCAGAAAGGCAAAGAAGGAGGAAACGACCCAAGCAAACCGACAAGGAAAACCATTTGAGTCACAATAAGGACTCAAGATGGGTTCAAAGATGGTCTCCCATTGCCTTCCTCCAAAGCTGAGAGAGTGTGACTTGCTCAAGGCAACACAATGGGTTTCCATGGCCGAACGGGGATTCGAACCCAGAGTCGTAGTCCAATGCTCAAACCACACTACCTTGGCTTTCATCGGTAACTGCGCATTGTGTCTGTTTCAAGACTACATCCATACATTCAGTTCATCCAATGGAGAAATGGCACGGAATTAAGAAATTGGAATAAGGGGGGGGGGGGGGGAACTGCATTCTTTAGGAAAGGCGTGCGTTCCCAAAAGTACATGGATTTCCACCATCAACAACAACAAAGTCACAATGACCATTGCAAAACATGTGAGATGTAGAGTAAAAACGATCACAACCAGCTCCAGATGTTGGCTGTGATGTGAACGCGAGCCATATTCAGATGAGAAGAAGAACTAAAAGTGGCAGGTCTTGGCCTCCTTGCAGCCAGGTTAAGACGTCTGGTCCATTTTGGGACTTTCCGGCGGCATTTCTGAGACTCTCTGACTCCAAGACCTGACCCTTTTCCTTCTTTGGCCGCTTCCGCCACCAGCCTTTCTCCTCCTTTCCAAGCACCACCTGCTTCTCGTTGCAGAGATCTTGCAGAAAGCCCTAGGAACCAGAATCTCTCCGTTTCTTTCCCTTCTCTTGAAACACATCAGAAAATGCAGCATGAATTAACTCAGAAATCCTCTTTCCATCCTTGCCTTGTGCAGTGGGCAGCAAAGGCAAACCAATGGCAACACGGCAGCATACCAAAATCTGTGGATGCTCACGTCCCATTATATATAATCGAGCATTATTATTATTATTATTATTATTATTATTATTATTATTTTACAGTAGGCCCTGGGTATCGGCTGGGTTTTAGTTCCAAGACACACTATATGAATACCAAAATCCATGGTTGCTCAAGTCCCATTATATTCAATGGGTTGTTGTTGTGGTTGTTTTATTACAGTAGGCCCTGGGTATCCATTGGGTTTTGGTTCCAAGACACACTGTGGATACCAAAATAATGCTTAAATCCCATTATATATAATGTGGCATTATTATTATTATTATTATTACTACTAGTAGTAGTAGTAGTAGTAATAGCAATAGTATTACAGTGGGCCCTGTGAATTGGTTCCGCAAGTGCTCAAGTCCCATTAAATGCAATGGCCAAGTGCCGTCTATAAAATGGCAAAGCCAAGGTTTGCTTTTTCGGAAATGGTCGAGATACATTTTGGAATATCTTAAAGCCCCGGATGCTTGATGGAGGATCTGTGGATCTGCAATTGCGCGAAAGAGATAAAGTATCTAACCGTTTGGCAACACGGCTTTTTGTGGGAGACATAGCTTTGGGTTCTGGACATCTTTCGCTGCCAACGCTTGGACTGGAGCGTCCATCGTTCCAACCTTTGCCAAGTCTGCATATGTCTTCAAGGGACGTGGCATGATGGGAGCTGCGAGGAAAGGGCCCGATTCGCATCAAAGATCAAAATTCTGACCCATTGCCAAGCACCCTTGGCACCGTCCTTTGGAACAGCTGCCGCCTCTGCGATGTGTCAGACCCGGTTTTCACATAAATCCCCAAAGGAAAAAGGAAGCGAGAGTTTCATTTGATGCATCTCTAGATAAAAAAAAAAAAGGAAAGAAAGCAGAGGATGAGAAAGGATGCGAGTGCGAAGTCTATGGCGAAAGGGACGGGGAGCAAAAGTAAATTTAGCATGGGGCCCTTGGTATCCGGCGTGTCTTGGAACCAAACCCTAGGGTCGACTATATAGCAGTTTGATCCCACTTTAACTACCATGGCTGCATCCTAAAAGATCTTGGGATGGGTACTTTGGAAGCTCTCTGGAAGACAATTCTATCTCACAAACTACAGATCCCAGCATGGCATAGGATGGAGCCGTGGCCATTTGGAAGTGGGATCAGACTGCTATGCTTTTTGCAGTGTGAACAAGGCAGAAAGTTGCTAGTGGCCGGGCCAGACAAGATTTCTCCAAGATGTTCCATGACTCTATGTTTCACATCCCTACCTATTTAAAAGGAAACTGGAAAACATCATTTTTGTTTCCGTCGGGGATGATGGCATCGTCATCCCAAAAGGCACACCCAAATCTTTCAACCTCAAAGGGAGGCAAGAGCAAACCGCCCCTGAATTTGTTGCCATCATTGCTTGCCTTCAAGTTGTCTCCGACTTGGGGTGGCCCTAAGGCTTGGGAAAGGGATTGTGGTTGTCGGTGGGACCCCAAAAGCACCAGGCTCCGTGTGAAGTTTCCCATCCCTAATTTGCCCCAACGTATCCAGGCACAACTTTGCAATGCCAAAAGCTTAGTCCCAGATCGCTCCCAGCTTATCTCTTTCTGCGTTCTCGCTAAGCGGACACTTGCCTTTCCCAAGAACCGGATACTGGAGAGGAACAATAACAAGGGAAAGCTACACCTTTGTTCCCAAAGGCCCTGTGCTGGCTATCGCAAGGGAAGAGAGGACGCTGTGTTTCCCAAAAGCCTGAAAGCACAAGGGCCTTCTGCGGAAACACAACTCTGCAGAAGAGCTAGGCAATTTTGTGCAAAGCTGTGCCATGGAACAGAATTGTCTCCCCCCAAAATATGTGCTTTAAGAGGTCTGAGAAGGAAGGATTTGGCCTGAGCTCAGAGAATAGCATCGGACCTGTGAGTTTCCGGTGCAATGCTTTCCTGAGCATACAGCCTCATGGGCTATGCAATGATCGGCAGGCTATGGGCTGTGCAATGCTCAGGAGCAGCTATGGCATCAGCCGGTCCTCAGGGCCAAAACATTGCTCAGAACTGAGGGACAAACCATGATGGAGCAAGCCACAAGCCAGGACTGAAGGACAAACCAGGATGGAAGTTGTTACGAGTCATCACTGAAAGAGAAACCAGGATGGAGCAAAGCACAAATTAGGACTACAGGACAGTCCAGGATGGAGCAATTCACAAGGAAAGCTTGAAGGGCAAGCCAGGATGGAAGAAGTTACAAATCAATACTGGAAGGCAAACCAGAATGGAACAAACCACGATTCAGGACCACAGGATAATGTACGATGGAGCAAGCCATAAGTCAGGATTGAAGTACAAGCCAATATGGAAAAAGTCAATACTGAAAGACAAACCAGGATGGAACCAACAATCCAGGATGGGGCAAGGCATAGGTCAGCACTGGAGGAGAAACCAGGACTTTGGTCCTCCAGATGTTTTGGATCTCTTCCATAATGCCTGACTATTGGCCAAGCTGTCTGGGGCTTCTGGGAGCTGAAGTCCAAAACACCTGGAGGACCAAAGTTTCGGAAGCAGGGGTTTCAACCACCATTTAAACCATGGCTTAAACCACCATTTAAACTATGGTTTAAGCCACCATTTAAACCATGGTTTAAACCACTGGTTCCCAAACTTTGGTCCTCCAGATGTTTGGGACTTCTCCCATTATTCCTGGCTATTGGCCAAACTGGCTGGGGCTTCTGGGAGCTGAAGTCCAAAACACCTGGAGGACCAAAGTTTGGGAAACAGGGGTTTCAACCACCATTTAAACTATGGCTTAAACCACCATTTAAACTATGGTTTAAGCCACCATTTAAACCATGGTTTAAACCACTGGTTCCCAAACTTTGGTCCTCCAGATGTTTGGGACTTCTCCCATTATTCCTGGCTATTGGCCAAACTGGCTGGGGCTTCTGGGAGCTGAAGTCCAAAACACCTGGAGGACCAAAGTTTGGCAAGCAGGGGTTTCAACCAACATTTAAACCAAGCTTTAAACCACCATTTAAACTATGGTTTAAAACAACATTTTTAAACCAGTCTTTGGCCAACTCTGAATGTCGGAGCCTATGAGATGAGACGCAGAGGCGGTCGGTCGCCAGCTGGGAACGATGGGTGCTGCAATCCTTTCGCCGGACCGGCGGAGAAACGTTTGCCGTTTGGCATCGGTATCCGATTTCCGAATATCGATGTCCGATTTCTCGGCCCGCTTCGCAATTCCTGTGCTTCCTTTTACAGGTGACGAAGCCAAGGGTTAAAAAGCAGCAGCAGAAGAAGCAAGTCACGCAATTTAGTATCACAACCCAGAAGAGATAAGGAATTCATATCGGACAGTTCTGTTATCCTCCGCTTGCCAATAACCTGAGATGGCTGTCAGAAAAGAGGCGAGAAAGTTGCCCTGAACTAATAAGTTAACTAGTCATCTCCTGGGCGCCTTTGGACACTTTGACAAGCGGCTGCTGAAGGGTGTGGAGGAAACCGAGGAGTTTAGTCCGGGGACAGAAGCATGACTGCAGTTTATAGCTGGAAGGACGAAAAGCGGGACAAGGGAGGCGTTCCCATCCCTTTCCCTTAGGACCTGGGAAGGTGATCCGGTATAAAAACCCCGGAACAGGTCAGGGATCTCTATATACGCAGCTCACTGGAGATCGATGCCACCGCATCCTCCCAGATCCAGCTGGAAGAGAGATCATGGTTTTGCTTCGTAGCTTGGTCTTCCTCTCCCTTTATTCCTTCCCAGCATCAGGAGAAGCCAAAGAAGGTAAGCCCTTTTTTATTATGAAATCTCGATTTCGGCTTCTTCCTCTGACCCCAAAGGGATGCCGAGCCAAACTCTTTGCCCTTCCAGAAACGCAATGTCCAAGTGCGACTTTGGAAGACTAAAACCACGCAGAAGAGCAATATAGCAAACCTTGCTGCTGCTGCTGCTTGCATTTTAAACATTTTAAAATAGGCTCATCTCAAGTTGCAAAATTGTGCATTTCTCTCCGAATAGCTTTGGAGATGTCTCGGTTTGCTTCACATATATCCCTTGAGACAGTATGCGCTGGATTCAGACGTAAAAGGTTTCTGACACTTTGAGATGAGAGAGAGAGAGAGAGAGAGAAAGATGCAAATCCATATTATGATTTGGGGTTTTTGGAAAATATTGTAATTTTCTTCGCTTTCGTCGCCGTCTTTGCGGCGCTTGTTTTAAGTCGGTTTGCATTCGCTGCAGTGTGTTATTCTTTGGAAACTTCATTTTAAAAACCACTTTCCCTTCATCTTTTACATCCATTTCTTTTACATCAGAGGAAAGCTGGATCAGAGAGTTTAAAATGAAGGACGATGGGTTATTGCAAACTAAGCTTGGATGGAAAAACCCTTTATATGGCTTCTGGTTTGGGCTGTGATGTAGTGGCACACATTGTATCAGACCCTTTCCAAAGGTAAAGATAGAAAGAAATAATGTTAGCGGCTTGAATGTTGGGTTATATCTCTGCAGACTGGGTTCGATTCTCGGCTTGGTTTTGGAAACTCAGTGGGCGATACCAAGCAAGTTGCACTCTCTCAGCCTCGGAGGATGGCAATGGCAAACCTCCTCCGAAGACCTTTAGGATTGCCATAAATCAGAAATCATTGCCTTCGGTTTATAAAAGATTAAGGATCGGTGATGTTCTCATCACTTTAACTCAGTGGCAGAGCACCGGCTTTGCATGAAGAAAGGTGTCGTTTGAAGCTCTAGAGATACCTTTATGCAACCAACCAAAATGCACAAAAGACATGGACCCATTTGGCAGAATTAAACCAAGGACCCCTTGCTTCTATATTTTCGGGGGTCAGGTTTTACTTTGGAAGGTATGCATACCTTTTACCACATAGTCTATGCATTTTATTTTTTAGAGAGGTATAGATATATAGAGACACACATATATATCCATATACAATTTGAGTCTCCCTTATCGGAAATGCTTGGGACCAGAAGGGATTTGGGAGTGTTTCAGTGTATATTTGCATATAAATGAGGCATCTTGGAGATGGGACCCAAACCTAAACATGAAATTAATTGATTGATTTACAGTATTCATTGATGTATAGACACCTTATATACATAGCCTAAAGGTCATCCGATGCACAATATTGTTAAGTCATTTTGGGCACGAAACAGTTTGTGCACCTTGAACCCTCCGAAAGCAAAGGTGCCACTATCTCAGCCATTCATTGGCTTCTTGTACGCATTGCAGCCAATGCTTTAAGCCATGTGTTGGTGATTTTTCTTTTTCATGTGTTAAATGTCTTATCTTGATATGTCAGTATCGGCTTGGAAAACGGAAAGGGATTTGGGGAGGTTTTTCTTGGATCACGGGGAAATGGTGGCTGAGCAAATATCCGAACTTGTCAGTATCATCCTGGATGAGATGTGCTCAAAACAGCACACATGCACTTATAAAACAAACACCACAATCTTTTAGGAAGGAGAAGTTAAGAGGTTATTCCAAAACATGTGCAGAATTTCCTGCATCGGAAGGGACCGCAAAATGGCACCCAAGTCGAGGTGCAACTATTTGCGACGACCTAATCTGGAGTGTAAAGTGCCACAAACCAGCCAAATTATGAGGGCAATCCCCTCCACTCAAATTCGAACCCGGTCCCCAGAGTCGCAGTCCAATGCTCAAACCACAATTTGTTGTGTGCCTTCAAGTCGTTTCCGACTCATGGCGACCCGAAGGTGAACCTATAGCAGGGTTTTCTTGGCAACTTTGTTCAGAGGGGGTTTGCCATTGCCCTCCTCTGAGGCTGAGAGAGTGTGACTTGCCCAAGGCAGGGCTAGAAACCTGGGAAAGGAGGGAGAAATTTCCTTGGTGGCAGAACAATTATTTGGGGCGATCAATGCATGGAGTAGTGCTTGGAGCATTAAATGCATGGAGTAGTGCTTGGAGCATTAAATGCATGGAGAAGTGCTTGGAGCATTGAGAGCATGGTTTGAATCCCGACTGGGCGACGGAAATCCATGGGTGCCTTTGGGCAAGAAGTCACACTTTCTCAGCCTCAGAGGAAAGCAATGGCAAACCCTCTCTGAACAAACCTTGCCAAGAAAACCCTATGATTGAGTCACTTTAGGGTTGCCATAAGTCGGAAATGACTTGAAGGCACACAATGACAACAGCAAATTTTGGTTTGAGCATTGGACTATGAGAGGGTTACTTTAGGGTTGCCATAAGTCAGGAGAGACTTGAAGGCACACAAAGCGTGCCCTCGTTTTCCTCCAAAACTAGGAACCTCAACTCTTTTGGATGTATATTATGTTATATATGTGTTCTATATTTATATTTAATAGGGTATGGATTCAGGAGTAGTCATCCTGGCTCTGTTGCAAAGTGCAACAAAATCCAAAATCCACTAGCAGCAACTCCAAAGCCTGAAATGTACGGCGCAAGCTTTCGGAGCTTCGCCGGCTTCTTCGTCAGGCAAAGATGTTTAAGATCCTACATTACATGTCTCAGGTGTTACTTCTGTTGTGAGTTAGGATGGTATTCAGGGTGTGATGGTAAAGACGGCTTGTGATGGTGTGACCCCCCGCCATGTGCTCTCAGTTTAAAGTTCACCCGCTATGCCTTCCCTCCAGAGCCGCTGCCAGTTTTGCGCCGTGCTTCTGGTAACTGTGGTTAATAAGTGAACCGAGAGCCTCTTTCTCCTCCTTATATCCCATACCGCATGCCGTTTTGACCTTGATTCGTACCCGAAGCCCGGCTTTTCTGCAGAACCGCTGTGCTGGGCTTTTGCCAAGAGACAGCACTTCATTTTGCCCGCTCCGACTCAGGCATGGTTCACCTGGCGCTCTCCTTGCCTTCCTTTGAGGCTGAGAGTGTGTGATGTGCCCATGGTGAGTTTCCATGGCCGAGCCGGGATTCGAACCCTGGACTTTGGAGTCCGAGTTCAACACGCAAACCACTACACCGTGCTATTTCTCTTGCATTGATAGTGGGTCCGATTCAGATAGGTAAGTAGGTAGAATAGACAATCTAATGCCATAGATAGATAGATAGATAGATAGATAGACAGACAGACAGACAGACAGACTAGATTAGAATAGAATAGAATAGAATAGAATAGAATAGAATAGAATAGAATAGAATAGAATAGAATAGATAGACAGGTAATTGAATGCCAGATAGATAGGTAGGTAGGTAGGTAGAATAGACAATCTAATGCCATAGATAGATAGATAGATAGATAGATAGATAGATAGATATGTATGTAGAATCATAGAATCATAGAGTTGGAAGAGACCACAAGGGCCATCCAGTCCAACCCCCTGCCATGCAGGAAATCCCAATCAAAGCATCCCCGACAGATGGCCATCCAGCCTCTGCTTGAAGACCTCCAAGGAAGGAGACTCCACTACACTCCGTAGATAGGTAGGTAGGTAGAATAGACAAATAATCTAATGCCACAAATAGATAGATAGATAGATAGATAGATAGATAGATAGATAGATAGATAGATAGATAGACAGACAGAGCTACCCAAAATTCACACCATACTTTACTAGTGCAAAATAACTGGTCCTTGCCCCAAGGACCTTACATTTAAAACCAGAGTTTGTGAGCTCTTGACCTGGTGCACTTCTGATCTGGCTCATAAGAATACAGGGTTCCTCCTCTACCTTTCCACCTGGATGGCCAAGTAAAAGAGAATAAAATAAAATAAACACGCAAACATGTTCCCTGCAAGAGCCTTGGTATGACAGAGCAGACGCCTTTGCCTCTCGGCCAAGAAAAACCCATCGCCTTTGGCACATTTTTGGATCGACGAGGGCAAACTGGCTTGCCAAGGTGGGACTCACCTTTGGCTTCCCTGCTGCATTGTTTTATTTGAAGTCGGCGCAGCTTCCGTCTTGCGCGAGACAAACGCACACAGATGCCACACTGTGCCAAAAGCATTTTCTACTATCGATACAAGACGATCTGTCTGTGCAAGGGAAGGGCTCAGAGCAGTCCTTGAGTTCCCAGTTCATAGGGTGCACATGTCCATAATGGAATATCTATGGGGCCGGCCCTATCGTTGGGCAAAGCGAGACCGTTGCTTTCGGCGGCCAAAGCTGGGAGACGCTGGAGAAAGTGGTCCTGAATTTCAGGTGCGACCGAGAGTGGTTTGAACGTTCAGCTGTGACTCTGGAGATGAGGGTTTAAATGCCGTCTCAGCCATGCGCGCCAAGTCACACTCTCTCAGCCCCAGAGGAAACATGCCAAGTAAACCCCACTGAGGTTGCCATAAGTGACCGGGATCGAATGTGGACTGGAAAACCGGATCCAGACCACTTTAAATCGACAGTGCGGACATGTTCTTACAGGCTCTAAGCCAAAGGGAATGCAGACGGTCTTACTTGGGAAAAGACAAGCTAGAGCCAGGATATCTTTAATAACACAAATCCTAGCGAAAGTGGAGAAAACGTAATAATTGCTGAACGCTGAAACATTTGTTGAAAAAGGTCCCAGCCTAAATCCTAAAAAAGGAGGAGGAAATATTGTAATGATTTAAATTTTAATGCTGAAGTGTAAGGAGTCCTAGAGAAGGTGGAGAAAGCATAATGATTCCTGTACTTAATGCTGAACCATTTGTTGAAATGTTAAATGTTAATCCAGTTGAATGCATAGGAGTGGCCCTTTGCAAGGAGATGTTTGCAGATATTAAAAAATCACTAGGTTCAAAAAGCACAAGGGAGGTGCCAAATAAAAGACGTAATTTAATATTTTGTTTAAAAGAAAAGATGTCTTTTGGGGTTTTGCGTTCGATGAGGCCGAGAAACATGGAGGGATAATGCTGTCCTTCGAGAGAACTGTCCCTTTTTGAGGCTATATACTATTCCATACTATGCCACATATTCCATACTATTCCATATATTGCATACTATGGCCTGTTACAGACTGCCAAAATAAAGCTGCTTGGGGTCTCTTTGGAGGTATGCTGTTTAAATGATGCATGCACCCTAAGAATCTGGAAGCTGCACCAAAGCTGCACTCCGGTGCTTAGGAATGGAGTGTGGCTTTGGCGCGACCTCCGGACTCTTAGGACCCATGCGTCATTTAAAGAGCATACCTCCAAAGAGACCCAAAGCAGCTTTATTTTGGCAGTCTGTAACAGGCCTAAGTCATATATGGCATACTATGCCATGGAAGCCACGGCAAAGCTCTGAAGAAATCTCGCCAAGCAAACCCCATGAAAGGGTAAACCTTAAGTCCGCCACTCCATCAAATCCAAACCAAACATCTTAGGAATGGCTTTGGCCCAAACGTGACCCAAAAATTCCCCCGATAAGTAGTCAGCGTTGCAATGGAGATGTCAGCCGCATCTATCCCAGAAATGAGGTGTGAATGAGGATTGTCAGAAAAGGCATGCAAAGCATAACCGTTCCAAGGAATTCCTTCTCATGTTCGGCTCCAGAAGCAAAGCGTACCGTTCCCCATTCCACATACTAGGCTAGCAACTCCGTCCAACTTCAACTGCTGCAACATTACATTAATATTTTATATTACACATTATATATTTTCAAGCCGTGGATACTTGAATCGGCGATTTAAAAGCCTGTGGATATGGCCAGCCAACTGTCACGCTGGAGTAAAATGGCATCCTTTATATAAAACGGCAGAATCAAGGCTTGCTTGTTGGATTTTATGTCTGTCTGTCCGTCCGTCCGTCCGTCCGTCCGTCCGTCCGTCCGTCCGTCCGTCCGTCCGTCCGTCCGTCCATCCATCCATCCATCTATCTTCAAGCCATGGATGCAGACTCTGTGCTTATGAAGGACTGACCATATTTGCATCGAAAGTGAGTTGTGGGTATCATCGCAAGCGCTACATGATTTTGGACACGCTTTGGCCTCAAAAGCACGATTTCTTTATCATGAAGAGTCGTTCTCATTTTTATTTTTGGACAGCGCCGTGCAAAAACAGTCTTTTCCTCTCCGACCGCTTGGCTTGATAAATGAAACAGATCTGTTTGTGTCCCAATTTTAAATAGCGCACGCCGCCTCCGTCGCACGGCATTGTTATCCGAAGGAACCAAAAGAAGGGAGGCTGAACTAAGGGAAAGGAAACGGCGAGCGGCTCCTGACTGTAAACTTGGACCGGGGACAAGCTGCGATTCAGATTAATTGAAACGATAGGGAGCGAATTCTTCCCCGGCACCAAGGTTATCCGTGGGAAGGAAGGAAGGAAGGATGGGGAGGAGAAGAAGAGCCCCCAAGGTCCAGGACTCCCTTGAGATGAAACAACCAAGGAGTCAACACAGTTACACAACAACTTGGACTGACATCTTCAGTGGGAGGCCTTGGCTTTCATAAGGCCGCAGAGAGCCATCTGCAACATGCATAGAAGTCTCGCACTCGGAACTTAGCTAAAGTGGGCCATAGTCGGTACTTGGGATCCGAATGATCGACATTTGGGATCCAAAAGGAAGGAGCAAGTTATAAGTTACGCACTTATCCAGAATAAGTTACTTTGGGGGAAAAGAGAGGGAGAGGGAAGCATAAAGCTGCTAAAGATCAATGACTGAATCCTTGTTTTGGGGGGATTCTCGGTGTTGTCTGTTTGTTGTTGTTGTTATGTTCCTGCAAGCCATGTTTAGTTATGGGGACCCTAAGGTGAATGCATCATCATGGCACGTTTCTTCAGAAGGGGTTTCCCATTGCCATCCTCTGAGGCTGAGAGAGTGTCTTTCCATGTCCAAGCAAGGACTCGAACCCTGGTCCCCCATTGCCCAAACTTTGCAATGAAAGGTGGCAATGGCCTCTGCCCTCTTCTATGAATGTGACTAAGGTGACCCTGGGCAAGACACACTCTCTCAGCCTCAGAGGAAGGCAATGGCAACCCCCCCTGAAGAAACTTGCCCCCCCCAAAAAAAAACCCCACGATAGGGTTGTCATAAGTCGGAAACGATGCGAAGACAACACAACAACAGGAACAACTCACTTTGGGATCCTGATCTTTGGCCGTTGGCGGTCAGCCCGACACCTCTGGAGCCTCTGGCCGAGATAAATGGAAAACTGTCCTTCCTAGCAAGCCATGGGTCCCACGGCTTCCCTGATCCATTGTGACGACCCATTGTGAACGTTTCCAGGCGCATACACCTGTGGCGCACCATTTCCTCCCATTGTCCCCGAAAAGGAACACAAGCGCAAAGCTGGAAAAGCAGAAGAACCCTCCCTGTGTATGCGGCTGGACAAAGGGCAGGTTCTGTGCCGTGTGTGTTTGTGTGTGTGCATTTTCCACAGCCCTTGCCTCCGCTGGCTCCGTGGGTGCATCTACATTGCAGTGGTAATCCAGTTTGACACCACTTTAAGTGCCGTTGGCTCAATGCAACAGATGGAGAGCAAACTGCTGTCTGTCTTGATCCAAAGGAGATGGCTTAAGTACCTATAGCCACTTCCGTATCCATTCAGATTGCCTTGTTTGCTTTGGCCATGGTAAGGGCATAGGAAAATAAGATTTGCCCCATGCTTAGTGCCAAAGATCTTGGCTTTCAACAGCAGAGAACCCCAACTCATCGTCGGAGGTGTCACACCTTCAACACAAACATTTGTGATCCATGTTGTGAAAGAACATGGGACCGTGGTCTTCGGAGGAGAGAGAGAGAGACCTGTGACTTCTGTCATCGCGGTTGCTGGCTTATGCTTGTTTATCCATTTCTGCCTGGGCAAACTGTGCCCATTTATTAGCCCTGGAGGGCTGGCAAAGTACAATGTGCCAGGTCATTGGTATGTGTATGTATGTGTAAGCGGTCTCAAACTGGGCTATTTCTGCAGTGCGTTTTGGGCCTCAGGCAAGGTCAAAAGGTGCCAACGGAGGATGGCACGCCGCATGGGCAATGGCCGGCTTTTCAGCAATGTCTGGAATCAAATTCGGCCGCCAGTGCTTCTGACTCTTTGGCCTCGGGCGGCAAAATATCTCGGGCCTTTAACTCTGCCCGACCGATTCAAACTGGCAAGGCTCCTTCAAGAAGACAGCTTGGCAGCTGAGACAGTGAGAAATGCCAGGCATCTTGACAAGCGAAGGCTTAGATCTGATGGAGAAAGAGACAGACAAGACGGAAAGAGATAGACAAGACGGAAAGACCGCCTTGGATTCTGCAGAGGGGAGGAAAAACAAACCCAAACTTGCAACCCCTTTGGCACAAACTCAGCTCGGCGCATCGAATTTACGCTCGGTTTTCCAGCAGAAATCGGTCCTTCCCACCTTGCCAGCCCATTTTGGAGCTTGCCTCGAGTGCAAATGCTGACAGCGCGGAAAGGAGAGACCCCAGGAGAGGAGATTTCACTGAATTATTGAGAAGGAGCAAACTTTCTGCTGACGGGGGGAGGCGCGTTTTTGCTGCCTCAGCAATCTCCAGTGACCTTTCCGAGACCGAGCTTTTCCATTTTCCATCTCGCCCTTGTTTTGTTTTTTCCACTTTGTCACGCTGTGACTTTGGTGGCAAGGCCACCGCCAAGGCTGCCGGAACCATTGGTTCTCCGGTGGAGGAATCTCAGGGCGAGAGCAACGCCTTACAAATGGGTACGGTCAGCCCTCCATATCCACGGACATTGTCATCCATGGATTCAGGCATCCATGGCTTGGAAATATATATATATATATTTAAATATATACGTTCCCAAAAGCAAACCTTGATTTGGCCATTTTGCTTAAGGGACACCATTTTACTATGCCATTGTATTTAATGGGACTTGAGCATCCTCGGATTTGGGTTTCTACAGCAGATCCTGGAACCAAAACAGTAACAAGGGCCTACTATATATCTCAGCAATGCAGATGCATCCATGGAAATGACAGCCAACACTCCTTATCCACAGATTTTGTTATCCACGGGCTTCAACCATCCACGGTTTCAATATTTTCAATAATATATATATAAATGCCAACGAACAAATCTAGTTTTTGCCGTTTTATATATGAGGCACCATTTTACTCTGCCATTGTATTTAATGGGACTTGACCATCCATGGATTTTGGGATTCCCAAACCCTATTAGAAGATGCCAAGGACCCACTGTGATGGCAGGTCTTTGCAAACTGATAAGGACTAGGTTTTTAATAATGTCAATCCCTTGGCGAGGGATTTAGGCAGCATCCGCACTGCAGAAATAATCCAGGTTGACACCACTTTAACTACTATGGAATCCCTGGGAATTGCAGTTTGTTGTGGCACTTGAGCTCTCTGACAAAGAAGGCTAAATGTCTTTTAAAACCCCTACAATTCCCAGAATTATATAGTACTGAGCCTGGCAGTTAAAGCGGTGTCAACCTGGATTATTTCTGCAGTGCAGACGCAGCCCCTGATGAGGTTTAGAAGGGGATATAGAGCATCACGGGAAGCCATAATTTTATTTTAGGAGGCATTTATTGCCACTCGAGGAAGGCATTTATTGGAGGAAGACCGTTGACTGCCTTCCTGTAATAAAGTGAGCGGTGAAAGGTTTGCAACCCTTTCTTATCACATTCCCAGTGTTTGCTCTGCAAAACCGTTTGCTTCTTTCAGGAACCAGTGGGACAATAAAATAATAATAATAATAATAATAATAATACCAGGGTGATTTAAATTTCTTATCTCAATTGACACTCATTTTGCTATCTCTTTTGCAGATGGAGCACATTGGTGTTACCTTTCCCAGAAATGTCAAGAACCGCATTGTAAAGGTAAGTGTCACAAACGACAACCCTCTTTGCAAACCTACACGCTTTGGATCCAAAGTCCAGGGCCAGAATGAGAACAACATATCCACAGAGAAGCTAAAACACACATACAAAGAGGTGTACGCAACAAACAGTGTAACAATAATGCCCGGATGTAGGGATCAATATTTGGGAACCAATGCCTAGAGGAACACCGAGGGCTTGTCTACATGTAAGTGTTTAATGCAAACAGTTGCAGATATTTGCGCCTTTGCGTCGACATTTAATCGGACCGGATGGAAAACCATGAATGTGCAAGTAAAGTCTGGAACGTCGCTGTGTTGTTAGCAATATGTAAACCTGGTTCAGCGTTAAAACTGGTCTCTCTTGGTCAACAGAGCCCCGGCAGTGGGATGAGTTGTACGGCGAATGCGGGAAAGACGGACAGTCGCCCATCAACATCGTCACCAATAAAGTGGAATACGACTGGGACCTGCTGCCTTTCCACTTTGAGAAATACAACGTCAAGCAAAGCACAAACTGGAGCATCATCAACAACGGCCATACGGGTGAGTCTTGGCCTGAGTTTCTAAGTCCGTCGTATTTCCCATCGTCCACATTTGGGTTTGGGGCGGAAGAGCTGTGAATCCGCTACGGGTTTTAGTCACCATCCCTACTCCACTACCCTGGGAGCCACTTAGTCATTTGGGAGCAGTGGTTTCACCCCCAAATAGGGTGCCACCTGGTGCCGTTTGAACCCCTTGCACCCCCTATTTATACCTATTTAGGATGGGACCTGGCTTTTGAAATGGTTTTGCCCCTTTCAGTTCAGGTGAACCTTGACGGGTCGGCCAAGATCGAATCCGGGGGGCTTTCGGGCAAATACAAGGCAGTCCAGTTTCACTTCCATTGGGGGAACGACGACAGTCAAAAGTCAAGCCGGCGGGTCAGCCCCGGATCGGAGCACAGCATTGACGGGGAGAGATACGCAATGGAGGTAAATATGTATATGGCGTTCCCTCCGCGTTTGTTGGGGTGCGCGGTGAAGGATCCCTGTGAATTTGGCAAAAACACAAATAAAAAGACCACTATTCTTTTTACTTAAGTCACAGCCATCTCCAAACTCTGGCCCTCCAGTTGTTTTGGACTTCAGCTCCCAGAAGCCTCAGCCACCTTGGCCAATGGTTTGGGATTCTGGGAGCTGAAGTCCAAAACACCTGGAGGGCCAGAGTTTGGACATCATTGAACCTCCAGGTCCTCCAATGCAAATGTTTGGTTTGGTTTTGTGCCACCATTGTCAATGTTTCTGAGGGGTCGTTCCCACTAAGAAAAGCTCTGGATCCTGATTTGGGGCACATGCCCCTAGTTCCCACTGGAAATTGATCCTGATTTGATTGAATCCAGGGGAAATAAAGTGCTGCCTCTGTACTTGTGTTTGTTTTAAAACATTAAAACGACAGAATATGTGATTGATTGATTGATTGATTGAATATGCGAGTGATAGAATATGTGAGTGATAGAATATGTGAGTGATAGAATATGTGATTGATTGATTGACTGATAGAATATGTGAGTGATAGAATATGCGAGTGATAGAATATGTGCTTGATAAACTTAGGTTCTCGCACCCCAAAATAATAATAATAATAATAAATAATAATTATTATTATTATTATTATTGCAAACTTGAATAGAAATGCCTGTTTATCTCTCTTTTCTACAACCGTTCCATTCACTCTCTTCCTCAGCTTCACATTGTCCACATCAAGGAAAAATATGCCACGCTGTCAGACGCCCTCGCGGAAAACGGCGTTGCCGTCCTTGGATTTTTTATACAGGTACGGAAGCAGTTTGTGTCCAGTTTAAGCCTTTGGTTTTAACACTGGGAAGATTTTGCAAGCTCTGCTGCGGAGTAATGTACAGTTGAACCCCCAATGTTTTTTATCCATGGGGGTCAACTATCTGTGGCTTGAAAACATTTGTTCAGAGGAGGTTCGCCATGGCCTTCCCTTGAGGCTGAGAGAGTGTGACTTCTTGCCCAAGGCAAAACTCCCTTCAACAAACCTTGCCAAGACAACCCCACAATAGGGTCACCCCAAGTTGAACATTACTTGAAGGGTCAGGATGTGAGGGAAAGCGACTCCTCCACACTTAATGGCCGAGTGGGGATTTGAACCCAAGCCGCCTTGGTCTGACTTGGAAATTAGAGAAGATGAAATGATAACTTTGGACATCATTTTCATTTATCGCAGGTGGGCAAACACAACGAACATTATGCGCCTCTCATTTCAGAGCTCAGAGAAATCCCGTTCAAAGGTAAGGAACCGAAGACGCATTATGCTCCAATTATGCTCAGTCAGTTGTTACACGCATGCCGCAACTTGTGGCAACTCTCATGCTTGGCAAAATATATTCAGAGGGGGTTCGCCATTGCCGTTCTTTGAGGCTGAGAGAGTGGGACTCACCTGAGATCACCCAGTCGGTTTCCACGGCCGAGCGGAGATTCAAACTCCGGTCTCCGGAGTCCATAATCCGACGCTCTCAAACCACAGATTTTAAGGAGACGTAAAATGTCTTTGGGGGGCATCTCTGTGCAAATGGACTCTAGGTTTTGTTTGGTTGCAAGCAATGCAAAGTATTCTGAATGAGAAAGAGAAAACCATCCTCCAATTATGTGTTTAGGAAGTGAAAAGCCTATGCAACCTTTGCGCCTGGACTCCCTCCTACCGAAAACAGACGACCTCGCCAGCTTTTATCGGTACACGGGATCCTTGACCACACCGGGATGCAACCAGAATGTGATCTGGACCCTGTTCGAGAAACCCATCGACCTGCAGTTGGAACAGGTGAGACAAAAACAGGATGAGACAGGTAGAAATTGCTGTTTGGAGGCTATGATCCCTCATGACTAAGGTTGCCTTCCTTCTGGCTGGGCCAAACCTTGGTGCACCTTTGTGCAACCCAAAGAACATCACCTATTCCACCATTAACATTCAATGTAGTTCGGTACTGTCCAACTAACTCCAATACACTGCCTTCGGATATCTGCACCGACTAGCGAAAGGATGTTTTTGTGCAACGTGGCACAAAATATGGGGGAAATAGATTTGTGTGGGTTTTTCGGGCTGCGTGGCCATGTTCTAGAAGAGTTTATTCCTGACGTTTCGCTGGCATCTGTGGCTGGCATCTTCAGAGAAGCATCGGTGGCTGGCATCTTCAGAGAAGCATCGGTGGCTGGCATCTTCAGAGAAGCATCGGTGGCTGGCATCTTCAGAGAAGCATCTGTGGCTGGCATCTTCAGAGAAGCATCGGTGGCTGGCATCTTCAGAGAAGCATCTGTGGCTGGCATCTTCAGCATTCTCCGGAGATGCCAGCCACAGATGCTGGCGAAACGTCAGGAATAAACTCTTCCAGAACATGGCCACGCAGCCCGAAAACCCCACAAAAATCTATGGATGCTGCCCACGAAAGCCTTCGACTTCATATGGGGGAAAATGTTTGTGTGCAACATGGCGCACAATATGGGGAACGTTTTTGTGCGCAGCATTGCATGGCATCAACCCATGGGGCTCACTCTTCTTTTCCAAGCAGGAAAGGAGAAAAGAGAATAATTTAGCATTTGTAGAAAGGGAATTGTGCAACCTGATATGGCACAATTCCACCAAAAAAGAGGTGGATTAGGAGTATAAATATATAGAGAGAGTGGTTATACAAACACCTCTTGTATTTTAAACCTATTTCGCAAGATCCAGACTAGGGAAGACAAGAATATAATCCTCTTTTTTTCCTTCTCGGTTCCAGATCCAAGAATTTTGGATGCAGCTCTATTTTGGTGCAACCAAGAACGACTCCTGGATCGTGGATAACTTCCGGCCGATTCAACCTGTCGACGGCCGCGTTATATATAAGTCGGACTCCAATTCCCTTTTGCCGCCAACCAACGCGTTGCTTTTAATACCGACAGCCGCGTACCTTGCCCTTTCTCTTGTCCAGTGATGGATTGGATCGATGATTTAAAAATAACATATTGACACTTACTTCTAGTCTTGGAAATGCTTGGCTTTTGTGGGCGGTCACTTTGGGCTGCATCCACACTGCAGAAATAATGCAGTTTGGCACTGCTTTAACTGCCGTGGTTCAATGCTATGGGATTCTGGGATTTGTAGTCCGACATCATCCAGAGAAGCACCTTTGGTCTCCTAATCCAAGCCTGTCTCTATGCATCCCAATCGATTCCTTTCTCGCCCAATTAATTGGGGAGGCCTTGTTAATCAGATGGAATATTCTTAATTAATTGATTAACCTGGAAACTGATCGATTTGTAAAGCTCCTGGGGATTCTGGATTAATGGGGAAGGGATAGTCGACACCGATATATTTATATATTCAAAGTGAATACACTCACAGACACACTAAAAACCATGCTCTGTATTTTTGTATTATTTATGATCTCCTGGTTTGGGAACAAGAATGAAAGAAATAAAATACTATATATATATATATATATATATATATATATAAAAACCGCAACTGAAAAATGCAGCGTGGGTTCCTTCCTTTGCTTTCCGATTCAGCCTGGCGCATTACCTTTGCAAACATCCCAATGAGAAACGTGCATTAAAATAGCATTTAAAAGAAAGCCAGCACATGGCATCACGGTTTGGGCTTTGCTAGTCACAGTCTAAATCCAAACCACCCATTTTCAGGGGTCTTTCAGAGAAGCCAACAAGGTGCAACCCAAAAGATCGGACGGGTGAACGCCCCACAACTAAGAGTAAACTCACAATTGTTGATGCTGGACCGGTGCCACCCTCTTATCCAAAGGCGACAAGCACACACGCCAACCTTCCCAGGCCAAAAGCATGTTTAGACTCCGACCCGCGGCCCAACCTCAGGACGCAAGGCGGCCTGTTTATTTTATCAGAAGTAAACTTCCTCCCTTTCGGCCTTGCAAACGGCGCCAAGGTGGGTCTTGGGAACTCAGGTTGGCACGCGCCTCCCCTTTTGTCCTGTGAGTGTTTCCCCCTGGAGAGATGCCACCCAAGAGAAAACAAGAAGGATGGCCACATGATTATGGGGGGGGGGACAAGGATGTATTTTCATTAAAAAGGGCCCCACAGGATGAATGAAGTCTGCCAAGGGCAGGGATGAAAAATGGATCCTCTAAAGGATACAGGAAATGCCAACAATTCCCAATTTGGAAGGTACAGCACAGATTGCCCAGTGCTTGTGACGCCATGTACCTCTGTCCTTAAGCTATCATTGGGCTAAAGATGGAAATCACATTATTATTATTGCTACTACTACTACTACTACCTCTATCCTTAAGCTATCATTGGGCTAAAGATGGAAATCACATTATTATTATTGCTACTACTACTACTACTACCTCTATCATTAAGCTATCATTGGGCTAAAGATGGAAATCACATTATTATTATTATTATTATTATTATTATTACTACTACTACTACTTCTACTACTACCTCTATCCTTAAACTATCATTTGGCTAAGGATGGATATCACACCATTATTTATTTATTAATTACCAATTTGGAGGGTATAGCACAGATTGCCCAGTGCCAGGGTTGGCACATATCTCTATCCTTAAATTATCATTTGGCTAAGGATCACATCATCATCATCATCATCATCATCACCACCACCATCATCAACATCAATCTGGAGTACAGATTGTCCAGTGCCTCTGATGCCACATACCTTAAACTATCAATTGGCTAAGCATGAAAATCACATTATTATTATTATTATTATTATTATTATTATATTATTATTATTACCAATTTGGAGGGTATAGCACATATTGCCTAGTGCCTGGGATGCCACATACCTCTGTTCTTAAACTGTCAATTGGCTAAGGATGGAAATCACATTATTATTATTATCATCATCATCATCACCAATTTGGGGCGTATAATAGCACAGATTGCCCAGTGCCTTTGATGCCACATACCTTAAACTATCTTTAGTATCCTTAAATTTAATATCCTTAAACTATCATTTGGCTAAGGATGAATATAATCATCATCATCATCATCCCCAATTTGGAAGGTATAGCACAGATTGCTCTTTGATGCCATATATTATTTCTATCTTTCACATTGTTTCCTTGGTACGTTTCTTCAGAGCGGGTTTGCCATTGCCACCTTCTGGGGCTGAGAGAGTGTGACTTGCCCAAAGTCGCCCACTGGGTTTTCATGGCTGAGCAGAGATTCAAACCGTGGTCTTTAATTCACTAAAAATGCCGGTTTAACAAGGTTTGGGCATTTGTTCTTTGCGTGGATTGTGGAAAATTCCCCCGCAAGCGCAGGCCGCAATTCAAGCCAGAGAATGAAACAGCACAACCTTTAATAGGAGCCTGTAAAACACTCCTCCCAGGTTCACATTTTACAGGTTTAGTGTTGCTATTTTAACGTTTTATGAGCACCGCGTTGCAAAATGTTATGCTACCCTATCTTAACACAGGCACACAAAGTAGTTACAAGCTCCTTTTTGCAAAGCCTTTTCTCTGCTTGCTATAGTGACCCCTTGGCTTTCCGATGGTTCAGTGCATCCAAACCTTTGTTCCATGCACAAAATGGTTAAAAATATTACTTATAGAATTGCCTTCAAGCTGTTTGTGAATGATGGAACGTAAATGAATTGTGTGTTTAGACTTGGGCGCCATCTCCAAGCTAACTCATTATGTGGGCACAAATATTCCAAATTCCCCAAAACTTCAAAATACTTCTGGCCCCAAAACTTCCCAAACCCAAAATACTTCTGGTCTCCAAACCTTCGAAATCCAAAACACTTCTGCTCCCCAAAACCCAAAATATTTCTCACCCCAAAATCTTCAAAATCCAAAACATTTCTGGCTTCCCAAACTCTGAAACCCAAAATACTTCTGGTCACCAAAACCAAGAAAATCCAAAACACTCCTGGTCCCCAAACCTCCCAAACCCAAACTGTTTCTGGTGCCGCAACAAACTACCCTTCCCAGATTTCGATAGCTTGGAGCCATGGTGGTTAAAGTGGCGTCAAACCGGGTTATTTCTGCAGTGCGCATGGAACCTAAACCTTCCCAGCAACTTCAGTTTTGATCCAATTTATTTCTTCTCGTTTCCTCCAGAGAAGAGTCCTTGCAAACTTCCTCGCTGTTTTCTCCGTAGGGTTGCTGGGTCTCCGCCAGCGTTTCCAAGATGAAGGAACCCAGAGAGGACCCTTTTCCTGACGGATTGTAAATATTATGATTCGGAGGCCGAGGAAGGAGGATACCCGCGGCGTTCCAAAACCTTGTATTTGTTCCTGCGTTCCCCTCCTTTTCCTCTTTGTTTGGTTCTTCTCCAAAATTTTCCCTTGCATTTTAGTGGTGAAGTTACGGAGAGGGCTACAAAATGAGAGCATCCCCAAAATTAAGACTTTTCCGGCCTCTTTCCTATACTTCTATATTTCATTCTGTCTCAGTGCAAGCCTAAAACCTCTCTTTTCCCGCTTCTCAAAATGGTGGCAGTTCAACGTTTCAAATCCCCGCTCGGCAACAGAAAACTTTGGGCAAGTCGCACTCTCTCGGCCTCAGAGGAAAGCAAAGGCAAACCTTGCCCAGATAGCCTCAGGTTACCTTAAGCTGGAAACGACTCGAAGGGGAAAGCCGCACTTGTTTGCGTTGCGACGGAAATAACAGGTTCCTTGTTGTCGTAAGTCAGAAGCGTTTCTTCTAAAGAAGGGAGCAAGCGGTCAGGCGTTATCTAAAACAAATACTTTTGTAAACCCATTCAACCGTCTCAACCTCTGCTCTCTTTCTTCCTTTGCTTCCCGACCACTGCTCCTTAAAACCTTAAAAAGTCTCCATTTTTGGAACAGAAGAAGAAGCTCACCGGATGCGACCAAAGGCGTGTCCGGCCCAACACCCTGTTTTCCAGCCCAACGCCCAAATGGCGAGTCTATGAGAAAGATAAAATATAAGATAAATGATAAAATATACGGACATTTAGTGGATAAAAACCGGGACGCGGTTCAGAGTCTGGCCAAAATGGCCAAAGTTACCAATGGAAAAAGAAGCACTTAAATTTAAGAGAGGCGGCAGCAGTTTGCTTTTGCCTGAGCTTCCTGGGAAAGAAAGGATTCAGCCCTTTCCTCTCATTTCTGCTCAATTAATAGACAAAAACCCTCATTTTTTAAAACCAGTTTTCGTTTTTGTAATATGGGGAATCTCTCCATAGCCTTTTCCATGCTATTTCTAACCTCTGATGCCCAATTTTCTGTTCAAGGAGTAATGCCCGGGAATACGATGACTCTGTTAACTTTGTTGTGTCCCGAAGGCACAAAGATACCCAGCTCTGGCATATTTTATCACCGGTTCCTGGTGGCATGCGGCCAGATCTCTCTGGGGATACTAGTCCAAGGACATGGTTCAGGAAGCATGGCTTTAAATGCCTCCATAAAACACAAGAATAGCCTCGGTGATAATAAAGATTGATAGCGTTTTTGTGGGGGTTTCGGGATAGGTGGCCATGTCCTAGAAGAGCTTATTCTTGATGTTGCACTTGCATCTGTGGCTGGCATCTTTAGAGCATTTCTCCGAGGATGCCAGCCACAGATGCTGGCGAAACGTCTTCTAGAACATGGCCACGCGAAACGAAAAACCCACAAAACACTATGGATGCCGTCCACGATAACGGTTGGGGATGATGGTTGTCACAGTCTAACACACCAGTTCAGAGAAGGCGGTGGCACATTCTCTCGAAGCACATCTTTCAAGGCGAAGCTGCAAAACGCGCATAGAAACGTTTTGGGGGAGAAAAGGCAAGACTTCATAGCCGTCTCACCCGTTTTATCGGCCCAAATGGCGATGATGGCATTGTTTCGGAAAGGAATTTGCAGAACTCGAATCCCTTCGGCAGCTTTATCCAAGGTCCGCCGTGCAAACGTCAGGCAATAAATCAATTCCACCGGTGCGAAGAGGAATAGCTGGGGAAAAAACCCGTATCTCCTGCGTGGGAAATATCGAAATTAGTCCCATCATAAATCTGGTCATAACTCTTTGTGCCCCGAAAAAGCAGAAGTCACAGCAATTCTGGTGTGGAATTTAAACCAAAGGCGGTGGTGGGATGAGGATGAAAGAGGATATCTTCGATATCAAAGATAACGCATGTCTGTAGGATTTGGAGCAAAGGTGGAGAACCTTGCGGTCAGTTTTCCAGCCTGATCCCCTTGTTGGTCATATGTCCAGGAAAGAGATGGAGCCCAATGGTTTGACCCATTGAATGGTTGGGTTGGAGGGGACCCCAAGGGTCACTTAGTCCAGAAATCCATGGCCAAAACAGCCTCGACGGGTGACCATCGAACCTCAAAACCTCCGTCAAGGAGAGTCCACCTCTAAACTAATCCGTTTTGCCATCAAACAGCTCTGAGCCATCCAGTTCCTTCCACATCTTGTATAATGTTGTTGTTGTGTGCCTTCGAGTCTCTTCCGACTTATGGCAACCCTAAAGCGACCCTATTATGGGGTTTTCTTGGCATGATTTTGCTCAGAGAGGATTTGCTATGTCCATCCTTTGAAGCTGAGAGGGTGTGACTCGACCAATGGATTTCCATAGCTAAGTGGGGATTCGAACCCTGGTCTATAGCGCTCAAACCATCAACCACGGTCCTAGGAAAACCACCTATGTAGCCTTTAGGGTGACCTCATAGTTGAGAAAAGCTTTGGAAAGGGAAAATTTGCAGCAGGGAAGGTCCCTATTTTTTGTGGGATGGAAAGATGGAAGGGTTTCTCTGGTCTCCAAAAGTCTCTATGGTGAAATTTCAAAAGCATGCGCTGCCATCTGCTGGCATGGCTCTGGCATCTTTGCGGCGCATGCCTTCAAGTCAATTCCCACTTTCTTATTCACTTTGGAGTTTCATCTGTCTTTGCCTTTCGCTGTTTTTACGTGTTTTGTTGCGTTTTAACACAGCAGCTTTTCGTATCCTGATCTGTATCCATTGTGAGCTTCCTTGAGAATGGCATTTTTTGGGGGAAAGTTACCGATCGATCCAAATAATAAAAGGTACCTATTGATTTCATCAGACGCAGCCAGCCTGTTTAGTAAACTGAGCATTGGACTGACTCTGGGGAACAAGATTCAAATCCTGGCTTGGCCATGAAACCCATTGGGCGAGTCACACTCTCTCAGCCTCAGCGGATAGCAGTGGCAAACCTCAATTCAAGAAACTTGCCAGAAACCCTGTGATAGGTTTGCCTTACAAAATTAGAAATGACTTGAAAGCATACAACAACCGGTTTCATCACAACCAAGAGGACATGATGCTGAAATTGAGGAACCACAACAGGAACATCACCTTCCCAACCAAAACATACCAATAAATCAGGTGTGCATTCTTCCAGCATCATCCTTCATGCTGACCGAGGACGATGGGACTTGTAGGGAGAAAGTGCAAAGGCAGGTCTACAGCTGACGATTAAGAAAACAAAAATAATAGTTAGATAACTTTAAAGCAGAGGATAAAGACATTGAAATAGCTCAAGATTTCCCATACCTTGGATCAGATGCGAAACCGCAGCCAAGAAATCAGAAGACGACTAGGACCTGGAAGGGCAGCTAGGAAGGAACTAGGCAAGGTCCTGAAGCATAAAGAGAAATCATTGAATACTAAGGTTAGGATGGTCTGTGCAAAAGTATTTCAATTTCAATTTCGTGAAAGTCGGACGGCAAAGAAAGCGGATAGGAAGAGAGCCAACTCGTCTGAAATATGGCGCAGGAGGAAAGATGGACTGCAAAAAACAGACAAACGGTTATCAGAGCAAATAAAATCTGAACTTTCCTTAGAAGCCAAGGCCTGTTACAGACTGCCCAAATAAAGCTGCATAGGGTCTCTTTGGAGGTATGCTGTTCAAATGATGCATGCACCCTAAGAATCCAGAAGCTGCACCAAAGCTGCCCTCCAGTGCTTAGGAATGGAGTATGGCTTTGGCGCGACCTCCGGGCTCTTAGGACCCATGCATCATTTAAACAGCATACCTCCAAAGAGACCTGAAGCAGCTTTATTTTGGCAGTCTGTAACAGGCCTATGATGACTAAACTGAGGCTGTTGCACTTTGGCCATATCATGAGAAGACCTCCCTAGTAAAGAAGTCATACTTGTTAAGATAGAAGGCAGTAGGAAAAGAGGAAGACCTCATTGCAGATGGATAGACTCCATCAAACAAGTCTTAGTCCTGAGTTTGCAAGACCTTTGCAAGCAGATTGACTTGGAGGTCTCTCTCTCTTCCATAGGGTTATCATAAGTTGAAATGATCTTCATAGCCGTGAACAACGTCTCAAGAACCATGTTGAGCGGAAGCCAACGCAACCAGCTTTGAGACAAGAAAGTGAGGCCGCAAACCACAACTGCATCCACAGTATTTAATTGGTCTGGATAATATAGTTACAGAGAAACAGATTCACTCCATATACAGTTACTCAGACTTTCTGCGTTTGGTTTTTTTTTTACAAGTCATATCCCAATACATTAATACTTTTATATTTATATATATATATATATAATTATTATTTACATAGTAGGTATGTACAGGGTTTTTTTCTTCTTCTAAATTCAGTGCATTGTCAATAGGTTTTATACAATAATTTACAGAGCTGAATGCGGTTAAAGAGTTAACTTAATTATAATAATAATAATAAAAATCTTCCCGTTAAATTTAGGAAATTAATTTAAATTTGCTTTTTATTCATTCGTTTTGTTTTCTAAAAAAAATAATAATCGCAACCGACGGAATAAGAAAGCGTGACGGACGGAAAGACGTTAGTAGACCACCAAAAAAGAAAGTTGGGAAAGAAAAGGGAAAATCTAAAGGAGGCGTGCAAAAGAAACCTGCAAAGGGATAATAATAATAATCTTGAATTGAGAAACCCCATCTATGTTTTAAGAAAGGCTTGGGCTTCCACTGCGGGAACGCTACTCTCCCACTAAGGGCCAACAGCAGCCCAACCGAGTGAATGGCGTTCCCCATTTTGCGCCCCGGCAAAGTGCAAAAAATTGGCGTGATCGGTTGCAAGAGCGTGAAAAGATGACCCTCGACGCCCGAACGGGGGCCATATTTAGCTTCTGGGTTGGAAGGGCTTTCCCAAGAGTTGCGCCAGACGCCGATCCGTCGCTGCAGCTTATGACGCAGCGGGCAGATATGACCTTCCGCAACGGCAGGAGTGGAAAACCTTCGCCCCACCCTTTCATCCTACAGCTCCCACATGCCCTTACAATGGGTTTCGGGTCTTCTGGGGACCTAAGTCGACAACCCTTGCAAAATCAGAAGTTCCTCTCCATTGATATCACCAAGGTAGATACCTCTCCCTACAGTGTTTGGTAAGGATGGGGTTTAAAGTCGCACCTTACCACCTCCATCCACTTCTAACCCACGGAAAGAGGTGGACATTTTGCTTCTTTCCATTGCAAGTCCCTGAATTCCCATGCAACCATGACAGCTCAAGGAGCTGCAGACCGAAGAAGCAAAATGTCCAAGTTTATTTGATATGCCTTACTTGTCTGATGCGGGTTTGGAGCGGCTAACCTTCCAGCGTGTGAATTGCTAGTGTTTGGAAGTGGGTCAAATATAAGGGAGACTGGCTGGTTAGTATTTCTATAAAACCACGGTTTAAAAACGGAAGGAAGAACGCGACACACCAAGCCTCCGTCCCTTGCCTTGTCCGTAAGGGTTCTATTTAACAACAGCTAGGATCTCCATCTGTTTGTGTGGAGATATGCGGCCACTGAGCCTAGGAACGTGACTTTTCCGGATGTGGTGGCGGTGGGGATTTTGAGAGCTGCGGTCCCAAAATGTGGCCGAGCGGCTGACGCCGTTGCGTTGGAACAGCTGGAAAGCTGCACGGTTTCATTAAGAAAGCCATTGCAAGCAAAAATATGTTGGTGTGAACCCCAAAGTGGAGTCGTGATGAAAACCTTTGCTCTTGCTTTGGGAAAGAAGGAAAAACAGGGTACTTACAATTAATACAAAGTAAATAATGCAAGTTTGGCTTAGCTCTCACTGAGGATCCCATGATTTCTCAGCACTGGCCACGTTGGTTGGGGCTGAGGGGAGCTGCAGTCCAAAAACACCGGAAAGGGTCCATGCTATCCATCATTGCTTAATGCAAAAATACATATTTCTAAAAGCTCTCTGCATGGAAATCTGGCCCGTCAGGATGAAAGATCTTTGCTTCATCTTTTCTTTACAATGCTAGTGTTTCATTCTGGGGAGAAGCCATCCAATCCTCTTGAGATTGCACCTTCACAGGCTCAAGCGGTATAGTCCAAACCCAGGTTTTATGGGTTCGGCAAGAACTAGGACCTGTTACAGACTGCCAAAATAAAGCTGCTTTGGGTCTCTTTGGAGGTATGCTATTTAAATGTTGCATGCATCCTAAGAATCCGGAAGCTGCACCAAAGCTGGACTCCAGTGCTTAGGAATGGAGTGTGGCTTTGGCGCGACCTCCAGACTCTTAGGACCCATGCATCATTTAAATAGTATACCTCCAAAGAGACCCGAAGCAGCTTTATTTTGGCTGTCTGTAACAGGCCTAGGTTGATGTTCCAGTTTTAAACAGTAACACTCCACCTGGCCATCTCCGCCTTACGCAGATGGTTCAGCATTCAAGGAACTATAACCCTATCATGAATATATTTTTCACATGGCGGCAGTGAAGGGGAAGAACAAGGGAACTGGGATTCAAATCGACGCATACAGCGTCGCAGTAAGAAACGCGCATAGAATAGCGCACCTTTTTTTCTGGAAATGGCGATGCCTTGGAAATCTGAATGTTACTCTGCTGGAAGCTCTGTTTTAAACCTCAAGCGTCTGGAGACGGGATGCTTGGCTGTTTAAATCCAAGTTGATGGAAAGCAGGCTCCTTTTGTTCTAAAAGTACTAGAGGTTATAAAATAAGCTGCTCTCCCTTTTCCTTATTTTATTCTTTTTTAAAAGGAAGTGCCATTTTTCACAATCACACAAAGAAGCCCGCACACGACAACCGCACACGCTGTTCATGAAGGGGACATTTTAAACTGGTGGGGTAGCCTTCTCATTTTCAGGGCTGGTGGAGATGCAGCTTCCTTGATCTTTTTCAAGAGTGAGGAAGAGGAGGGATGTCATACTCTGCTTCTCCATCCTTTCCAATACAAGTTCCTCCTGAACCTTGTTCAAACATTACAATTGGCACCAACGTTAAACCTAGTCTCCTTCTCCCCCAGCTTTGGCAACCGCAGCTGCAAAATCCCCAGGGTTACGTCTGGTATGTTCCCCACCAGCTCCGGCATTATTAAGGATTGCAAGATGGGACATGGTGGCATATGAAGTTTGAGGAGAGGGGATACATCTCTTATTTACAGGTCAACTTTAGCAAATGGAAGAGGGAAGACCATGCTCACAGAGCTCCTGGAGGTTCAAATTGCGGCTTCCTGACCTCAATCCTTTCTCCGTCGGCCGGAGGCATCTCACCTTCGAGATCTCAGCCGCGGCAAAGACAGGACAGTTCTTCCAAGCCACTCTGGAAAAAGCATGATCTGCAACCTGAGACAACATTCGTGACAAATTCAAGTCGAGAAGGCAAATCGGTCCCTCGAGATATGATTGCAACGGACTGTAGATGCCACGTTTCCATGTTAGTGGACTGGCCAGGTTTTATCAGTCTTTAAAAAGCACATCCAAAGTGATGAATGTGTTTTGGGGACACGGCTTGGCACTCCGCAGAGCGCCTTCAAACCGCAGAGTGGATTCACTGCTTCACTAACACACTGGCTTCCATTGCATGCGAATGCGCACACAGCGAATGCGCACACAGATGGAAGGCAGGGACCAAGGGGGATTAAAATACAGAAGGACCACGCTCCCGAAGCATCATGTAGGCTTTCACATCGGCTGCTTATTTTTTGCCTTCCTCATCTAAAAGGGAATAAAACACCAGAAAAAAAGGAGGTAGCCGTTTCATGCCGTCGACAGGACAACACTACAAGTTAATGTTCTTAAATCTTAAGAGAGCGTCCCAAAGGGTTATCCCTGCTCCCTTACTTTCCCTACGAGTACATTTTGTGTTTTAAAAAAGCCACCCAACAACGTTAGAGTACTCTGAGCCAACTATTATGCAGGTTATCTGAAACTTTAAAAAAGACTCGGTCCTTACATCAAACCGGTTTGAAGACCAAAGACAGATAACTGATCAATGTGGGATTATTTGGGGGGTGGCGGTGGTGAGAAGGTTATGTACCACGAGATCCAAACAAAAAGCCATCTTCCCTCATTATAGGAACTGCTATTTAATTGGGGTTATTTTCCTCTTCTTTCTCCTCCTAGTTGTGCTTTCAGATCGCAAGAGGAAAATAAAAACAAAATAAAAACTACACTTAGCTCTTCCGCTCAGATAAAAACCACCTTGGTGTTTTTTCACCCCCTTTTCCCCAGTTGCCAAACTAGAGGCGCAAACTGTCCGCGGGAAGCCAACTCCGTCACTGAAGGACGCAGTACTTCTTGTAATCCGACTCGAAATCTTCATCCATGCTGCTCGTGTCAGCCATGTTCTTGCCCTCTATCTTTGGCAAAAATTGTGCATAGTCGACCTCTTGCTGCTCATAGAAAAGAATGTAGGCAGAGTCCGTGTCAATTTCGTCGGGATGCAATTCCTACAAGCGGAGAGGAGGAGAAAGAAAATGTCCTTGCTTACTAAAATCTCCAAAGCCTTTTCTTTAAAGGTAACTTGTTGCCTCCATCCCCAGATCACTAAAATACTGAGCGCCAGTATGGTGTCAGTGCTGGACTCGACTCTGGGAGACCCAGGATCAAATCCACACTCAGCCATAGAGATCATGAGGTGCCCAGAAATGAATGCAATACTCCAGAGGAGGCCTGACCAGTACAGAATATAGTGGGACTATTACTCCCATTGTCTTGGAAATTAAAGTTGCATTGATTCAGGCTAAAATATTATTTGTCTCCTTTGCCGCAGCATTGCACTACTGAGTCACGTCCAATTTACAACCAACAATAATCCTAAAATATGACCAACAACACTCTGAAGGGTTCTTTGAGGTCTGCACAACTGCTCTATCTCAGGTGGGTATCCAAAAGGGCAGGAATTGATAAAGGAGCCTGTGCCACGCAGAATCACGGCTAGTCAACAGCCGTCTTACCTTACAGCTGCTGTCGTTGTAACAGTACCATTTGTCATTGGGGTTTTTGGCATATGTGACGTAATGGCCTCCTCCCATAATTCCTGAATGGCACTGAAAGAGAAAGGACGTTTGTCATGGCTGAAACAGGATCGGCACCAAGTGCTCTTTTTTCACTTGGCGCATGGCGTCAAACTCATTTTGGCTGCGTTAAGGCAATATGAACCTCTAACTTTCAGTTGGTAACTCCTATGGAGAACCAGCATGATTTAAAGTTTAAGGATTTGTTTAGGACTCCTTGGGACTTTGCTGACAGATGGAAAAGGGCCCCCAGTTCTTCAGTCTTAAGAGATAGGGTTGTTTCAGTCCACCTACCGAAATTGCATATAGGTTGTAGATGGGGTTCACGCAGATCTCTCCTCTTTGGTCTTCCTCCATCTCCTCATCCAGTGGGCCGTCGATGCTCCCGTTGCTGTGAGAGTTCTGCTTGCAAAGATAGCCGTTGGCCAAAGTCATCTCGGCGTCCTGAGCGGCACAGAGCTCGCCCTGGCTGCCCCCCAAGGCCTGCCCTCGGCAGAAGCCCTCTCCTGGCTCCGGAGCAACCTTTGGGTCCGTGTCCATGAGGGTCTCCCGGCTGAGGTCCAAGTTCTCTTTGCTGCTGGAAAGTTTGTTTTTACACAGCTGGGGCAGCCGGAGACGCCCTTTGCTCCGGCCCATAGTCCTCGGGCTTCCAGTCGGACTAATGTTTTTACTGGATGGGCAGCCTGATGCGCACTTCCTCCCGGAAGATGGGGACGCTGGAAAGAGAGCATGAATATCATAATCATAATCTTTATATTTATATCTTACCTTTTCCTCAATTTGGGACTAAGGATGACTTACAAAGCTTCTAAATTTGTATCATTTGGAAATTAAAAAAATGACAACTAGACTCACAGTAAAATTAAAAGCAATTAAAAACAAGACCATTTGAAAATAAAGACGGTAAAACATTCTGCACATGGCACATAAGCCACTTGGGTTTTAAGCCACGCAAGCCCAGAGTTTCCAGTTACCACCTTAGTTGTATTTGCTGGTCCTTGTTCCAGGGAAAGTGAATTCATATTCAAGGGGACTAGTGAGGAAGGTCAAAAAGGGGGGGACAAAATGAACTAAGGCAGCAGTCTTCCCTTCCAGATGTTTTGGATGCTCCCATCAACCTACCTGGAGGAAGATGGGAGTTGCTACCCAATATCTCCAGAGAGCACCAGACTGGGGAAGGCTGAAAAGTGGCTGTGAACATATAACACAAGTAACAAGTGTTGTACAGAGAGAAATGATGAGATACACACAAACATACAAAGGGCAACAGAGTTTCCTCTGAGGAGGAGCTATAAGTACCAATTTATTGGTTTTGGTTCTGGGATGGGCACCTGTCTGAGTTAGGGGTGGCATGCAGAACTTATGGCACTATATAAACATTAACAACAACGGGCACCCAGTGGGCTGTGAAGGGTGCTACCAAGCCCCAAGAGGTCTGAGAGGCAACTGCACCCCATTTTTGGCTCTCTTTAGTCCAGACTGGGCCCTAACATGGCCCCATTGTAAAGGCTATCTGCTCAGTTAACAAAGCCTCTGACAAAGAAGCTCCTTTTTACAAAGTCTTTCTCTACCCAGCCAGCCCTCCTTTTCCTCTGTGTCTAGATTGAAGGTTATTTTTTGGTAGCACTGGCATTCAGAGGATGTTGAAGACAGGCTGGAGAAACACAGACTTTTGGTACTAGGTAGTCTGGCTGCTGTAGACAATGCAATAAAGATTGAACTGGGAAAGAATGGGATTATACTTCCACCAATCGTATGGTAGTCATATGTGCTTCCTTACCGAAGGCAAGGTAAACAGCAGCTGCCTCCGGGACCCTGTCCTGAGCAAGAGAGAACAGCAAAACAGAAAGAAAAATGATACGGCAAGTAAGCCGGCCTCACCAACTTGAATTCATGTGAAAGAAGCACAGATCTGGAAGTCTGACCACTGAAATGGAAATTGTAAGAAAAGTGGAGGCTGCCAAAAGAAACAGTTGCCTCTGGTTGTGTTTTGGAAGAAGTTTTCCAGAGCTCTCTAAAAGGTTCAGAATGTTGTTGTTTACCTATGCAAAGTTGCATATGGTTATAGTTTGGAATAAAAAGTCTGCTGTGGAAGGAAGTTGAACTGCTCTTCTTTTCTGTGGTGTATGGACCCGTCCCTATTCTTTCCCACTTACTTCTGCCTCTGGTTCCAAAGTTTCTGTTAAAGAAGCCATGCCCAGGAACAGGGTGCATATGTTAACTGGGGTATCCCTGTGCAGAGATTGTCACGGAGAACCAGTTACCTGTTTGCTTCCTTCCACCTGGCGCAATGCTCAGGCCCCACGGTCTCTCTCTCTTACCTTTCACATTATTTAAGATGCCAGAAGCGCTGAGGGAGGAGGGACTCCTGGTCAGGGCATCCCCTTCCCCGGACGCAGAAGTGTTTGGTGCCTCCATCCTCCTGCACTCCTCTGGTAAAGCCTGAGGTTCGGAAAGGTCCTCCAGCTGGGGGGTCAGCAGCTTCTGGGGCCAGCAGCTGGGGTCCCTTGGCATCAGGAAGGCACTCGGGTCAAAACTCTCGCGGGGGAACTTGACGATTTTCTGGGATTTTATCCAGCGGCCGTTGACGAACTGGAAGCGCTTCAAGTGGATGATCTGGGGTGAGAGATGAGCCTCAAGTTAGTTGCCTAGCTCCTCTTCCCCTTCATTCTCAATTTATTTCCATTGCTACAAACTACGTTCAAAGTAAAATGTCCCAGTTTCTTGCTCCTCCCTTCCATCCTTTGTCCTCAGCTTACTTCCATTGCTGCAGATGGGTTCAGAGTGCAAAAGTAGTTTGCACTCAATTAAATCAGGAGAGAGGAGAGGAGAAGAGGGGACAAAGTCTTGCCATTCCCAGGAGGCTCAGGTAAAAGCAAACTTCTGCAGCCTCTCCTAGCTTGTATGTCCTTCCTCATTAATAACATTTGCTATCTTGACCCATACTCTAATGTTGCTTGGTCTATGAGTCCCTGTGAAATGGGTAGGTAATTGTGTAGTGTGAAAGGTGTGCCCCAGATGCATTGAGCTACATCTCCCAACATCCACAGCTAGGACAGTAGTTTAGCAAAGCAGTGCCAGCATAACAGGGTAGGCAGTGAGTAGACAGACCAAGCAAAAGGCTGCCAGTTCCAAATGCCAATTTCAAGGGGGACGTAAGTTTTGATATAAGCCCTATTAGGAGCTGCGTTTTGCCTGGCTCAAAAGTCAGACGAAGGATGGCTGTGGCTGCCTACCAGGATAGGGGGAAGCCTCCACAAGTCCAGTTTCTTGGTGGCCAAGCAGTGAGTTTTGCACTTGGAGCAGTAGTACATCTCATCTTCACCCAGCTCTTCCTCGCCAGTGAAAGCCCGCAAGCAGCTGTCCAGGTTGATGGGCTCGGCCTGAGCACGGCGACTTTGCTCGACGCTTCGGTGCTCCTCCGCTATCTAAATGGGTAAAAGAGAGAAAGCAAGGTCAGGAAATGAGCAAAACTTCTAAGCTCTTGCTCCAATCTCCTGCAACCTCTGGCACTTTTGAGTTTGTGAAGCCATCCTGGAGAAATCTTTGAAGAAGTACTAAGGCCTTTTGAAAGCAGCTTCAGAAGGAATTTCAAATCTTCAGGCGCAAGCGGCCTAATGGGACACGACAGCCAGTAAAGCCTTCCGGCTACGAAGCCCAGACAAGGAGCAATGGCTTCTGGCCAAGAAGCCCTGCGCTGTCAGATGAATGTGAAAGTTGCAGCGCCAGGCAGATCTCACCAAATGGCCATCGTTCTTAGAGAAAACCTACAGATAACCCAGCCAAACCTTTCTAAAGGAACTGCATATTATGTATACAGGCAGCCTGAAATTCCATTTTTTATCCAGCATGGGAGAATGTCTGGCAAAGTCTATGTATATTGCTTAAGAATACTCTCATGGAAGCGTGAATTCCTGGTGAGGAATCCTGTCTGAAACTTGGGAGTGTTGCTGCCAACCCGTGTCAACAATACTAAGCAAGTTAACAGTTGTAACAGAGGACCAACGAAACCGAAGACTCAGAAATTAAATGCTTCTCAAAAGGCAACTGGGATAAATACAGGCTGAAATAAATGCAGAGGGAAGAAGTTGCGGATTGTCTTTCTTTTTTTCAGAACGATCCTTACCCGTTCCTGCGATGTCTGGTAGCGGAGATGAAGTGCCGTGGGATCCCAGTCGACGGCAAGGTTGGCGTTGCCCATGTAAGCTCTTTCTTCTGTGCAGTCGATTTTACAGCCGTGGCAAAACCTATGCAGGGAGAGGAAGATGTAAAGATGGGCAACCATTTATCGGGACGCTGCAACAGAACATTGTTGATGCTTTTTATCAAAAACAGGAGTGAGCTGTCACCAATTTTTTGCCTTTGGACGTGGGCACAAAAATGGGTCCCTTTTGGTCCAGGGCCACCCTTGGTATATAATCATAGATTCAAGAGAGTTGGAAGGGGCCATCAGGTGCTCAACCTGATGCTCAATGCAGGATTTCCAGCTAAAGCATCCCCTGTAAGGAGCTGTCCGGATCGTTTTTGAAGACGTCGAGAGAAAGAGACTGGGAAGTACTGGGAAGAGCAGCTTACCGGTACCACGGGCACCAGGCGCAGGAATTGCCATCCTTCTGAACCACACGTAAAGTGAAGGGGTACTGGTACCCCAAGCTGTCGTCACTGGAAAACACACAAACAACAGGCATTTGTTTTTTTAAACACGTGAAGTCTAAACTGAATGGTATACAGCCAGGCTATCTGAAAGATCTTATTGTTCCGTAAGATCTTCAGGGGATCTTCCCGCTGCCTTCGCCGGAATGAGAATGCAGAAAAAGGCCTTTGCACACATTGGAACCTATTCTTCTTTGCTTTCCCTTCAGGTTCAGATCCTTCTTGTCCACCAAGCCTTTGGAAAGTGATTTCAGCAACAACAACAAAGGTGTTTTTTTAAATGACGTTGTACTATTAGGTACCAGATCCCATCTGATCTTGGAAGCTAAGTTAGTTCAACTTTGGTTAATACTTGGTGGGGAGACTGCCAAGGAATCCCAGATGCTAGAGGCTATATTTCAGCAGAAGGAACTGGAAAAGTCACCTCTGAGTATTCCCCTACTAAGAAAACCCTGTGAAATTCATGGGGTTGCCATAAACTGACAAGCAACTTGAAGGCAAACACACATGGAAACTCACTGGATGACCTTAGAATTCAAAGATATAATCTGCAAAATCAGTATGTAAAGAGATTGTGTAGCACCTTTGAGACTAACTGAAAGAACGAAGTTGGCAGCATGAGCTTTCGTAGGCTAAAGTCTGCTACCTCAGATGCATATGATAGAGTCCAAATTTGATGAAAGCTCATGTTGCCAGCTTGATGACCTTACGCAAGCTATTCACTCAGCCTCAGAGGAAGACAAAAGGCCTGTGATAAAGTTCGCCTTAGGGTTGCCATAAGGGGCACCATGGTTATTAAACTCACCAGTCCTGAGCGTGGTTACTGGCCTCTTGGGGAGGAAGGGGGCTGGCAAGGCGGGACACCTGGATCCAGACAGCATCGTACAAGTCTTTCTTCCGCGTGTGAATGGTGCATGGAACGATCAGCGGCATCCCAAAGAGGCTGGGACGATTCTTCTGAGACGAAAGGAAGTACATTTCCGTCCGCATCTATATCCGGTTTTAAAGAGAGAAAAGGAACACAAGCTTTAATTTATTTTAAAGAGATCAAGAGCAACACAAAGTGTTATTAAAACTGTATCTGTGTTGTCGTTCTGCCAAGGCCAATGCTGGTTCCTCACTAACCATTTTCCGGTGGACCGCAATGATGTAGCCAGTGAAAGGGCTGTCCAAAGGCGAGTTCACGTGGCCGTTTGGCATCGCGTTGGAGAGGCCATTTTCCATCCTGCACGGCACCACTGTGTTTGGCATCCCATTTGGGATCAGGGTGGACCGGGGAAGGTCCCCGTTCATCAGCCCGCTGATCATCCCGTTGGCCGACGGTCCGCTGCAAACCTCTAAACCCCAAGGTAAATACATGGGTAAGACATACAGTAATTACTACATAAATGACTTCTGAGTTAATGTAACAGTAGGATGAAGATATCCACAAGTGAGTAGTGGTAGGATGATGGAATTCTGGAAGTTGTCGCCTCCCCCCGACTCATCCCAAAAGATTTTTGAAGCTATGGTCTTAATAGTGATACTCCATCCGATACTCCGTTCTGTCTCACCACCATATTCAGTTCATTCTCTCTCTGTCTTCTCCTCTCTCTCATCCTACTTTCATGGAGGGACATCCCTGGCATTGTGAATTCGGAGGCTTTCACGGCCGGCATCCATCGTTTTTTTTGTGGGGGTTTTGGACTATGTGGTTGTGTTTTAGAAGAGTTCATTCCTGATGTTTCGCCGGCATCTGTGGCTGGCGTCTTCAGAGACTGCAAGCTCCGAAGATGCCAGACACGGAAGCCGGCAAAACACCAGGAATAAACTCTTCTAGAACACGGCCGCATAGCCCAAAAAACCCTATCTCTGGCATTCCTTAACTTCTACAGCTTTGGTGGGCCACAGCAGCTTCCCCTACTTGGAATCCTTGAGCTTTGCTGGTATATCAAGAGTCCCCCCCCCCCTACAAGGATAGCTTCAAATTATTATACCTGTTTGGATGGGACTTGAAGAAGCTGAAGTGGGGGATCCAGGGATGGGGATCTCGAACGCACACAGAGAGGAGCTGGTACAATGCCGGACCTTCTGGTTGTCTTGAGGAAAGTTCTTTGGAAAGCGAATGAGAGAAAAAGAGAGAAAGAGAATGAATATTATGGAGCACTTTCTCAAGCTATACTTCTGGTCGATCACAGTCACCCTAAAAACCAGCAATGCCTAATCATTAGTGATTCCTAGTCAAGGCTATAATTCAGAGAGAAGCATATTAAGTGGGGTTCTTTCCCCCACACTTTGTCAATGCCCCACATGATATCCTTGGGAGATGTGCTAAAGTCAAAGGCCCTCCTCTCAGTCCCACTACCTTCACAAGATCCCTTGTGCCCCAACTATGCAAAACTCATGGAGGTTATGGCCCTCAGTGGCTACTCATCACAGGGATGAGATAACACCACCAGGATCAGAGGAAGGTGACTGAAGGGGACTTTCCTCTAGCAGAAATGACACCATCCCTGGTGAACCAAGGATCCAACTTTATTTATGCATTTCTGCCTCCTACCCTGACAGACCAGAATCTAAAGAGCCCTGAACCACGAACCTGTACATACTAATATAGTTTGCCAAGGCTGCCAAGTCACTACTGTAGATGTAGGGGTTTTGACTATAGCCTAACCTATATAAGCAGCCATAGCCAAAGCACTGTCACCTTGATGTTCGAGCTGTGGACCTCCGCGAGGAGGATCTGCTCCGGCTTCAACGCGCACAAGTCACTGAGGTGCTTTTTCAAACCTGTGTACTTTTCATCCATGTTGAGCCTCAAACCATATCGGACAGGCGTCGTGCCATCTAGCTTAGTGACTAGGAAAACACAAGTGAAAAGAAGACAAGGCAACGCATACGTATTACTTGTCTGTTTTATATCGCATCCTTTCTTCCAAATTTTGGACTCAAAGCATTTATATCGTCTTCTACAGCAGAAAAACTCTCAGCAATGGGGTGAGCAAAGAATACTAATGTATGAATGCTCCATGATGTCTCTGAACCATTAAAGAAAGTAAAGGTCTGTTACAGACTGCCAAAATAAAGCTGCTTCGGGTCTCTTTGGAGGTATGCTATTTAAATGATGCATGCATCCTAAGTATCCGGAAGCTGCACCAAAGCTGCACTCCAGTGCTTAGGAACGGAGTGTGGCTTTGGCGCAACCTCCGGACTCTTAGGACCCATGCATCATTTAAATAGCATGCAACCAAAGAGACCTGAAGCAGCTTTATTTTGGCAGTCTGTAACAGGCCAAAGTTTCCTAATAAGTGAAAGGGTGATTCGAGTATTCTCATTACTCACCTATAATTTCTATATGCATGTAGCTGTCCATCGGCAGGGGTAAAGATAAAAAATTGAAAGGGTCGAAGCGCACGCTGATGTGGCCACAGGTCTTGCATTTGACCTGTGACCTCAGCTGCCCATGGAACAAGTCCACCACAATCGAGCGGTTCCTCCTCAGATGATTTTCCCAGGCCTGAAAGGAGAAGAAACTTTTAGCTTCCTTCATTTTTAACTGTCATTGTTTTAACTTCTTTTTAAATTCTATGTTCCAGTTGTGGGAAGAACTGGCCGTAGCGATTTCCGGAAAAGACCAAGGTTCAGAGACGCTGCATGGTATAGCTTTGCAAACACTCACCTCCGCGGCCACCTCCCAGTCCGGCCGCCCGTCGCTGTCCTTCAGTTCTACGTAGGGCTTTTCATGAACTCTGTTCAGATCCTCATGGAGGCCATCCAGAAGAAAAGCCAGGAGCTCCTGCGAGTCTTGCTGTTGGAAGCCATTAAACCGGGGAGCATATTTTGCTATTGTCCACTGCAACAAAGCAAACACACGCATGATTGGTTTGAGAAGGGCCCTTCCAATGTTTCAGGAGCAAAGTCTTCATGATACAAACAGTAACACACACACAGGGCCATATCCAGTGCGAAAAGCAGCAGGGAGAGGCAAGACAAAGGCCTTCCTTGAGACTGTATCACTTCAAGTTTATGGATGTCTCTCTTGTGTCTCCTATCCTTTCCAATAAATATCTTCCTGCAGCAAATGGAAAAACTAGCATCATCAGGAAAACATCAACAGCCTATTTTTCTTCCCTGAAGGCTAAACGTCTGCATCCATCCAGCTATTCTTCCTCTGTTCCCTCCGAAGGGGACCAAACACATGGTAGTACATTTCAGAAAGTGGTACAGACCAGGAAGGACTGGCGCATGTTCCTTTTGCTTCTAGTGTGAAATGTGCTTCGCTTAAACATGTTTTGACATTTGCATTACAGTGCTACTGACATTCAGGACGCTAGAGTCCAAAGTTTTTCTGATCAAAGGCTCTGCAAATGAATGGCCTGTTACAGACTGCCAAAATAAAGCAGCTTCAGGTCTCTGTGGAGGTATGCTGTTTAAATGATGCGTGCATCCTAAGAATCCGGAAGCTACACCAAAGCTGCACTCCGGTGCTTAGGAATGGAGGGTGGCTTTGGCGTGACCTCCGGACTCTTAGGACCCATGCATCATTTAAATAGCATACCTCCAAAGAGACCCGAAGCAGCTTTATTTTGGCAGTCTGTAACAGGCCAATGTGAGACTCAGTTTATTCTTACCCGCAATTTTAAAGGAGCCACATTCTTTTGCGTCCCGCTCCACAGCTCTTGGATCAAGTCCCCGTAGCATTTGGCCATGTGCCCTTTCATTCCTATCGGATTTGTCCTGGAATGTACAAGAGCATTGGTTATTCTCCATTGCATTCTCGAAACAAAGGAACCAAAAGTAACAACGACCGCTCCATACATTCCATAGATTGAAGTGATACAACTTGGGACTAGAATTCAGAGGCATAGCTGTGTTAGTCTGGAATATCCATTGCAGTTCCTTAGATTTACTGATCCAGTTTCATGATATTTCTGCCTCTGATACCAAATTTTCTGTCCAAGAAAGAAGGACCAGGAACACATCTACTTTGCTAACTGGGGTATACCTACTATTTATTTGCTTCCTGGAAACTCTCCAGCGGCTGGCTGCCAACCCCTTATGGACAGGTACCTATCCCTGGAGTAACCTTGCTCTCATCCTCAGGGTTTCAAAGCGTCCCGAAGGAAAGTTACCTGTTGAGCTCATACAGATGTCTGCCTGAGATGAAATACTGGGTGAGGGGCTGTGTGTTACTGACACACTGGATGCTGGAATTCATGAAGCAGGTGTTCCCCAGGTTGCTCAGGCCAGTGGCACCCTTTTCCGTAGGGACTAGAAAGGAGGAAAGGAATATTAGGACAGTGATATATCTTTTGGTGCACAATACTCATGTTGTTGCCATTAGGAGCCTTCAAGTCATCTCCAACATATGCTGACTTTACCAAAATCAACAACAAAGGGCAAAGAAGAGATGCAAACGTAAAAGCATCTGACTTCCCACAGTAATGCCACACTGAGTGGGAAAGAAATGCTGACCTATTGCAATAGCAAGTACATTTCTATACCACTTATCAGTGCACTTAAGCACTCCCTAAGCAGTTTACAATGTGTGTAAGCTAACCCAACAAGCTGGAAATGAAAACAGACAGTTCACTGACTTTCAGAACTGTAGGACAAAGGAGTTCTGGTTCTGGATTCTCCTATGGGGACCCTCATGATGACCGCCTGCATGTCAAAATTTACCACTGTTGTACTGGATTTGTGTTTGACGGGTGCTGAACTGTGGTAAACAATCACTTACCTTTGTGCCGGTCTATTTTACTGCTGTTTGCTATAAAGGACATTTCCTCAGGCCAACTCATGTCTTTGTTCCGAACTGCAAAAACAGAAAACAACTTAGCTGATGACCATGCCATTGGAACTAGGATGCACAAACGTTTATGGAAGGAGAGAGTTTATCAGCGGACTCCAGATCTTGAACATCCACTGTTTCTCAGCTTTTCCATTCTATAGATATTTTGGACTTCAACTCCCCAAGCCCCTGACTATTGGCTGCGGGTTTTGGGAAATTAAATCCAAATGATCTGGAAGGCCAACAAAGATTCAGAACAAAGGATTCAAATGCTGCACAGGCCTCAAGAATTTTACAGTCAGCGTCAAAGGTCCTTCATTTCTCATACCTTCTATAATTAAGTGTTGCTCATCTTGGATGTTCAGGTACTCCAGAGTGTGATCCTCATCATCCAGAAGAGTAAGGTAGTTCTGTAAAGAGGAAGAACGTTTTTGGACTGCAACCCTCATAAATCCCTCACTAAGGGCTATGCTGACTTGGGTTGATGGGAGTTTTAGGCCATGATGATGATGGAAGACCACACATGCCGACCCTCCTTTGTACAGACCGCTCTGGTCTCAGAACAGATGTAGTCTGAACCCTGGAAACAGTGCTCTTACCTCGCTATTGTACAGCCACAAGCGCATGTCCTCTTCTTTTATCCGTAGCCGCTGAGACAGATATTCGTGGATCGTCTTGATCGTGTGCATGCGACTAAAGCAACCGGTGTAGGCCAAGACCCTCTTCAAGGGCGCGCTGGGCGAGGGGACGGTCCCTGTGTCCGCAAGGGAATGCAAAGCGGATTCGTATATGGGGCAACGGAAACATGAAAAAGATACCCAATGGAATAGTATTCTGCTTCGCTCGGAGCAAAGACAAGGCTGCTCGCTTGAGCTGACATGGGTTGTTTTGGGCCCAGGTTCAGACAACCTGAATTCATGTTTTATGTTTCTCTAGGCTTGGAGTAAGCAAAATGTGGCCCATGGACCCAACACAACTCAAAAGGCCATTTCTAAAGGATCTGTTTCACCTCTGTAAATCTATTTATCCCTTACACAATTTGTTCCAATATCTGGTTTGCCATAGGGCAAGGCACTTTTTTTGCATGCAGTTGTAATCAAAGAGCACAATTTAAATCATTGTTTTTAAAGCAAGTCAGCAAAGCATCTTCTCTCCTCCTGCCACATTGTTCCCCCGCTTGCTCTTTTTACACCTTAACACACACCAAGCAAAGGCTTATCCTTCTCTTTTGCATACACAACAAAGTAATTTTACGGCAATTACAAGGCGAGAGGATTAGATATAAGATTACAGCAAGAAAGCGTGTTGGGGCGGAGGAGGCCGCTTGGGATTAATAGTTGATTTTGGATAGTTAGTGCGGAGCAAAACCAATTCCACGTCATGATCAGCGTTTCGAGAAAGTCCCCAAATCAGAATTAGTGAACGTGACACATTCAAGGCAAGACGGTGCCTGCTGCTGGATGCCCGGTGAAATTTTGGTAGCCAATCTGGCAAAGAGTGGGCAGGGAAGTGGCACAATTGGATCAAGCAACTAGCTGATGATTAAAAGAGATTTAATTTCCTCTTATAGGGTGGCAGGACAAGCAATGAATCTGACGACTGAGGACCAACATTGAACCAAGCTCTTATTAAAAGTCTGGACATAGTCCCTTCCGACAAGTGAACTAACACCAACTATACCAGGGTAGGAATTTGGCATGGATCTGCTGCAGGAATGGGCATCTGCTTTGGCACTCAGGTGCACATGGACTACGTGCATTAATTTTATCATGAGGGATGCAATTGTTCTGCAATTTTCTTCTCAAAGACAGCAACAAGTAATTCTACCAACTGTTTTCTCGCTGTGAGAGTCTTCAAAAACCAGGCCTTTCTCAAAGCAGTCTTATTCTGCACTCAATTTGCACCTAAGCGCTTTTGTGCAGAAAATGCTGCCTTCTGCGCAACACAACCATGAGCCAATGTTGCATAGAATATGTCCCAAGCTACGCAGATTCTTTCAACCCAGGATTCTTTTTGTCTTGGGTTCTGTCCATCTTCTGAACATTTTTAAATATCCTTCCCATCCCTAATAATTATTCAACCAATGAGAATCCATACTATGGATTATCTAAGATGCCCTCTGAGACGTGGCAACTTACCAGCTCTTCAGTTTCACCTGTACTGCGCATGGCTTTTTGATTCTTTTGAGAAAAACCACTTTAATGTTCAAAGGCCTTTTGATAAGAGCTTGTTTGTTTTTAAATCACTTTGGAATGGGTAAAAGCAGGAGGAGTGGGAGAGGAGAAAATCACCCATCACTGGCCCTGCTTTTAAGATTTCATGGGAATCATTTCCAAACATGGCGGCAGCAAAGGCGTCCGAGTCGGGGCAGTGGGGCTCTGTCCTCCTTTCGGACACAAGGCAGCGGGATTCTTGCTGTATTCTTACGTTACCTCTCGGCAATTGGTGAGGAAACATCCTCAGGCTCATCATACCCATGTTCACCCAGATGTTGGACTGCTGCGTCCGGGTGGCGGGCTGCTGGCGGAGGAAGAGCAGGTAGCGGGGAAAGAGCTCCAGTTCGGGATGGTGGGTTGTGTTGTTAAGTATCACCTATGCAGGCAGAAAGAACAAAATAGTTAAAGGAAGAAAGAATGAAAGAAAGGTAAATGTGTGTGTGGGAGTCTGCATCATCATCATCATCATCATCTATATTTATATCCTGCCTTTTTGTCCCATCGCAGCTCCGCATTTCTTCAGAGCTCAGCTGCAACTATCAGGGGAAGCATGGATGAAAATGGATCTTCCCAGCACCAGCCTATGGTGCTTAGCTATCCCTGTTCTAATGACAAGCATTTGGGCATGGTTTGGTTTTCAATGGAAGTGAAGACCCATTAGATTGACAAAAGACCAGGTCCTGTAGGAGACAAAAAAATGTAGGCGTGGCTGCCTGCATTTTAGAGGACTGTCTCCAGAGGTGTGCGGCTCATTATAAATGTTGGACACTATGGACACAGATGTGCCTTGTGAGTGCCATACCCATGACCTGCCCTAGTCTGCTGGAGGCTTCAACACTACAAGGAGGGAGAGATGTGCTTGCTCTCAAATATAAATGTAGGTTTCAGGTTCAATTTCCAGTTTGAAGGATACCTTGTCGCATGTCCAAAAAGGACCTTTAAACCCTTATGTGTGTTAGCAGACTGTGCTGGGATAGAGACTGCCTGGAAACGTTCACTGTCCGGTTTTGGATACGTTATTGGTCCCAAGGACCCAGAAGCATAACATTTTTTAGAAAACATAGGAAGAGATCTCACCAACTTCACATGTTCATTGAAGGTGCATTCATGGTATACGAAACTGCAAGGCCACCCCTGCCATTGGGCACAGAGAGGCAACTGCCTCAAGTGGCAGAGACTGGGAGACGGACTCCCCTCTCAGGAGTCTCTGTCGGAAGAGATGCTAAACCCACAATCCTAAACTAGGCGGCTGCTTTCAGGGATGGTGGAGAATGCCGTCCCATCACCAGCAATGAAAAATGGTTCCAGTGCCATTGTATGTGTCTTCTGTAACCAGAGCCAGGAAGGGACATCCTCTTGGCTTTTTGACCCAGGCAGCAAAACATCCTTGGTCAGCCCTACAAAGTAGGCATGTCCAGTTGGACATAGGTGGCTGTCACACCTGCTTCAGGGTCTACTGTCTAACACAGCAACTACCTTCTGAAACGCTGGGGCTTTCTATGCGCTTGGCACACCGTTGAACCAGGGAGCACAGAGCTTCCTCTCCCTTAAGGTGTGCTGGTCAAAATGCACCGGGCGAGGTGTGGAAAGGGGAAAAAAATATATAGCTGGCCTTTTTCAGAAAGATGCTCGTTTCCATGGAGAATGTGTGGGAGAAGCTTAGTGGCAGCCCTTGGCTTTGTGGTGCTTTGGAACAACAGCCAGCAGCAACGCTTTGGCTGCGAGCATCCATCAGTTTCAGAAGCAGCTCAACACTAAGGTGCATTAAGCTACCAGGAAAAGCAACAACACAAAATCTGAGATGTGCGTGCCCTGTTTGAAGCACCTGAAAACACAACGTGGCTCCCTGGTTTGTTGCTTTCCCTTACATTAAATAGACAGCTTTCTTCCAGTGTCACATTTTGCACCACCTGCCCTGATGTAGCGTGTAAGAGGGACTCCAAGAAAGCACCCATCTTTTAGTACTTACCGGTCTGGGTAAAGCCAAGTTTGCGCCATACCAGTGGTAAAGCGCCTTCCACACCGGCTCTGGGACAATTTCATAATTCTTCCCTTGCATCAACTGCGGAGACTGTTTTAGTCGGCCGCCTTCCAGAGTCAACGTTGGAGCCTTCACAAAGAAAAGCAAAAAGACGGGGGAGAAGGTCTGTCAGATTTTGAATTCCTCAAAGCTGTCAGGCTTTAAAGGATGCGAACCCGGGTCTATGGAAAAAAAGAACTAAGACACCTTCCTAACAGGTTAAGGGGAATTTGGAAGACAATCCCATTTTCTACAGTTCAGGCTGAGTCTCCCTTATCCGAAATGCTTAGGTCCAGAAGTGTTTTGTATTTCAAATATTTTCAGATGTTGGAATGTTTGCATATACATAAGATACCTTGGAGACAAGACCCAAGCTGAAACGAGACATTCGTTTATGTTTCGTATACACCTTATACACATGGCATGGATCAAAGTTTGTGTACACCAAACCATCAGACAGCAAAGGTGCCACTATCTCACCCAATTTTGGATACAGGAATATTTCCGACTTCAGAATTCTAGATAAGGGAGACTCAACCTTTATCACCGAATACAGAAATCAGGATCGACCTTGCCATCGTATTTCTGATTTCTATATATGATTGTGGAAATTCAATCATGGCTGCCCTGAGTTTGCAAGACCCGTTGATAACAAAGTGACTCGAAGGCCTCTCCTTCACTGGGCTTCCATACGTCTCAGTTAACTTGGCAGCAATGACTAACAACAAACAACGCTCAAGGAATTTTATGTGACGAAGAGCAGAAAAGAAATGCTTTAAATAACCACATTAGATTTCACGACCACTTAGTGCGGAGGCATGAGCATCCTTCTCCCGGGCTTTGCTGACTCCTGACAGCTCACTTACCTTCATGGGTTCCTGCGTTACCAGCGGCTGGTTATCAATCGCTCCCGGCCGCTGCGGACTGAGTTGCAGCAATACGTTCCCATTAGAGCCCAGCAAACACTGGTTGTTGTTGTCCGAAGAGTTCAGCTGCCGAGCAAAACATATCTCAGGGCTGGGAGTGTTGGCATAAAGGAAATCTGGAAGCGAGGGATGAAGAAGACGGAAGAGAGCAAAAGACTGCAGTTAACTTCTGAGTTTGCGAGAGGCGGGCGAGGTTCAAAATGGGGAACGGCAGACACCAAAGGAGCAAGGAATTTTAAAATCAGCCCCTATTTTTTCCCCTTTGGGTCCCTCTGCTATCCAAGCAACATCTACAAGGTGATGGTTTCCCCACATAACAAATGGATTTCTCACAGTTCTCACCAGTCTCTGCAAAAGCACTTCTGTGAGATCTTTCCCCTAATATGTGAAGAGGAGCTTTATTTAGAAGTTGGCAAATGCCAGCCTGGTGTTGCGGTTTCACAGTTTTGGACTAGGACCAGGGTTTGAATTCCCGCTCAGCCAAGCAAACCCACATGGGCAAGTCACTCTCTCTCTCAGCCCTCCGAAAAAGAAAATGGTAACCCTTCTCGGATTAATTCCTGCCCAGAAAACCCTATGACTGAAGTCAGAGTTTGAAGCCACATAACAAGAAAGGGAAATGTGTGCTTGAAGGCATATAACAAGAAAGAGAAATGCTTATCATAACCATGCAGACTAAGATCTGTGTCCAGCAGAAACCCTGGCTCTTTCCATGTAAGACTACCCACGGACGGTGCCACCCTGGCAAGGCAGGAGAAGGGAGGGCAGGCCCTCCTCGTTGCAATCTCATTCCCAAATGCAGCATCTTAATCATTTTCAGTAGGAATGAATGACAGCCCTTCACTCAGAGAGAAAATTAAGGTTTAAAGCAGGCTCACTCTGGCAGCTGCCTCTGGGGCTTGGAGACGACGGGCAGAGGATTGATTTACTTTGCCGTTTAATATCTTCCCCACCTTTTTCTCCCCAAACCGGGATTCAAGGTGGCCATGTGATGCTCTTCCACTGCTGACTTTGAGATGACAGCTGATTCTGCCCCATGGAAGTCAATGGCAGCTGTCAAGAAGGGAGCTATTTGCATAGCCCCGCCCCCTTACCTGCGCAGCCTCACCTGGTTCCTTCCTCTTCCTTCTCTCTCTCTCTTGTGATGCAGGAGCAAGAGAGAACTTTAAGAGTGCTCCAGAGAACCTTAGCCGCTCATGCCGTTCCCTTCTTGCCCTAGGGACTAACATTTACTACATTGGGTGCAATGTTATCATCTCTGTGACCTACCCCAGATAGGGTTAAGCCATCCATTGCTGGGACAACTGATCCATTTATGACTTTATCCACAGCCTGCTCTTTCAGAGTGGCATTTATGGCTCCCCTCCTCCCTGTTGTAACTTTACAACAACCTTGTCAGGTGGGCCAGGCTGAGAAAGTGACTGGATACAGGTCAATCGGTGAGTTTCATGGCACAGTGGGGACTCGAACCTGGGTCTCCCAGGTCTCAGTCCAACAGCCTTAACTGCTATTCCAGATTGCCTCTCTGCCATCCTCCCCCCCCTCTCTCCATCCTCTTTCCTTCTCTTATTTCTTCCCTGGTGTCAAATTATATGGCATGCAAACTCAACAGGGAAATAGTCTCATCTTGTACTATGATGGGGCACACTCTTTTAATCTTCCGCATGCTCTCTTGTGTCTTTGTTCACAGCTCCATCTAGCCGCTTTTGTCAAGTCTGGTAGCCCTCCTGCCATGGCAAACCCATCAAAATGCCTCACCCAGGATAAAATCCCCTTTAAATACAATATGGGTTTGTTGTCATCATTTTTTACATTTGTCATGCTTACTGCTGCTAGTGGTCTCTGAGGCTTCTGATGCGGAGGAAACGTTATCTGAAAACCTTTCTTCTGTGGCACTGGAATAAATAAAACCTCCCGTTTTGTCTTCTCCCCGCTCCGATGCGCGGGCAGCTGGACCTGGGCGCAGGCTCTTGCCTCCGCTTAAGACGGACGAAGGCTCGATCACAACGGGGCTAGCATCCTGAAACCAAAAAAGAAAGAGAGACAGGAATGAGAGAGGGCAAGACAAGATGCCAACCCTTCACACAGTCAGAAGCACATCTGCCTTCTTTTTATTGAAGTTCTATGCCACCTTCATTTGGCTCACCATTTTCTGAAAGCGGCTTTTCGAATGGACTATTTTGCTATCCAGCATGTCTACTGAATTCCCAAAGGCACCTCTGCAGATGTCAGGTTGTTAGCCGTCATTTAAAAACACACTCTAAAACAAATTGGATATACTCTACATCTGGACATAAGGTCAGTTGTAATTCCTGTACAGTTCTAGATCCAGGCTATCTGAAAGACCGTATCTCCCCATACGAACCTGCAAAAGCCTTAAAAGCTACAGAGGAAGAAGGCTTTCTCTTGGTCCTGCCACCATCACAGGAGACCGGGTCTTCTTGGTGGCTGCTCCCACCCATTGGATTTCCTTTCTAGGGAAGATCTCAGAGTCGATAGTAAAACGCTAACATCCACACTAATAAACCTGGGACCTTTCAAAACAGGGGTCTGGATGGTTACTTCCACCCAAAACAGACCCACTGAAGGAGGGGTAAATCCTACTAAGTCAAAGGGACCGCTTTAGTTGGGACTAACAATAGATTTAGCCCAGACGGTACAAGGAGACAGAGAGTTTGAATGCATGGGTGGTTTAGGAGAGTGACCAGCATTCTCTCTGAATGGACGCAAGTTGTAGGCTTCGTCTATTTCAGTGGTTCTCAACCTTTGGGCCTCCAGATGTTTTGGACTTCGATTCCCAGAAGTCCCAGTCAGTATGGTCATTGCTCAGGAATTCTGGGAGTTGAAGTCTCAAAAAATCTAGAGGACCAAAGGTTGAGAACCACTGGTCTGTTTGCTCATCTGCTCATCCACTTGGCAACAACCTCCTGCAAATACAGGACTTACATATTTGACGTATTCTTTCCATTGCTGCCACCATGGTACTGCAATCAGAAACCAGCTGTGTCCTGGCTGGAGACCGTACCTGCTTTCCCGTTCTAACCAGCCCCTAAGCCAAGAGAAAGGAAAAACCAATTACAAAGTCTTTTCATGCCCAGCCATTCTCTCCTCTTCCTCCTTCTAGCTGGAAGTTTCTTTTAGGAGGATCAGCATTGGGAGGACGGTGAATGAGGACTGGAGAAACACAGGCTTTCAGTGTCGGGTTGCAGCACAGTATCTGTAACAAACACTGCGATAAAGCTGTAGCGGGACTCTGCTCTATCCAATCTTACTGTGGTTGTGTGTCTGCCTACAACAATAGTTACTTTTGAGGAACAGGAGAAGCCAAGAGCAACTGCTGTCCCTATATATCCTTTCTCTGAAGCTGGGATTTAGGTAAGAAAGAGCATAAAGATTGTTCCAGGGCGAGGCATCTCACTTGAGGAGTTGCCCCGAGTCTCATTTGGGAGTGGAAGGAACAAGAGGCATACCTAATGATCTGGCCTTCCTCTTCTGGAGTAGCAGGTCTTAAACCTAAGACAATATGGCACACCTAGAGAACAAAGAAAGGGAGACAAAATTAAAGAGAAGCACACTGATTCATACAGAATAACCCCACTGAATAAGTGGTCCATGGAGCCTTTTTGGAGACACATCTGGTACATAGCAAGCATCCAGCAAACAGAGAACGCTTGCTTCAAAACAACCAAGTTTCTCTTTTGGGGATGAGATGAAGTGCCTAGCTGGTCCTGTTCTTCATTGACTCCTCTCCTGCCTCCACCAGGACATAAAAAAGCCCTAAAACCATAGTATCTAGGACATACGTTCCACTGAAGTCAGTGACCTTCGTTCTCAGGCTGCATCTACACGGCAGAATTAATGCAGTTCGACACCACTTTAACGGTCGTGGCTCAACGATATGGAATTCTGAGATTTGTAGTTCTGTGAGCTACTGAAACTAGATGATGTTTTGCAGACTTAATCCACCCACTCAGTTAGAAGCAAGGCAGACAAGGGAATGAATGGTGAAACCTCCTGGAATGGCAAGTGCATATTTATGGGAGAAGCAGTGCCTGCTTGCTAAGGGCTAAATTTGAGATTGTTTTTCGCTCCCCTCGAGGGGCGATCATCAGGAGATTTATATACTCTCTCCCTCCTCAAGCAATTCTCAAGGCTGCCAATTTGAATCCCAGTTGGAAACGATTTTAATGGTTGGAAGGGGAGATGGATTTTAAGTTCATATTACAGGAGGGGGGGGGTACACCCTGCTTTCAGCATTGTGAATAAAAACAACTGAGAGAGAGACAGAGCGAGAGAGAGGGAGAATCATTTCTGGCACGAAGGAAGCGATTTCACTAAGCACAAAAAGACCTGAGTCTTTCTGATGCCAGCCTTTCTTTCAGTATCATACAAATGGAACTGCTTTTGACTTAACCAAGCCTGCATTTTACCGCTCAGGCTGCATCTACACTGCAGAAACCATCCAGTTTGACATCACTTTATCCGCCATGGCTCAATACTACGGAAACCTGGGATTTGTAGTTTGTTGTGGCCCCAGAGCTTTCTGACGGAGAAGGCTAAATGTCTCTCAAAACTACAATTCCTAGGATCCCACAGCACTGAGCCATGGCTGTTATATGATGATGATGATGATGATGATGATGATGATGATGATGATGATGATAATGATGGATTGCACCAAAAATTGTACTGGGGGAAGGAGAGTTGTATCACTCTTTCCCACCATCTTACCTCTTGCACTAAGGCAAAAATAAAACAAAACTTAACTTTAAGGACCACAATTGTGATAAAGGCCTGTTACAGACTGCCAAAATAAAGCTGCTTCGGGTCTCTTTGGAGGTATGCTATTTAAATGACGCATGGGTCCTAAGAGTCCGGAGGTCGCGCCAAAGCCACACTCCATTCCTAAGCACTGGAGTGCAGCTTTGGTGCAGCTTCTGGATTCTTAGGATGCATGCATCATTTAAACAGTATACCGCCAAAGAGACCCGAAGCAGCTTTATTTTGGCAGTCTGTAACAGGCCATAGTCTTCACAATTTCCAAGCGGGCTTCAAGGTAAACAACAACATGATTTGTCATGTAGTACCAGGATTGAAAATGCCACATGAAGACAAATACATTTTTTATGGTTTCCAAGATTCTACTTGCTACTTTAGTTTCCTATTTGGGGGCAAGGGGCAATTGGACGCTCTATGACACCCCATTTTAATAGCAAAACACTGTCCTTGGAAACAGTGGGTTTCATGGTTAGTTTATTAAGAAGCCTAAAAACTGTCTTGCAAGCAACACATGCATGCTGAAGAACTGGCCTAATCGAAAATGCAGGTGCTGTTGCACCACTGCACACCTCCAGATTCTTAAACACGCCTTGCCGCATGGGTTCTTTTCCACTCTCAAAAACAAAAAGCCGACAAGCCAACAGATTTCGCTTCGAGGCATCCCAAGACACCAGCATCCCTACTCAGCTCGACCTGGCATCCGTCAGGTAAGGAGAAGCGTCTCTGCGAAGCTCCCACTTCATTGCAAAAATCTCTGCGCAAGAGCTGACGCAGCACTTGGCATTGCCATGACTGCAAATGCGAGGCTTGAAATGCCAGGTAGCGGAGGAGGATTCGGTCAGCAGAAAGCTCACCTGGAAAAGTAGGTTCAGAAACTCGTTGGCAAGAGAGCTCTTCACGCTCCAGATCTGGTAATCCTCCAGCGTGAGGTGGCCAAGCTGAAACAAAGAAAAGAAACCAAAGAGGATACGTGAGGCTTCTCCAAGTGTTTCCATTCCAGCGTTCTCATGCAAAAGCCACGCACAAATATTGGGAGTCCGTCAGCAAAGGCCACAAGGACAATCCTTCCTAATCTGGAAAATCAGGGGTAGTAGTACTGCATTCAGGAGGATGTGGACAAGTTGGAGTGGGTTCAGGGAAGGGCAATGAGAATGATAAGAAGTATGGAGAACCAGGCCAAGGATGTGATGGATTCTCAAAGATTATACACTGCAGACGCAAGCAAAGAAAATCAAAGTGTACAAGCGTGACCCATCTCCTTCCCAGTAGCTATGAGAACTGTGCAGCCCAAGGGTCTCCAAAGTGGAGCTGCTGCCAACCTCTGGAAATCCCCTTTTAAGAATTCTGGCTGAATTTTTGCCCCCTAAAATCCTAAAGGACTCAAATTCACTGCAAAGTGCAGTGGCTTTGCTCCTCCAACTCCAAAGGTTAGCAACAGAAAAAAGCCAATTTCCACAATTCATTCTCAGCCTTCATCTCTTGCCCCACTGCCTCAAACTGGAAAGCGAATGAAAAAAGGATCCAACAAGGTCACTTGTGGAAATGAACCCTTTCAAGCCACTGGACAGCTATGAACATTGGGCTGTGATGCCAATGAGGACTCCAAAACTACTGCGTCTGGTGGCAGAAGCCCAACTCACTACACCGCCCAAGAAAATCACACGATGAAGAGCAGTACAGGAATGCCCCAGGTATCATAACCACAGGAGCGAATGTTCTGCTAGCAGGAGGATTCTGGGAGCTGGCCCAAAAGAGTGACATGTCCAAGCTCTGGACGCACCGCTGAGAAAGAGATGCTCCCGTACAAAAGCGCACAGATAGTGAGAAGACCTCTCAAGGGCAAAGCACAGCAAACATGGCTAAGCTGGACCTTTCCTACCTTGGTGGTGTCATGCGTCACGAGAACCTCTTTTACGATGTCGGGGATGTTCATGTGCAACTCCTTGGGATGGAGGAGGTAGGAAAAGGAAAGGGGGAAAAAGTAACACAGATGCTAATTTAGCTAAATGGCTATTGGGTTAAGAATGATTCAAGCCCACACACATATAAGGAAAATTTGGGGAGAAAGCCAAATTACAACTCAAATAAGTGACCCATCCCACCAATTCTAGTGCGCCTGCTCCAAACAGCACAACATCTGGATCCTACACATTCTGCTCATTGATTTTGTGACATCTCTGAGTCATCTACCCAATTACAAAGCTGCAGCAATCAGTTTTATAACCAAAGTTCAATTGGTAATTTGCAAAGGCTAATTGCGGCACAAGTAATTAAACTATTCCGCCTAAGTTAAACCACTTGAGGATCGGCATCCTTATTTTCCCTGCCGCAGATCAATTTTTAAAAAGGGATTTTGGATCTGCGAGCTGTGCGTCAACGTTCACAAACCCACTTTTTAAATTTCAAAAGCACGAAAGACAAGGACGCTTACAGGAATGTCATCGGTCCGGTTATCTTTCCAAACTTCTAGAAGGGCGACCATCATTTCTTCGAGTTCCACGCGAGACAAAACCCCGTCCCGGTCGATATCGAAAACCTTGAAGCAAACTAAAAGAGGGAGAAAAGGGGTTATTTTGAGAACTGAAACAATACTTGCTGGACTAGAACTTTTTCTGGCTGGGGGGAAATCTGGGAGATGCGGTCCAAAATGGCATCATTTCCATGCTCTGGCTAGAACTAGCCAAAAGGTTTTTGGCAACTTAACCCTATTTGGTGGCCTCGCAGGAGGTTGGAATAGATGGTCCTTGTGGTCCTTTCCAAGTCTAGGATGCTATGATTTGCACCGCAGCAGAACTCAGTAAAATAAAAATTAACAATGTATGGACAACACAACAAAACCACCCTTCTACCTGCCTCACCTCTGTGAGTTGTGGCATTTGCAGCAGAGCCTATTTCTACAGATAGGCTCAGAGGGGAGATGACGGTCCCTAAAATTTGTGGGGTTTAAAAGACAAGAACTACCACCCTGAAAGACAGGTGCCAAAATCTGGGTCCATGGCTACTCCAGAGATACACAGAGAACTAGAGAATGTAATAAAATAAGGGAGAAATATGTTTATTCTCTAGTTTCTGAAAAGCCAACACTTTTATTTCCAGCACGCAGGTCCTTTGTGTAGCATGCACAATATGGATGCAACCATCCGTGCCACAAACACTGCTAAACGTTGGTGTTTATGAATCTTTTATCGGAGAGGAATTAGAATCTGCTCAATAAATAGATAAATAAATAGGGTTATTGGCCAAGAACCAACAAAAGACAGCCTCTCCAGGAGAAGTGACTGTAATTGGCGTAAAATGAGGGAGTAACTCACCGTAATATATTGAATTAATAGAGCCTGGAGACTATTAGGAATTAGCATTTTAAAGCCGGCGTACTTAAACCGTCGCACAACGTTGCATTCTCTTCTGTTTGCAGTCACCCCTTTGGGAAAGGAGCACCGAAGCCTCAACAACGTTTATCAAGGCCGACAAACACACTTGGGTGTGGGGTTTATTTTGGAAGGATTGGGGGGGGGGGGATATCTTTTTCAGGAAGCCAAAAACATGCTACACATTTGAGAGGCAAGCCCAAGTGTGGCCAGCGGCTATGCATTGAAGAGGGAGCTGCAGCTGATATCGGCACACTTGCATGGCAACACGCATGTGTCGCATTCAAGCTTTCAGACGCATGGCCCTCGCTTGAGCGCTGCCTTGCGGGGGCTGAGAAGATTGATCACATCTGCAGGTCATAAAAGCAATAAAGTCGCAGAAAGGGTAGCCAACAGTTTTAAACCCCGTCCATAAATTCCACTTATTAGGCAGGGGATAGTTTCAAAACAGTCTCCTCCAACTTGGCACCATCTAGAACAGGGTTTGTATGGCCTCTTGGACCCCGCTTTTGGAGCCCTCTACCAGCCCCCCAACCTTTCCTCATTTTAAAAAATTGGCACAAAATCATGTTACTTCTAGTTATCATTCTGAGAGATTGCAAAGGAAAACTGATCAGATGCAGATGCAGTCTAGGGTAGTATGGGGGGAATGAGGTTCCCCTTCCCCAGTTTCCTACCCCAGTTTTAGAAGGCCTAGCATCCTCAGCTAGCCAAGCTGGGGATGAGGAGGGTTATAGTCCAGGGCCACCAGGTTGGAGAAAGCTACCTTAAATAGCGGGTCTTGTTCCCTCCTTTAATACTCCAACAAGATATATACCTAGCAGCCACTGTGGCCATACTCACATTTCTGCCTTTCTGCCACTGGCCCTCTGCAGCAGGCCGAAAGTCCGCAGGAGATCTCCTTGAAGTCTATGTGATTGTCACGATTTTCATCAAAGGCGTTAAACAGACCTGCAAGCAAAAGGTTTCTGAGACCAGCCAGTCACAAAGGTATTGGGCGCATTTGGATAATCAGTCCTCTCCGCTTGAGATGCATGCGCCATTTGCTTCTGCGCTTACTCCCTTTTGTGGCATGCTTTGATAAAGAAGGAAGACCCAAATTGGTCACAATTTCTTATTTTTTCCAAACCAGGAAACTACGATTAGCAAGTTTTGGAACAAGCCAGGAACTTGGCTTATTCCAAACCTTGTAATGATAATTTCTTGGTTTGGATGAAACGGGAAGCCATGCAAAATTAGAGACTTTCTGGCTTACATAGGCATGCCACAATAAGAAGCTAGAAGCACATATCCATTCATTTCCTAGCCAGAGATTTTCAAATGAGAAAGCTCACGGCCTGCATTTTGTTGGTAGATCCAATCTAACTAACAGGACTGAAGCCTATATGTGTTGTGCAGGTTGGCCGACATACCCAGCGTAACGCAACCACCACAACGGAGGTAAAGCAACGATTTTCCGTACCTTCGCTCAGAGAGGGGTGAATGGGTGGGGAAACCAAGGGGCCAAACGTTTCCAGATCAAACCGCCCCGTTCTCGACTGCGCTTTCAGGAGCCAATACCGTTTCTCGAGATCAATGATATCCGATTCTTCCACTGTGTAGAGGGGGGGGGGGAATAAATGAAGATGATCAAAGTCAGCCAACACAAAACGTATTCTGAAAGTCAAGCGTTTGATGTCGGTGTGGGAGAAGCAGATGCTTTGCATGAACAACAAGCTAAAAGATGTTGCTCCAGCAATCTGGATTCTATCAGAGGAGGAAAGAGTTGCCCCGAGGGATAATGCAAGACCGATGGGATGGGACTGCCATAGCCAACGTTTTTTGCATCACAAGCTCTGGCAGCTTCAAATGGAGGCATCGAAAAGAAACTCTGGGTTACTCAGTATGTAGGGAGAGCTCATGCTACCAACTTCTTTCTTTAGTTAGTCTCAAAGGTGCTACAAGATCTCTCTACGTACTCATCCTACATACTAACATGGCTATGTCTTTGAATTCTGGGTTACTTGGTATTCATACAGTTAGCACCTTGTGGGTTTCAGAACAACCTATTTGTTATAGGTAAACAGTTCTGTGTGCTGTTCCATTAAAACCCTTTCATGTGTCCGACTTGATGCTACTCTTTCAAGAGTGAAGGACGTGTTTCAGCCCAAAGGCCAAATTCAATTTCAAAGAAATTCTCAGGCAAGGCAAGGCAAGTGTTTGCTGAAAAGGCAAAAGAGTGGGACCCAAAATACCAGCATATACAGCGGGGCCTTGGGATCTGCTGGGGTTTGGTTTCAGGACACCCTATGGCAGTGATGGCGAACCTATGGCACGAGTGCCAGAGGTGGCACTCAGAGCCCTCTCTGTGGGCACACATGCCATCGCCCCAGCACAGAGTTTGCCAGAGTTTGTTATTAGAAAGGCAGAGGGACATGGCACTTTGCAATAAATAAGTGGGTTTTGGGTTACAGTTTGGGCACTCGGCCTCTAAAAGGTTCACCATCACTGCCCTATGGATACCAACAGCTGTGGATGCTCAAGTCCCATTAAATACAATGGCATAGGGAAATGGCATCCCTTATATAAAACGACAAAATCAATGTTTGCTTCTCATAATTTCTATTTGCTGGACTATTTTCAAGCCCTGGCTCTCCAAAGCAACCTGCAGTTCGCTACCTGTGAAAGTTACGGCAGGCATACGGTTGGCACATATTAAGTCTTGCCCAAATATCCCCTAACAAAGCTGTCTATATTTAACAACGCCATGCGTGATCTCATTCCCAGATGGTCCTGAGCCCTTAAACCCATGCCAGGTTTATAATAGGATTAGATTTTCAGCTCTTTGGACCGGTAACCTGAAAGGAGGAGGAAAGAAAGCAGAGCCAAAAACACTGAGCAGCGGACGAAGACACTGACCATTGACATTCTTCATTTCGTGGACCAGCGGAGGCCCAGAATGGGCAACCCGCTTGCACAGATATATAGTTTGGCCCCCGGCCTTTGTATATTTGCTCCCCAACAGCGGGACGGATGGGACTTGTTCTCACCGAAAAGTACTCTGGAGGGAGATGCTTTGCCATCCTACCTGTTCTGACCCCAAGACGGACTACTGTCTTGGGATGGCTAAGAATAGATATACACAACCAAACACAAACCACAGAAGGCTGAATGAGTGCCAAACCACAAAAGCAGGTGTGTAATGCAATTAAACTGTGTATGGCTGTTTACATGCACATGCAATAAAGATACTTACACGAACACATTTGTCGCACCTTTGAGACTAACTGAAAGAAGGAACTTGGCAGCGCGACTTTTCATACACATAAGTCTGCTTCCTCCGATGCATTTGGTGGAGCGGGAAGCGCATACTACTAGCTGGTTTTACCGACTAACAAAGCTATGCCTTTGAATTATAACACAGTAGGTTCAATGTGTCACAGCAAGGAACTGAAGTTTAGATACATGCTAATCTTCTGGAGAAAAGAAAACTACTCAGTCAAGAGATGCTGCCTGCCAACAATTTCTACAATTGTGAACTGTTGTTTGATAATAATTCATTTCCAACCACTGGAAAGTATTCCCTTCTGTACACTACTCTGTTTAATTTTGGTATCCAACTCTATGATTCTGTGATTCTATGTAATACAGTTAGTTTTGTCTAAACTTCAGTTCCTTCTTGATACACGTTGAACCAAATGTGCTACGTACATTTCTTTATTCCATGGGTATGTAAACAGCCATACGTGGTTCAATTGCATTATATACCTGTTTTGTGGTAGGGTTCGAATCCCAGCTTGGCCATGGAAACCCACTGGGTGAGCTTGGGCAAGCCATGCTCTCTCGGCCTCAGAGGACGGCAATGGCAAAACCCCTCTGAACAAACCTTGCCAAGAAAACCCCTGAAATGGTCGCCATACATTCGAAACGACTTGAAGGCACGCAACAACAACGACGACGACAAAATAACAGATATAGACATTCTTTTCATTACAAAAGACAGTTACATTAACCTAACATCCAAAGCAGGGAATGACTACTGACTCAGCTGTTAGCTGCTCATAAGTATATTTTAACATGTCATTATACATTCCATGTTGCTTTCCCATGTTGGATTTTGATATTATCAGAACACGCTACAAGGCCAAACCAGTTTAATATTGGATAGTTTCCTTCCTTGAAAACCAGTTTACAGCCGGGGAAGATGCCCAGATCCGGCAAACATTTTTATTAAGTCAACCACCGACATGATCGACGGTAACGTCTAAACTGGATGCCGGCAGAATGGGTGCTCCATCCCTCTTTCTCTCTCAGTTTTTATCCCGATTAATCCTGGAGGCTCAAAGAAGATTACAACAAATTGTATGTGTATGCAACAGAAACCCAAATAAAAATTAGACAAGCGTTGAGCCACTCGTACCCGCTGCCTTTTCCACAATCGCCCATCCATTCCTCCAATCCCGAATCTCTTATTGTTCGATCCCAATCCACATACACCAAAGTAGACTTACTACAGTTTTCTAACCCCAAATGACCCAAGTCCACCATTTCCCATCATGCTGACTCTCATACACCAGACAATCTTCGCCGCTCAGACATTTTACCCACCTAACGGGACAATTCTCCTTGGCTCACAACAGTAGCAGCATACCATATTCCTGACATTTTAACCGTCCCCCGGCCTAAAAGCACGACTCTCGCTAGGGCTCATCCCAACCACGTCCTGACGTGAGACACGCCGCATCGCCAAAGAAGCTGCCCGTGGGCCACGACGGGGTCTGGAGGTCTCCTCTCCAAAAAAAACCCTCCACCATTTGCTCCCTTTCAGGCGGAACAGCCCTTTAAAGGATCCGAGGCTGGGAGATCTGGTTAAGGTGACAAGCGACGACCCAGAAGCTAAGAGGATCAGAAGGTGGAGATTAATCCACGCTAGGAGGGCATTGCTTAGCAGGCCGGACTTGGTCACAATACAGTCAGCCCTCTGTATCCACGGATATTTTGATCCACGGGTTCATCCAACCACGGCTTGAAAATACTATATATATATCTATATATATATACAAATATAAATTCTCCATGGATTCTTTATCCACGGATTCAAACATCCACGGTTTGAAGATATATTAAAAATGAGCTATAAAATACCAAAAAGCAAACCTTGATTTTGGCATTTTATATAAGGGACACCATTTTACGACGCCACTGGATTTAATGGGACTTCAGCATCCACAGATTTTGCTATCCACAAGGGGTCCTGGAACCAAACCCCGGCGGATACTAATACTAATAAATAGAATAACTTTTTATATTCCGCCTACTCCGACTAGGACCCACTGTACTTCCATTTCTGTTCTTCTTTATCGATCATTATCAATTATCAATCAACACATGGCCCACTAGTCTCCAAAGTGGACCCACTGGAGACCCCCTTTTAAGGATTCTGGCTGAATTTTTGCCCTCCTAAAACCCCAAAAGGCTCAGACGCATTGGAAAATGCAGCGGCTTTGCTCCTCCAACTCCTGCACAGACCTTAGGGATGCATCAAACCCCCACAAAATAGCTGAAAATGGGTTGAAATCAAAACCAGAAGTGACGTTGCTCCCTACCTGATTCAATAATGGATGTGTTTGGGGGATCTTGGCATGTTTCTAATGTAAGGGGAGGGTTGGGGAAGCCATTTGGGGGCATATGGGGCAGGAATCACCTAGATTATACTATACCCAGACTTTACAGGATTTGGGAGTTTTGTCATCTGTCTTGATCCACTATGGAGGAGGCAAAAACTAGCCCCACGCTTTTGCAATGCAGAGAAAGGTACCCAGAGTTTGTTCAGATATAGTATGTTGTAGGGCCCTTTCACAAGGTCTTTCAACACCGTCACCAAAGAAGGACATTGCTCTAATATCGTTTATAAGTGGCACCTTATTATCAGTAGCCTTGTTCCGTATAACACATTTAGTCACAGTGTGGTTAGTCTTCCGTTCCAGCACAGGCCTCTGGACATGGTCCGTGCCATGATGGGGGTCTCTGACAAATAGTCCTGTGGTGTTGCGCCCATATTTTGCAGAGATTCATGGCTCATAGGGCTGGGGGCTTGAAGGATGCTACTGCTGACCTCCTGGAGAGCGCTTTTGGTACAGAAGAAATAAAGAGTTCCTTCTAAGAGCTCAGCGGCAAGTCCTTTGCTCGGCTGTTTTTGTTTTAGGGGAAATTTATGGCCCACTCCAACCCAAGGGCTCGGGGAAGGTAATAGCGCCGTATAATACAAAGAAAGATGGCTCACTGTCAAAGCCTCGCAGCCTAATTCAGATTAAGAAACCAACTGGGCAATGGAAGGTGGGTGGAAATGAAGAGAAGGAGCATCAAGGACGATGGGAAGCAAAACTCTCCCTCTTCTCGGTGAATTGCTCTGGGTCCTTTGGCCAAAATTTTAGGACAGTGGTGGGCCAATTTCCACCCAGATCGTACTGTGGGTCACAATCCCGCTCCAAGCAAACTCAAAGGCCTCTATTTCACTCTGCAAAATGGTGGTCAGAAGTGATGCTGCGTTACTTTCAGTCGCCATTTTGAGATGGAGTGTGACATGGAGTTGGAAGGGGCCTCCTGGGCCATCAACTGCCACCTCCAGCTAGAGTAGCGACCCCCAAATTTCGGTCCTCCAAATGTTTTGGACTCCAGATCCCAGAATCCCCAGACAACGTGAACAACAGTCAGGAATTCTGGGAACCGAACACCTGGAGCACCAATCAAAATCCACCCTCTATGACAAAAATGAAGATATTTGGATAGAGCATGATGTCTTGTAGTTGAAGTCCAGAACGTCTGGAAGACCAAAATAGTGGGAATAGAAATCTATACTACCATTGGTCATGAGCACAAAGGGGTGATGCATTGGAAATGCTGCCCCATAACAACAGAAGTGAATTGTGAGTAAAAGGGGACAGACTGGGTCAAATCGACTATGCTAACTTCAACAATTTACATCCTTGCAAGGACATTTATGCTTTCAATGGAACGGAACGGAATTTGATTAGGAGCGGCAAGCATGCGCAACTCGGCGCAACTCGTAGCTCTCCAAAATTCCCTTTGTAATTTTCCGCCGAGGAGGAACATAATTAAAGTTATCTGCCTTCCAACGTAAATGTTATTTACAAGTGAAAAATCATTATTCCTCTTTTTAAAAAAATTACGTTTTCTCTGTATCGGGGCTCATTAAATAAATGTAAATGGAGCCAGTGAAGCATCACAATAAAAGCTTTATGTCCTCCCTGCCATCCCAAATCAACCTTAATAACTTTCCCTGTTTTTAATCAGGGTTATTTCTCATGTCAATGAAAAGGGACACCCTAATAGGGGTTGGGGGGACACAGCAGCTATGGACCGGAGGTGGTGTTGTGCAATAAGTATCAACACAGTTGTTTTTCTAGGTGTAATTGTGGTTTAAAAGCTGTGTGTACTACAGTATCTACTGTTTGGTTCTAGGACCCTCATGGATACCAATGCTACTCCTGCGGAGTGTAGTGGAGTCTCCTTCTTTGGAGGTCTTCAAGCAGAGGCTGGATGGCCATCTGTCGGGGATGCTTTGATTGTGATTTCCTGCATGGCAGAATGGGGTTGGACTGGATGGCCCTTGTGGTCTCTTCCAACTCTACGATTCTATGATTCTAAGTCCTATTAGATACAATGGCAAGAAGCTAGAATGGTGTAGTGGTTTGAACATTGGACTACGACTCGATTCCTGTTTGGCCACGAAACCCAGTGGGTAACCTTGGGCCAGTCACTATCTCGGTTTCCTTTCTCCCGATAGGAAAACAGACAAGCACACAACAGGTCTCTCCTTTGCAATAAAAAAACTCCAGACCTTCTACCATTCTCTGGGAGCTGCATTTCTTGTGTCAACATCCAAACCCACGCATCTATGGGCGCATCCGCGCTGCAGAAATAATCCACTCCGACACTGCTTTAACTGCCATGGCTCAGTGCTGTGCCATGCGGGGAACCGTAGTTTGTCGTGGCGCCAGAGTTGCGCCGGATTATTTCTGCGGCGCGGATGCAGCCCAGTAGTGTGCGCTATACGGCTCTGCACATCTCAGAGCGTTTCGGTGGTTTCCTCTTTCTGCTTCGTCCGTGCTGTAAAATGACATTTAAAAAACCTCTGCGACCTCCAGGGAAATCAGAGGTATGATAGCAGAGAGCGAGAGGGAGATAAGCGGAGCAGAGATGGGGGAAGGAGCAGGGAAACGCTGCCTCCTAACTCCTGGCGTCTTAAGCCTGCCTGGCTTTAGATAAGTAACTCTCCCCAATGCTTTGTCGGGGAGGAGGGAAAAAAGGGTTGCAGTTGTTGCTTAGTGACTAGCTTGTGCCAGTCTCAAGCAAGGTGCTCTATAACCATAAAAGAGGATGAGCGTCTTGTCTGCCAGAGCCACAGGTACACCATCGACAAAACCTACACATATGCTTGCAAAGGAAGCGTGCGTTTTAGGGTTATTTGGGTTTTTTAAAAACAGCGGTTTAATCTTAATGAATTTCAAAGTGCCCCCGAGTCTTCAGTCCGCAGTACGGCTTTCAGTCGCTATGGCTCAATGTGATCGGATTCTGGGAAATGTAGCCTTGGGAGCCATTCTACAGCACTGAGCCATGGCTGTCCTAGTCTAACGCTAAAAGAACCCTACACCACTCTCTACCTCGACCAAAATCCCGCCCTTGCTCCCATGTATTAGAGGCGTTTTCATCATTCCCTCGGAACAAATCTTGCCAAGAAACCCCCTACGTTAGGGTCGCCTTAGAGTCACCAGATGTGAGAAATGTCTTGGAGGCACACAAAAACAAGTACTGCATGGATTTGTTTTTAAAAAGCCCTTCCTTGTTCAAACTTGAGAGGTTCCCAGAAGCCAGGTGCAGCCGTTTCGAACGGCTGGGGGCTTGGCAACTGCAGAAACTCAGCTGATTCAATCAAATAGAAATGGATTGATACCGAAAGGCAGGCATTTCAAAGAGAGAGAGAGAGGGAGGATGCCTGCGAATATGAGCCAGCCTGCTAGGAATTGCTCCTTTCCCCCATTTCCTAGGCCTCATAAATTCCGAAACAAATTGCTCTGTTTCACGGCACTTACAATTCCCGCCGAAGCAGCCGGCAAAGGCTGTAAATCCCCCGGCAAATACAGATATTTTAGAAAGCTACGTAAGTTCCGCTGGCTTCTACCGGTGGGATCAGCGGTGCCTCTTTCAGCGCAAGCCAGTTTCCCTCTGTTCTCTTGTAAAACAGAAAACAAAAACTGATGGCTCTGGCCCTCTCCTAGCCATGCAGTTAAACATCCCAGTAATGACTGTTTGTGGCCAAGGACACCTGCAGCAGGCGAACAGGAAAATCTGGAAATCCCAAATTGTTGTGATCATGAGAATGGTGACCAGAGCCTTTGAAACTGTCTAAGTGTGCTGTCACTTTGGAAAGGCAGCAAAGGAGGGATTGAGGAAATACATTTCTCCCTCCATATATGCTAGGGTTAGAGGCACAAGACCCCTGTGAATATGGAAAAACCGCAAATAACAAAAACACTGTGTTTTTACCTGAGAGGACACCTCTCTAGGAATCTCTAAGTCCTCCAGGGGAACTCTTTGGTCAACGTCCGACAGACACTGACCATAGAACTGCGCTGGAGGAGCTACAAAGGCCTAGTAGAGTGTTCTCTCTAGGAATCTCTAGGTCTTTCAGTGCAACTCTGTGGTCAACGTCTGACAGACACTGACCATAGAACTGCGCTGGAGGAGCTACAAAGGCCTAATAGAGTATTCTATCTAGGAATCTCTAGGTCCTCTGGTGCAACTCTGTGGTCAACGTCCGAAAGACACTGACAACAGAACTGCGCTGGAGGAGCTACAAAGGCCTAGTAGACTATTCCCTCTAAGAATCTCTATCTCTTTCAGTGCAGCTTTTAGTTAAAGTTGAGCATAGAGTTGCACTGGAGGACCTAGCTATTCCTAGAGAGAACATATTAACCAAAATCCGTGAATAATCATATCCGCAAATATCAAAGCCGTAAATATGGAGGGATGAGCGTATTTCCATATAGAAGGCAATGCGTTTCTTGGGCAAACTGTAGATTTGCAGCGTCAGAGAAGGGCCACATGCAGCCACACTGATGCAGGCCGCTGGAAAACAAGGCGGTCCTCTTGAAAGCGCTACTTACGGTGTGTGACGCCAGCAAGCGTTTGGTAGAAGGTGGGGGTGTCGCTGTCATCTGTGAGCGTGACGTACACCCCGCCCGACAGCAACCAGCGGGAAAACGTGAAGGCCTCTTTGTTGTGCAACAGCCAGTTTCTGAACTTCTCATAGTTTACCTTTTCACCCTGCAAGAGAAATTAAAAGCACATGTCAAACATATTAAAAACAATCAATGCACACTTTAAAATTCATCATTTAAAAACCATCTGGATATGCCTGCCAAAAGACGTAGGTCTTCTTTGCTGTTTTAAACTCAGATAGTGCATCCAGCTGATGGATCTCCATGAGCAGGTCATTCCACAATTTAGGGGCGGCTAAAGAAAATGTCCTAGTGGATAAAAATGTGGTCTATAAAGCGAGAAGACCCACAGATAGCTGTACGTAGTTCCCCCTTTGCTGGAACTGCCTACCTACTATACTTCTGTATGCACAGGTATTTATAAACTACTTAGACACAAATACAACGATAATAAAACGTACAGCATAAAGCACACATGAAGTGAAAGTACTGTAACTAAGGTGTCCATGAAATGGATGGTAGGTCGGACCTCACAGGGAAGGCTTGCAAAAAAACTGGCATTTCCAAAACCCAAAATTACCGTACTCAAGTGTGTTAAATACTAAAAGGATGAGTATCACACATAGTCGGTGCAATGTGGATAAGTGTGCCCTGCTCTCAAGGGTTGTGACACGGTCCTCAGGAATGTGCTGCACTACCAAGACAGCCCTTCCAGGCAACCTTAAGGGAGAAACAAGTCTATAAGGAAGATATGGGTCTATAAGAGAGATATGGGCCTATAAGGGAGATACAGATCTGCAAGAGGCAGTCCCTCGGGAAAGCAGTTCTTGAGTGGTTTTGAGCTGTATATGCGGATCACAAAACCTGAAACCAGTGCTTCAGATTTAAAGACATCCATTTGCAATGCTGCCCCGGGGCTCTGAAGATGAAGCTGGGGAGAGAAGCAAGCAACAGAAGGAAACTGAGGTTCAGTCCACTATATTTTATACATTGATTTTTTAAAACCAAAACCTTGTGATCCAGCTAATCTGTTGTGAAACCAGCAAAGTCAGTGGCCAGAGAGACTCAGCAGCTCTCAGTGGACTTTGTGGCGAAAAGGTAGAGCTAGGATCACATAGGGAGGCATCACACACCGGAAAGATTCTTGCCCCTTTTGGATAAGAGGCAACAAAATTTGCATCTAAATGGTAGGTTTTGGAAGACAGTGTCAGGATGGGGGGCACTGCAACATCTCCTAATACTGGATCTCAGTCTTAAGTTATAGAGTTAAAAGCATGGCCATTAAAACAACTATAGGCAATACAGCACATTGTGGAAGGCCCTTCTTCTCATGCAATCTATACTGGCTTTGGGGTTCTAGGTAAGGCAACTTTTGCAAGCTTTGTCCCTGAAGTCCACAACTCCAAAGCAGGTGTGCCAACGGCAGCAAAAGAGGCACTATGGAGGCCATGGCAAAAGCGATCCCAAGATGATGCCAGGATTTGTGGGAAACGAAAGAACGCAACCCACTCCATTTGACGGAAGCATCAAATCATTTTCTTGAGTGCGGCACCCAACATCTTTCAGAGCAAAATCCTTCGGGGCCTTTCTCGCCTTAAAAAACTAAGAGCAGCTTGGGTTCTTACTTGGTTCATTGTAATGCATGCATGGCAGTGGACTACCTGAGTTTTATTTTATATGTTCAAAAAAAGAAAACCCTCACAGGCACGCTTCAGCCCACCAGGCCACTTGCTTTTCGAGCACAAGGTCTGCTCCTGCATTCAAAACAACAATAACAACAAGGGGAAAAATATCTTGCCATTCAGAGAGGGCCATCCATGTGCTTTTTCGCCCTTTGGCACAAGGGGGCCGAGTTCCACCGCAGACGTGTGCTTATCAGCGACACACAGCTTAGAAGTGAGGAGGAAAATGTGCCACATACCGAGCCGACCGAGCTGTAATGCGACTGTGACAAGGGTCCTGTGGGCATTTCCGCAGACATATTTTACCACTGAGAAACCTGTACTTTACCCGAGATGAGGTGCGGAGGAAGGAGATATGTATAATGTTAGAGCAATGCTGTGGATGTTAAAGGACTCTTAATAAGGCACTTTCTGACTCTGTTTGCTTAGGATTTTGTGTCTCTGGTGTGGTGCCGGAAACGAAGATCTCATTGTCTTAAGCAACATTAACCTTTTGAGTCAAAAAACCAGGTGGGGAGTGTATCACTCCTTACTTTCTGCTGGAAAAATCAAGCATTCTCTCTCAAGATCCTTTCTTTACTGTTAGAGCAATGGGAGATTTAGATAGCATAAGCCTACACACATTCTGAGTTCTTTAGCCCACGTTCATCCATTTCCTCATCTATTGCTTGCAAAGCATGGTCCCCAATAGTTTGTGTATCTACGCAACTAGACAAAGCGATTTGAGAAACCTCTAAGGTCGGTGGTCATACAAAAACTGCTCCCTTCTCTATCAAATCTTTTCTTTCTTTCCTCTTCTTTGTTGAGAGGGTGCCTGAAAGGTTAAGTTCACTTTGGCTCTTTCTTTTACCTAACCTTTCCTTTAGTTAGTTAGGATGTAGGTATTTTAAGCACATGTACATCCCAAAAGCGATGAGTAAAGTTCTTTAGTTTGTAACTTGAGACTGCTTGCTTGCTTCACTCAAGTGTTCACTCAAGAGATGTTGCATTTGGACCTGGGAGATCCAGGTTCAAGTCCCCGCTAAGGCTTGAAATTCACTGGTGGATCCCAGGCCAGTCACTCTCTCTCAAACTGACCGATCTCGTAAGGATGTCCTAAGAATAAAGTCCAGCAGATGCTGGCTGTTCTTCTATCCCTTGGAGGACAGAGCGATGGCGACTGGAACATGGAGAGAGGACTGCTCACCTGCCACTGGAGCTAAGGCATGATAGAGCTGCGCATGGATGCTCTTTTCTCCCTCAAAGGCCTGAGCAATGGCAATAAGGATCCAGGTAGAGGCTCTTTCACTAGCCAATGGGCCAAGGCACAATGAAGCTGTGCCTGGCTGCTTTTCTCTTCCTCAGAGGGCACAGAAGTGGCAAATGCAATGAATGAAGGGTCTCTCACCTGCCACTGATTCCTTTTCTCCCTCTCTGAGGCTAGACCAATGGCAACTAGCATGCCGGGAGGGTTTCCAGATGCTGTTAGGCCACAAAGCCAGCATTACCAATGGTGAAGCATGAGGGGAACTGCAGCCCAAAACCATCAGGAGGGCTCCGCGCCACCGACTCGTGCTCCAGAGGGATGCTTGCAGGCCTATTTATCATTCTTGCTATCAGCAACCTGCCTGTATGAATCGATTACGCCGGAGAAATTCTTCAGCAGCGGGCTTGCAAAACGGCGCGCGCGGCACGACGAACCCTTTGGTAAATACGGTGCTCTGCGAGCTCGGAATTAATGGCGCTTGGATATTACTTTTATTGACTCGCTGAGCGGTACTCTTTCAAAGGCGTTTCTTTGCGCGGCGGTTAATCTCACAGCAGGGCTGGAGTTCAAACAGTCCCCGTCTTTGCTTTGTTCCAAATTAATCCCTCTTTCATTATGCATTACATGGCTGGGGCTCACGGTCCCCCATCTGAAAAAATAGGGGGTTCCTCTCAGGGAAGGCAAGGGAATTCAAAAAGTCCCATGTAGTCCATGCATGGCAAAAGAGGCACGCACCACCATTTTGTTCACAAATGGACAGGTTTTTCATCCTGAGTCTACGAAAGCTCATGCTACCAGGTCCTGTCTTTCAGTTCGTCTCAAAGGTGACTCAAGATCCCTTTGCGTACTGGTCCTCCGAGTGTTTTGGACTTCAACTCCCAGAAGCCCCAGCCAGCCTGGCCACCTGTCAGGAATTCTGGGAGCCAAAGTCCAAAACATCTGGACGACTAAAGTTTGGCCTAGGAAGGTGGGTATGTTTAGTTTGGAGAAGAGAGGTGGCATCTAAAAAGAGACTTAGCCTTCTACAAATATCTGGAAGGTTGTCATCTATAAGATGGAGCCAGCTTGTTTTCTTCTGCCTTAGAGATCAGAACACAAATGAATGGATTCCTATTGCAAGAAATGAGATTCCACCGAAACATTAGGATGAGCTTCTTTACTGGAAGAGCCGTTCCCTAATGGAACAGACTGCCTTGGAGAGCAGTGGACTCTCCATCTTTGGTGTACTTTAAACAGAGATTGTATGGATATGTGTGGCAGGGGGCTGGATTGGATGGACCTTGTGGGTCCTTTTCAGTTCCATGAGTCTAAATTCTGCCAGCATTCCTGTGTATCAGGTAACCTTGTCCCAGATATTCAAGAGGAGGTACAGCGACTGAATGCAGAGTCAAAGCTTAGGAGACTCTTGTAGCAATGAGGACTAGGAATAAATTCCCATTCAAACAACAGGGAGAGGCAGTTTTCTCTCCCCTGAGCTTTTGATCCACAATATCCTGATCTTTATCAAGCGCTGGCTGTGTTCACTGAAAATGATTTGCTAATGGTTCATTTATTTTCAAGCTTTGAAAACCATCTTGGAAAGCAGGTTTAGAAACACCAGACATGAAACCAAAGCCACCGTTCTAAGGAAGCAGGATTCTGCAGCCAGAGCCACCGCCTGCGTTTCCCCCAGATCCTTAGGGAATCGCAGCCTTCACAAACAGCCCTTTTTGCCTGTTGAGCTTCCCAGTGAATCAATACATCCAGGGGAGTGGAAGCCTGAATGCGGCACTCGCAGTCTGCTCTTTGCAAGATGTTGAGCGACAAACAGAGAGGCACCGTTCCAATCATCTGCTCATTTCAAGCCTGCTGATGTGAATAAAGATACGGTGGGGGGAACGACGACAACAACAACCCCAAAAAATCCCTGCCGGCAAAGTGGCACTAACTGTTCTTCCCAAAGCATCTCCTAATGGCCTATTTGGCTGCGTAGGTGAAAGCGCTCCCGATCGGCGTTCACAACAACAAGGCGGCCGATTAGGCTTAGGCTACGCGGGGAGCAACAGGCAGCGTGTAAGATATTAAAATGCTCACTCTTGTCTCAATGGCTTGCCAGGGACTCTCCGCTACTGCCGTGAGTGGGAAGAATTTTAATGAGACCTAGCCTTTAAGCCGGCAAGTAAAAGGCAACAACTTGTGAATGCAAGGATTTTGTGCTTCTATCCAAGCTGCGGTGCTCCGGATGTCTTCATGTCCCCTGTCGAAAAAGATGGGGGGATTCTCTCCTTTCCGAGGTTAAAGGGGTGGTGGATTTGGGAAGAAGAGGATCTGAAAGCCTCACAAAGGACCCAAACTGGTACTGCTGGGGTTTGGTTCCAGGATTCCTCATGGATACCAAAACCCATGGATGTTCAAGTCCCATGATATATAGTGGCATAGTACAATGGTGCCCTTCATATAAAATGGCAACATCAAGGTTTGCTTTTTGGAATTTATTGGAATTTATTATTTTGGGGGAATATTTTGAATCCATGGATTAAAAAATCCATGGTTATGGAGGACCAGCTGTACCACCATTCAATCTGCTCCCTCTCCTTATGGCTAGTAGACACCCAACAGTCTTTAACATCACAATAACACACTTCTTTTTCAACCCTATAATGAACAGCATAAACACATTCTTTCCCCAATACTATAAGGAGTGATAGGATTGAATTAATTTTTAAAGTAACTTCCCAAACTCGACTCACTTCTTCATCCCTGCAATCCTGGCAGCCCAAACATAGGACAGCATAGTCCTACTAAGTCTTCAATCTCTTCTGAGGCTCTCCGTTTAATAAATGCAGACTTCCAAAACATCTTTGCCTACATATAATGGACACCAGCTATCGAACAGAAATTACATTTTGATACTGCTTTATTGCAATGTGGCTGATGTATTTCGCTTTCCCATTGTAAGCTGCCTTGGAAGGAAGACGCCATTTCCAAAAGGTATCCTCTCTCCCCCACTTTCGGTACAAAAGAAAAGGAGGACGTACCTCTGAGAAGCACTGCTTGAGGGACTCTGGGACCTTCCCATCAACCATATGAAGCATCCTCTCCATCTCTTCCCGGACGACATAGCTCCCAGATTCAGAGAACAAGCTGAAAATGTCTAGGTGCAAAAGAACATGAGCAACTGGTTAGAACGGGACACCTTTAAACCATAGCAGCGTAACAGATCAGTTGCTGCCAACTACTTTATACAGCCTTTCATCTGGGAATAAGCCTATCTCTTTTGCAAAGTCCTTTACTAAGCAGCTAGCAAGAGCAACTATGTAGTTGAAATGTCCTACAGACTGAGTCTCCCTTATCCAGAATATCCGAAATACTCCAAAATCCAAAACTGCCCACATGAGATCATGACACTTTTGTTTTCTGATGGTTCAGTGTACAAAAACTTTGTTTCATGCACAACATTATTGAAAATATGTATACAATTACCTTCAGGCTATGTGTATAAGGCGTATGTGAAACACATGAATTTCATGTTCAGACTCTGGAGATCAGGGTTCAAACCTCTGCTCAGCCATGGGCAAATCACACTCTCTTGGCCTCAGAGGAAGGCAAGGGCAAACCCCACCTGAACTAATCTTCCCAACAAAACACTGTGACAGAGTTGCCTTAGGGTTGCTAGGAGTGAGAAAGGACTTGAAGACAAAACAACAAAGAGTATTTTAATGTGTTTTTTAAAAAAGTCTTTATCTATGGCCTGTTACAGACTGCCAAAATAAAGCTGCTTCGGGTCTCTTTGGAGGTATGCTATTTAAATGATGCATGGGTCCTAAAAGTCCGGAGGTTGCGCCAAAGCCACACTCCATTCCTAAGCATTGGAGTGCAGCTTTGGTGCAGCTTCCAGATTCTTAGGATGCATGCATCATTTAAACAGCATAACTCCAAAGAGACCCGAAGCAGCTTTATTTTGGCAGTCCGTAAAAGGCCTATGCATTCTTTGCAATGTTTTTACCTGTTGTGCATGGCCTCAGGGACCCTACTGTGCTGGAAAGTGATGTGTAAATACTTCCAATGCATATGTATGTGCATATCGATTGTACTTACATTTCGTTTTCTCCTCATCTCGACCCCTTGTCAGGAGGACTAAGCCCACTATCAGGTTATTGAAATGTAGTCCTTTGGACGTGCCGCCAAAAGAGCAATAGATGACCTGGAAGTTCAAAAAAATGGAATGAAAAATCAAAATCTTTGTGCTTCGGCACTCTTAATTTAAGATTATACTCTTGCCCTCCTGAACTGACACCTGTAATAATGAAGGTAGGTAAGTCTATACTAGTGAAGTCAGGCAAGGCTGCATCCTTTTCAGCCATCTGTTCAACCTGTATGCAGACAATATTATAAGAAGAGCAGGCTTGGACACTGGAAGAGTGAAGATAGGAGGAAGGATCATCAGCTGCCTAAGATGACCCCAGACTACTCTTAGAGTGGGTTTTGCCATTGACATCCTCCGAGGTGGAGAAAGTGTAACTTACCCACGGTAACCCAATGGGTTTAGGTGGCTGAGTCAGTATTCAAATCCTGGTCTGCAGAGTGATAGTCCACTGCTCAAACCACTACATCACGCTGTCTCCCATATATATATATTCATGGCTCTTGAGGGCCACCAAAACAACCCTGTAGTCCATAGTTTGTCCAATCCTGGACTAGATCTTTGCACAGAGTTTTGACAAGTACAACCACATCCTGCTTGTGAAGCCACACAAATGTTATGCTTTATCACACGTAGCTTGGTTCTTATTTTATGGGGCCAACCAGAAAAAATACTTGGTTATCCTTGGCGGCACAGTCTGAAGGGGGTGACTTGGGATGGTTCACAATGTCTGAGCGAACACTGGAGCAACACCCAGAGATGCCGCAGCCTGGCAGCACCTCCATGGATGCCACGTCGGCCACAACATCAACTACCTGGTCAGGGCACGGTGCCCATTCTTAACTGGCAGGTGAGAAGGAGCTGCCCCCTTTCCAGGCATTATGACTCATTTGTCCTCAATAGACACACATATGGTATCATATTACTTATCAGCTACTGTTCAGGTTGAACTGCTAGGTGATTATTTATGGGTCTGATAGTCATGCGACCAAGATGTAGAAATTGTCTTTCCTGGTTTTTTAAAATAGCTCAGGCTACCCTTCTTCTCCATAAGGAAAAACCAGAAATGGAGCTGTTTTCAGGCGCACATGAATATCTCATAGGGAGGGGTGGAGGGTGGGGTGAATCCAAAAAGGTGTAAAAAATGGGCTTCTCAAACGTCATGAAATTGATGAGAAGAATCCTGGGAGAGAAGAATCGCCAGTTTGAGAACTATTCCATGCCAAATTTACTCATTGTTGTTTTGCATGGAAGACAGCATGTTCTGCACAGTAACTATTTCTAGGCTGAACATATTAGTATGAAAGGTTTTTTTATTAATCGCAGAATTAATTGATCTGGTGGCAGCAAAAAAAATTTCCAAATATCTGTAGAATGTGACAACATGGCTGATAGGAACAGCGCAGTGTTTGGGGTTTGGTTTGGGTTTTTTAAGATGTTGAGACGTCCCAAGCCACTGGCTAGCTGTGACTACGCATGGGGAAAAATGCAAGGAATGATCATGTGGTGGAAATGTGATTGCCATCAGTCCCTGTGATGGAGCAATGTGGCTCCGTGAGCGGCAAACAGTGAAGTCTTTCAAGACATGTCCACGTGCTCAAATACAAACATCAGGCACCAGGATGCCTCTTGTTCCTGGCTTTAGGTTTTTCAGTGCACACACATCCACATTTCTTTTATACAACTGACAGGCTGTCCTATAGTTGGAGTTATCTAGGCAACCTGGGCTCTCTACAATCGGCCTTCCAGATGTTTTTGACTTCCACTCCCAGAATCCCTGGCCGTGGTGGATGGGGGGGGATTATTGTTTTCAGCAAGGAATACAGGTTTAACTCCGTTAACTAAGTAGATGTGTTGACTTGAAGGAACACAACAACAAATGGACAAGGCCTAGTATATCCCAGCCAGCATGGTGCTATAGGATTCTGAGAGTTGCAACCTAACAGGTAACTTTTCCAAGCTCTGAAATACAAGTCCCATCTCTGCTGATTATTGGCAACAGTGGATGGGACTTGTGGAGTTCAGAGTACAAACCATCTAGGAAAATATGAGGTTGGGGAAGGATGTCATATGGAGTGTCGTCCCCCAGCTGGAGGATACTTCAAGAGCAGTGTGCATGTTTTGCTACTCAAGCACAATATGGATGCTATACTTCCTTTCCAGTCCTGTTTTTGTTCCCAACGCTGCTGGGTTGTCATTTTGAATGTCATTGTATAGGGTTGTCTCCCGCTTCCGCTGCAGTTGCTTGAATACGCTCCTGCATATTCCACCTTGGCATGGGAGCAATCTGCAGCCTCACCTCAACATGGAGACGGTGTCCCTTGCGCTCTGAAAAGCAGCCGAGCATTCGTTCCCGCTCTACGGGAGATCTATTAAGATCTGTCTGCACCGAGGAAGAAAAAGCTGACTCTTAAAACAAATCTGCTTGCGTTGCAATTCAACGTGGCTGCCACGTTCCGGGAAAGGAAGGGTGCGCCCATCTGTAAAGCTGCGGCATCCCTTTCGGAGCGGTAACTGTCAGGTTATTTGCCTCTTGGATGCTGTGAGAAGCTACTTCCCTAATGGTTCGTAAGAGCCAGGCAGGTAGGAGGTTGCCCGCTACGTCTCTGCATGACGCTTTGCCCTTTGGCTCACCTGCCAAGTCAACCTCTATTGATAGCGGGCCATTATGCCATATTTCTATATGGGCACATTCAACTCCTCTCAAAGCAGAGGCCTTGGCAAAATGCTCTATCCTTGGTCCCTCTCAATCAACAGGTCTAGAAACTTGATTTGTTTTTCAAGACGCCTGACACTAGACTGAACATGGAGCTGAACATTACATGCTGCCCCTCACTGTGTCCAACTCTGCGTGGACGCCCATACTTATACTTTTTTCCTTATACAGTACATCTTCACAACAACATCTGCAAGAGATGCAAGCAGATCTATCAATAATGGCTTTTCAAGACACAGGAGGGGAAAAATCATTATTCCATTTCATTTGAGATAAATAGGCTGCGCTCCATTCCGACTTCACTTAATGGGAGATGCGCAGGTACCTAATCATTCATACCAGAAAAATCAATAGCCGTATATATCACCAAGGGCCTCCAGGTTGAAATGGCTTTCTAAAAAAATTGTACAGTACCAAATGTCTCCCATTTTCTGAGCCCTTGTTAGACACCGCCTGTTCCTTCAATCTCTTCTATAACCATGAGGGTTTGCAGTTTGCTTTCGAGTCAACACACAACTGGAGAGAGTCTACGAAAGGTTTGAGCCTTGCTGGAACATTTGGTGACACAAATGCAAAACCTCGCCTGGATATCAGAAATAAAATCAGTTTGTACAGGAACAAAACCTGGCATTTCCAGAGGTTCTTTTAACTGTCTGGAAGCAGCCTTTGAAAGTCATCTGTTTTTCTCCTTGCTCTGTTTGGCTAATCCTATTTCCCACCATTAATTTCCACTTATCCTCCTCCTCGCTGTCTCACCGCCTTCTTTAATCTTCATTCCCCTGTTCTGTCTGCTATATTGTCTCAACGTCCATCGCTCCATTCCTTGGACAAAGCCACCTCGGCCTGTCAGTTCATTCAGCCATGATGTTACTCCCATATTGTGGCTAATGAAAACCTATAGATATTGAGCCATTGTTCCTGGAGTGAGCTGCATGCAAGACGGTCAGTTAGCACCCGCCAATGTCTCAGGGGGCAAAAAACATTAAATTACCTCTGCAACCTTTGGAGGAACTCCATCGCCAAGTACATCCCGGACGAAGCACTGCTGGCTCATGTAACAGGAGAGACCGCAGGTCCTCTTGAAGGCATCTTTCAACCGTTTCAGTTCTAGGTCTGTAACTGGATTGAAGAGAGAGAGAGAGAAAGAAGGAGGTTACATATATTGTAGTCCTGAAACTTGCACAGCGAAAAAACAACAACACTACCCAGGCTTGCCTTCTTCGCTAAAGTCGTTGGGACAGGATATTGAAAGCTTATGATATTATGAAAGCTCTCTCCAGGGCCTCAAATGCACCAGAAGGAGCATTTTTTGGCTAGGGGTGCAGCCCTCTGGGGTGCCCACCTAGCTTTCCAAAGTTGCCCATCTATGTTCTAAATGAAGGGCTGGTTCAGATGCCATCCCAAGAAGTTCTCCATTACGGTGCAAGATCATAGATCCATCCAACATTGTACTTATTTTGACTATTTTTGAACGGTGAGGTTCTTCTTGTCATCTTTTTACCTAGAGATGCTAGTCCTTGTAAGGTGGGTTCCCGTGTTTCCGACTTACCACTCTTGGAAGCAGCAGCCGACGAAATCCGGGAAGGGGAACATTTACAATCGGAGATCGCGTTACATATCCTAGCGTTACAAAACATTATGATAGGCGGAGGGGTGGGCAACAAGGTTTTCAACGGAAGCCACTGATATGAAGCAAGCCCCATGGAAATCAAAGGGAACTGCATCCCACTGATTTCCCCGGGACACAACCACAATCCCAAGATAGCACCCACTGATTCCAATCCTGAACCAGAAGGTCTTTTTAAATGCACACCAAGGGATGTAAAGGCAAACGCATCCAAGCCAGCAACAAGCCTCCAGGCATCAGGCACATTTATGAAAATTATATGCACGCTGCATCTATTTCGGAAGAAAGTAAGAACAAAATTAATTCAGATGTATCCCCCTCCGGCTTGTAGTCCATTTCCAAACACTGACCTTCAGTGCTGAATTAGCTGCCCACCCCTGAGCTATTGCGGCAGAGAAGGTCTTCCGCTCCCTGGATTGAGCCTCTTACAACAAATTAAAAATTGAAGCTTCATAAATATTGTCACGGGTGGGGAGATGCAAGCTTCCTCCTGTCATAACCGTCTTCCGCGTCTCTCATTCTGCCACCCTTGAGGTTGGGGAAATGGCAGTTCAGACGGTACACTGCTAAGTTTTTTGTGGGTTTTTCGGGCTACGTGGCCATGTTCTAGCAGAGTTTCTTTCTGACGTTTCGCCAGCATCTGTGGTTCAGATTCTCTGAAGATGCCAGCCACAGATGCTGGCGAAACGTCAGAAAGAAACTCTGCTAGAACATGGCCACATAGCCTGAAAAATCCACAAAAAACTATGGATGCCGGCCATGAAAACCTTCGACTTTACATCGGTACACTGCTTGCTTTTGCAAGACTGTTTCCGACCCACAGTGGGAAAATCGCAAGTCCCGGGGACAAACTCTAATCTCTATACCCAGCTTGCCCATCTGTTGCCAGCAAGTGCACTCTGAAGATCATGCCTACTGACTAACGTTGGTTTGCTTCCAGAAGGCCGGCAGCGTTGCAGGCATCCAAATGTCTGCCTCGGTTCAAAAATACATATTGTGGATTGTACACAAGAGAGGAGCATTCCTTTCTTGGCCACTCACCCTCCCACCCATGGCCACATCTGCCTTAGGCCTGTTACAGACTGCCAAAATAAAGCTGCTTCGGGTCTCTTTGGAGGTATGCTATTTAAATGATGCATGGGTCCTAAGAGTCTGGAGGTTGTGCCAAAGCCACACTGCATTCCTAAGCACTGGAGTGCAGCTTTGGTGCAGCTTCCGGATCCTTAGGATGCATGCATCATTTAAACAGCATACCTCCAAAGAGACCCAAAGCAGCTTTATTTTGGCAGTCTGTAACAGGCCTTAGTCAGGCACAACTAGTGTGCATCTGTGCCATTAGGTCACCTGGCAACTTATGGCAACCCATGAATTCCACAGGGCTTTTTCTTAGACAAGAGTGGCTTTGCCACTTCCTTCCTTTGAAATAGAGCTTGCAGCACTTGGTATTTGCTGGTGCACCATCATGCAGGTGCTAAACAGGACTGACCCTGCTTAGCTTCTAAGATCAGACTAGATTTGGTGCCTTGAGGCCTGTGAGTTCAAAAACAAAGATATGTGACACCAGCTATTTTGATTTAGAAATCTTTCAGCCCAACACAAATAAGAGAAGAGAAACACTGGATCTGGGGGGCTGGCACACATAACTTCACAGTTTTCATCATGCCTTCAGGACCTTTTCAGTGTGGGGCTAAAATGAGGAAGGGGTGGAGTGGAACCCATGGTTGGCACAGAGAGGGTCCTAGGTCTCATCCCTGGCATTTCCAGAACTTTCAAAATGGGAGGTTGGATAGTAGGAGATGGGAAGGATCTGTTTCCGACACCCTAAAGATATGGAGACGCAACTGAAGATGGCTAGGGACCACATTACCACCATTTCGGAGACTTTGGAAGATTGCATCTCCTAAAGCACTCACTCCGACACACACAAAAATCAAACCTTTTTTTGCCTCCAATGCTTTCTAGGGAGCATGGGGATATTCTCACTATGTTTGGGGTCCTCCTGAGCCCTTAGTGGGCATTTTATACAAACCTGTACCAAAATCTGTGTTGAACTCGGGGGGAGGCAGGGGACTTCCAAAAGCTTTTCCGGAACCTAAATTGGTTCTTGGGGGGGGGGTCCTTTCCCTCAATGCCCTTTTTAAAAGAAAGAAAATATATTCTAGATACCTTACATTGTCCTAAAACAGGAGACCTGGGTGTGGAGGAAATTCCAAAGAGGAAACAATCTCTTTGCTTTTAGAGAGGAAATTACCAGGCAATTTCTGTTGCCTCCCTGGTTCAGAAGCCTCCTGCTGATTTATATTCAGAATCTGGAGATATATATAGATATATATATGGACTTGATTTGCATTCAACCCCCTTCTGGCATAAATTTCCTCGCAGACAGCATTTTAATAGGTATGGTGCTTTTGTTTATGCATTCAAAAATGGTACTGATTTTGTTCGGCACTGCAAAGCGTACCTTCGCACATGATTTCATGCTGTGATTTAAAGCCAGTTTTTAACCCGCTTCTACCTCTCTGCTGCGTCCCCGAGGGTTGCAGATGCAAAACATCGGGCAAACAGACCGCTGAGGATTCGTTCACTATAAGAGCTCATGAAAGTACTCCAATGCAAGTCTATTTGGAAAGCGAGATGGGTATGGGAGGTGGAAAGGCCTTAGGGAGAGGATGGAGGTTTATGCTTGGCGGCTGTGGGCTCGGTTGGTTGTTGTTGTTGCGTGTCTTCAAGCTGCCTCCGACTTATGGCAACCCTAAGGCAAACCATTGGATTTTCTTGGCAGGATTTGCCAAGCGTGACTTGCGCTTTATTATAGGAAGAATAGTGATACAACCAGCATGGAGTAGTGGTTTGTATGTTGGACTACAACCCTGGAGACCAGGGTTCGAATCCCAGCTCAGACATGAAACCCACTGGGTGTCTTTCGGCAAGTTACACTCTCTCCGACTCAGAGGAAGGACATGGCAAACTCTCTTTGTGACAAGAAAACTCTGTGATATGTTCACCTTAGGGTCACCATCAGAAACAACTTCAAGGCACACAACAACGGACAAGTTGGAACAGGTTCAGAGAAGGGCAACAAGGACAAGAGGTATGGAGAACAAAACAAATCAGGGAAGGATGAAGGAGTTGGGCACGTTCAGCCTGATCAAGAGAAGACTAAGGAAAACTTCCAAAGGGCTGCCATAGATGTGCAAGCTTGTATTCTGCTCCCCAAAGGGTAGGGCCAAGTCTAATGGTTTTAAGCTATGGGAAAGCAGATTTCAACTCAACATGAGAAGGAACGTCTTGACACTGAGAGCTATTTGGCACTGGAACCAATTGCCTAAAGATGTGGCGGTGTCTTTCCTTGGATGTCTTCTGAAAGAGGCTGGACAGAGCCCAGCTAAAGATGCTCTCACTCAGTGATCCCCAAACTTTGGCCCTCGGGATGTTTGGGGCTTCAACACCCAGAATTCACGACCAACCTGACTTTTGGTGCTTGAAATCCAAAGCATGTGGAAGACCAAAGTTTGGGAACCACTGCCTGAGCTGGAAGTCCTATACTGAGTTGGGGTGGAGGACTTGGTGGCTTATGGGACCCCTTCCAACACCATCATTGTATGAGGCGATGTCCAACAGTGGGATTCCATGGTCAAGCAAGATTTGACCCCTGGTCTCCCAGAGTCCTAGTTCACCCTTTAAACCACTACATCATGCTGGGTCTCTACCTCCTTTGCAACGAAAGAGGGACTTGGTAATCTCAGACATCTCCTCCTTTATTATTCATCTGCATACCTTCCAAGGCCAATCTCTCTCCCCGTTTTTCCACCGTCATACCACAAACTTTGCAGTCATTTAGAAAGCAGCTTAAGCAAAGATTAGCGCCGTGCCACTCCCTTGGTGCTCTCTAGGGAACCCCGGAGCTCAAGTACTTTCTGGCGCTTAATTAAGTTGAAGTCAAAGCCTGCCACCTCAGCTAAAATTCACTATGAATCACCACGATGCTAAAGTATCGCCGGCCGACAATAACCGGCGAAGATCGATGAGCCTTCCAGACGATGGTGCGTGACGGATGGGGCTGGCACAAGCGTACGGATGCAACTGGTGCACCAAGCGTGCCCCCTTGACCAATCGCAAGGTGGTTTTGCTGCCACCATGAAGGTCTCGGTTGGCATCCCGATGGGCACCTTCCTACCTCACACTTCAGCATGGTCAAATGTGCTCAATGGCAGCCACACAATTTCTGGAGTTTCCTTCTTTTTCTGCAGGGAAGAGCAGTGCAACGTAAGCCAAAGGAGTTTGAATTCAAAGGATGGAGGAAACCTATAGGTGCCCATCCCTGGAATAGATGGACAAGGGAAAATTTCTCCATGCTGCAGTAAATGCTCCTCTTCGTTTTCTTCCGCCTTTTTATACCGTTGGCCTTTTCTCAGAGAAGGTGCACACTTTATCATTATTGTTATTATCATTGCAGAGGAATCTTCCAGGGCCTGCTGCTCCTTGTTTAACTTTGGCAAACAGGGCTGCGAAGCAACAGAAGCTGGGTTTGTTTGCTGAATATCCCTGCATCCAGAAAAACTACGTTTGATTTCATTTTTCCCTTGCAGCCGGCAATTCGTTTTCGGGATCCCTTTGGATTTGGGCTGTGATGTTCAGCTTTCCTTTGGGTTCTTTCTCTCGTGGGTTTTGTTTCATTTCCTCCTCTATCCCCACTTTTCCTTGCTCCTCTTTTGCAAGGTGTGAATAGTCCAGCTGGTCAGCTGGGCGTTTCTTCTGTGCTTCTATCAGACTTTCTGCATGTTCAAAAATGGCAAAGCCCAGTAAGTAAATATTGCGCTGGCAAATATGGCCAGGTGCATAACGCCAAAGCAAAAGCAAGGCAGCGCTTTAGGGATGGCTGTACTCTGAAACTAGGCATCTATGAAGCTGCAACCCAACCTCTCCAGGCATTTGAAGGTGGAATAAAAAGAAATGCTTCCTTCCCACCAACAATCCCCCCACTTGATTCTTAGCCAGAATGATTAAAATTAAAATGATCTCAAATTCCCCAACAAATGAGCAGCCCAATCCTGTTATTTAAAGCTTTAAAGCTTTGCAGGTTAGGTACCAATTTTGCAAGGCATAAATTAATCTCCGGTGACTAAATTATCTTCCCTGTAATCAACAGCTCAGCGCTTCGCCCCCAGGAACGTCTGTCCTACTTATATGTGGAAGAATTACTACTTTGGACAGGACACTTTTCCACGTTGGTGGCAGTTGCGAAAAGCCACAACAGTTCTCTGAACGTTTCCATAAGTGTCCGAGGGACCTACAAGGGACAAAATACAAGAGGATGGGAGCCGCTGCACACCAAAAAAGTGTATCATTCACATTTTTAAAGCAAGCAAAAAGCATGAATTTTAACCATCTTCCAAGAAACGGGAAGGGAAAAGCTACTGCAGTGTGTCAGGGATGCTTTGATTGAGATTTCCTGCATGGCAGAATGGGGTTGGACTGGATGGTCCTTGTGGTCTCTTCCAACTCTACAATTCTGTGATTCTATGATTCTACTTCCGGAAATGCAACCCTAACAGATAAGAATGATTTGGGAGAAGGGTCCAGCATTATATTGACAACTAACTAAATAACATCCAAACCCCACCAAACAGCGACACCTTTACTGGGTCAACCCAAACGCACAAAACAGATGGCGCAAGCTTTCAAAGCTCCGCTGGCTTCTTCATGAGGCAAAGGTATTAAAATCATACAATATGTGACGGCTTAGTCATAGGCCTGCATTTTGTCAAGATGTCATTGCTATTGTTGTTCTATTAAAATGAGACAGTAGCAAAGTGGTACAAGGACATGGCTTTGGATGCAGAAGGTCCCAGCATCCCCAGTTAATAATGCATCAGAGGATGGGAAAGATCCTTCTCTATCCAAGTAAGAGAAAGCATGATAGCAGCCCAGACAGAGGAGCAGGAAGCTGCCTTACCGTTTTCCTTTAGTACATGATAGTCAATCTTCTTCTCTCCTTTCACCCACCCCATACTGAGCTCCCTTCTCTATTCATGTATTTAGAGTATTTACATCCCTCCTTTCAACCGCAAAGGCTCCCAGACTGGCTTATAACTCATTAGGCAGTTCCCTGCCCTCGGGCTTACAATCTGAATAATATATAAGACACAAGGGAAAAGGGGATGGTGGGGTGAGAACGGAGGCTGCAATCAAGAAATTAGAAGATTAAGAATGAGAAGGGCAACTGTGAAAGAACTGGACAAGATCCTAAAGTGTAAAGATACACAACTGAGCACTGAAGTTGGAATTGTCCGAGCCACTGTATCACTATACGGACGCGAGAACTGGACAGTGAAGAAAGTGGATAGGAAGAAAAATCAACTCATTTGAGAAGAGTGCTGAGGATACCATGGATGGTCAAGAAGACCAACACAAGGGTCCTAGAACAGGGAGGTCTCCCTGGAAGCCAATATGACCAAGTTGAGAGTGTCATACTTTGGCCACATCATGAGAAGACATGGATCATTAGAAGCCAATTATGTGATGCTGGAAAAGAGTGCGGAGGGTACCATGAATGGTCAAGAAGACCAACACAAGGGTCCTAGAACAGATTGAGCAAGACGTCTCCCTGGAAGCCAGGATGACCAAGTTGAGAGTGTCGTACTTTGGCCACATCATGAGAAAACATGGATTATTAGAAGACAATTATGTGATGCTGGAAAAGAGTGCTGAGGGTACCATGGATGGTCAAGAAGACCAACACAAGGGTCCTAGAACAGATTGAGCAAGACGTCTCCCTGGAAGCCAGGATGACCAAGTTGAGAGTGTCGTACTTTGGCCACATCATGAGAAAACATGGATTATTAGAAGACAATTATGTGATGCTGGAAAAGAGTGCTGAGGGTACCATGGATGGTCAAGAAGACCAACACAAGGGTCCTAGAACAGATTGAGCAAGACGTCTCCCTGGAAGCCAGGATGACCAAGTTGAGAGTGTCGTACTTTGGCCACATCATGAGAAGACATGGATCATTAGAAGCCAATGATGTGATGCTGGAAAAGAGTGCTGAGTGTACCATGGATGGTCAAGAAGACCAACACAAGGGTCCTAGAACAGATTGAGCAAGACGTCTCCCTGGAAGCCAGGATGACCAAGTTGAGAGTGTCGTGCTTTGGCCACATCATGAGAAAACATGGATCATTAGGAGACGGTGATAGGAAAGGTGAAGGGAACTCTTTGAGATGTGGTGCTGGAGAAGAGCACTGAGGACACCATGGATGGTCAAGAAGACAAACACAAGGATCCTAGAACAGATCAAGCCTGACCTCTTCCTGGAAGCCAAAATGACTAAGTTGAGAGTGTCGTACTTTGGCCACATCATGAGAAGACACAGATCATTAGAAGACAATGATGTGCTGCTGGAAAAGAGTGCTGAGGGCACCATGGACTGTCAAGGAGACAAACAAATGGGTCTTCAAACAGATGAAGCCGAAACTCTCGCTGGAAGCCAAGATGATCAACATCAACCTCTAACTGGGATCATCAATAGGCTTAAGTGACCTTAGCCTGCTGCTATTTTCATCTCCCAGCCCCACTTACCTACAGAAGGAGCTAATACCAACCTACAAAGAGGTCGAGAGGTTTAAATGTTAAGTATTACTGTTGCTCTACTGGCACAAGCACACTGTCCTTTACATATTTCAGTTTTCAGCTGGGTTTTTATCATGGGTTTTTCTCGGCGAGACTTTTTCAGAGGAAGTTTGGTCGGATCCGAACCCCGGTCTCCCAAAGTCCTATAGTTGTGTTTTTTGGGAGGGGCAGATCTATTCCAAAGGTGTTTGCCATTACCTTCCTCGGAGGCTGAGCCCAAAATCACCTAATGGGTTTCCTTGGCTGAGCGGGGATCCGAACCCTGGTCTCCTGGAGTCCAAGTCCAACATTCAAACCACTACACCACATTGGCGCTTGACATATGTATCCTCACTGTGCTTACGAAAACAAGTACTGAAAGATATTCCAATCTCACCCAAAATTTCACCCCCCCCTGAAAACCCCCACTCATTTCTCCCTCAACATGTGCCAAACAACCAGAAATTTGCTTACCAACCTCACAGGGCTGTTGTGAGGATGAAATGGGCAAGAGGAGAGCCAAGTATGCTGCTCTGATACTGGGAGAAAGGGAAGCTCTAATGCAAATAATACATTTAAAAACGCCATTAATCCAGCACTGATCAGCGGAGCAAACGCACACAGCTTTTCAGCCATCTTTCCTCCTGGTGCCCATGTTTTATACACTCACTTTCCTTCCGTAATCTCAGAAGTGGAAACTTTAAAGGGAATTCCACTTACATCAGCAAGACAGCTTTTGGTGGAGAGAGACTCCGGGGCAAAGAGCAGAGAGGTTACTGAGTTTTACAGCATTTTCCGGGTTAATAGGTTTGCAAGACAGAGAACCAAGGGAAGCAGTTCTATGAATGAAATGGACTTAATCCTACCTCTTAACCAGAATCAAGAGACGAATGTCATACCAAAGAAGGAGGGAGCTTGTTTTCTGCTGCTCCGGAGATTAAGACACGGAGCAATGGGTTCAAAATGCAGGAAAAGAAAGATGCCGCCTTGGAGAGTGGTAGAGTCTCCTTCTTTGGAGGTTTGTCAACTGAGGCTGGATGGACATCTGCCGGGAGTGTGTTGATGGTATATTCCTGCGTGACAGATTGGATGAACCTTGGGGTTTCTTCCAACCCTATGAGCCTATAATTCCTTCTTTGGAGGCTTTGAAACAGAGGCTCGATGTGCTTGGATAGCATCTTTCTGCATGGTAAAAACGGGTTGCATTGGATGATCCTTGGAGTCCCTTGCAACTCATCTATGCTTCTATGATTCCCATCCCTTTTCAAATTTAGTGAGAACAGACAGTTGTGTTGAGAGGTTCCTCCACCTGAACTTCACAACACAACTGATCCCGCAGAAGCAAGTTCGGTAACAACCAAATCCATTTCTAAGATGGTTCCGAAAAGCATCCAGACAATTCGATGCGCGTCCGTACCATGCGAACAGCCGCAAATCTAACCGCCTTTGGTGTGTTTGAAGGAGCTCACGGCAACCAGGAACCAATTTTTGGTTACAGAAGCTGGTTCTCTCTCCCTTTTCGGCCACGCACGACGACAACAACAACAGGTACGTGGGCGGGCGGGCTATTAAAAGACTTTTAGGAAGCCGCGCGAATGTCTCCGCAACGCTGATTTCTAAATCTATGGATTCTCAGGAAACTCAAAGTAATTCTCTGGCTGCTATTTTCAGAGGGAATCCAAAACGTTCCCCTTTCTGTTTTTCTTTCTCTTTCAACTGAGAGAAGCGAAGAAAGTTAGCAACGTGGCCCAGGCACAGCTTGTCTCCACTTTGGACAAAGAGAAAAGCCTTTGCAAAGGCAGACTAAAGATGAGGAAAGGACACATACAAGCAAACGGAGGCAAACAGAGGAGAGAAGGCAGGAAATGAAGCAAGCATGGAGTGGGACTCAACGCACTCATCCCCTTTATCCTCAGACTTCTTCATTTGCGTCTAACTAAATCCAAAGAGCCTTCCCTTCCCGTCGACTCGGGCAAAAGCAAACCGCTGCAGCCCCTCCTAGCTTGTACCTTCTTGCTCTTTTGTAACGTCTGCAGCCTTGAAGGCGCTCCAACATTGCTTGGCCACGCATGTCCCAATGAGGTGTGGCACCACCGGGCCGTCCCAGGATTTCCTGCCGGTGCGGCTTGAGGCTATAAATGTACTTTTGCTGGCTTTGGGATGACAAATGCAACTTGACAGTTGCCCCATTCCAGTCTGCGGATCCTGCAAGGACAGGCCTCCAAACTAGGCTGTAAAACGGTCAAAGCCTGCAATGCAAAAGACGCTGGGAAGCAAAGAGTCCCGCGTAAAAGCCACGCAAGACCTATGGCAGCTTTAAAAACACTTTTGCTTTACTAGTGATTTCCACTACCCTGGTGATCCTCTGGGAAGTTGGTTGCCATTAGTATTATCCATATCATTACTATCATTATTATTATGAACCTCCTCCTCTTCCTTCTCCAGCAAAGCAACCAAATAGAAGTAGCAATGCAAAAGACGGTACCTTTGCAACCCACAATCCTACAAAAGTAAGCTTAGTCCCCTCTTCCAAAGAAATTTTCTACAAGGGGTGACACTTTATACTCAAGCAAAGGATTTTATTTTCAAAGGGGGAATTTGTATGAGTCCCTTTTCAGATTAAGCACCTTTAAAAATAAACTCCGACCCGGTACAGGCGTTTTTACAAAATGTCCGGCATAACAGAAACAGCATCTATTTCTAGATTAAAAACACCGCAAGCACAGACCAAGTTAAAAGTGCTTCCTCTATGAAAAGGAATCATGGAAAGTACAGAACGTACTTGACTTCTAAAACCATAAGCCACAGGTAAGACAGAGTAATGTTATACGATTATCCCTGGAGGTTTTCATTTGGGATCTTGGCTCTATCAAGTTGACTCAGGAGCCAGAAGCCAGGTAATGTCAATCTGGTTTTCACAAGTGGACTACGGCTCTGGAAACCAGGGTTGGCCATGGGTGACCTTAGGCAAGTCCTACTCTTTCAGCCTCAGACGGAGGCAAAGGCAAACCCCATCTGAACAAATCTTGCCGAGAAAACCCTATGACAGTGCCACCTTAGGGTCGCCGTAAGTCAGAAACAACTTGAAAGCTACACAATGACAGCAAGATGTCAACTTATGGCAACCCTACGAATGAGAGCCCTCCACGTTCCTCTGTTCCCAACAGCCCTGCTCAGGTCTTGCAAACTCAGGGCAACCTTTTGTGGCTCCCTTGATGGAGTCTATCCACCTGTAATGCAATCTTCCTCTTTTCCTATTGCCTTCTTCCTTCCTAAGCGCTGTTGATCTTTCTAGTGAGCCATGCCTTCGCATGAGATGCCCAAACTACAATGGGCAGGACTCCAAAGAAACGGTGGCCTGGATGCTTGGATGGGATTATGCAGATTCACGTCCTGTTGTGTTCAATGGTTATCCCTTTCCAAACAAGTGACCTAAATCCAGTTAGGTGTGTGGGTGCGTATGTACGTTCCTTCCTAAAGCGGCTTCCCTGATGGAGTCTATCCATCTGGAATACAATCTCCTTCTCTTCTTACTGCCTTACCAAGCATTATTGTCTTTTCTAAAGAGTCCTGAGTTCTCATGATACGGCCAAAGTACGACAGTTTAATCCTCTTGGTTTCTAGGGGGAGAGTTCAGGCTTGACTTGCTCCTGGATCCATCTACTTGTCGTTTTGTCGGTCCTCAATCTCCGCAGAACTCTCTTCCGGCACCGTATTTCAAATGAGCCGATTCTCTTCCGACCAGCTTTCTGCACCATTCAGGTTTCACAAGCATAGACATATGGAAATATAAAAGACGATGGCATGGACAAACCTCATCAGCAAAATGTCATTTTAACTTCCCTTATTAAACTTTCCCTTATTCAGAAGCGGAACCAGACCGGGGAGGTTGCAAACCCAATACGAAACCTCAAGTACACTCCAAGGAAGTGAAATCCCTGACATACTATTTGAAGGTTTTCTGCCCAGCAGGCCAATATTGAGTAACTTACATTTTGTCTTTATTTGAAGGCCCAACTTCCTTACAGGAAGAAACATGGGAATAAATACGACGGCCAGAGAGGGGAAGTCACGCCTTACAGTCATTCATTCTGCCAAGGGCAAATAATGATGCTTTCTGGCCAAACAAGCTTGCCAGACCTCACCACTCCAGTGGCCTTGTGACATTGCAAGGACTTGCCAATAAAACCGGCTGGGCGTTTGCAAAGCTGCCTTCAAAGACGCATATCAAAGACAGATCTGTTGTTGTGCGCCTTCAAGTCGTTTCCGACTTATGGTGATCCTAAGGTGACCCTATCCCTGGGGTTTTCTGGGCAGCATTTGTTCATAGGTTTGCCACTGCCTTCCCCTGAGGCTGAGAGCTGCCCAAGTCACTCAATGGGTTTACATTGGATATGCGTACACATACATAAATGCTTGTATGTGTGTATGTGCAATCATTGTCGCCTTTTTTCTTTTTGCACAATACAGTTCTCTTCCGGTTTACTGTAACTTCGGTGGGTAATTCCCTTCACCTCTTCTGTCACCTTCCTTTTCTCTTAACCTGCTCTCTCTCCTCGAGGATTAAAACAGGGCTATGCCAACAAACCGAGCTTCTTCGGCTGGTTACCAACCAAGAACCAATGTCCAAAGAGACCAGCAACTGGCCATGGCATCCCTAGCAATTAATACATGTACTTGTTAAAAATCTATACCCCTAAATGTAAAGCACCGACAGGGAAGGAATGATTGTACGACCGAAGAAATACTTATGTAGTATGAGAGTTACCGAAGCGGGACTACACATCCTTCTCAACCATCTCTTCTGACAGTCATAAGGTGATGCCAAACTACTAAGGCAGTGGTCCCCAAACTTTGGTCCTCCAGATGTTCTGGACTCCACTTCCCAGAATTCTTGAGTGTTGGCCAAGCTGGCTGGGACTTCTGGGAGGTGAAGTCCAAAATACCTGGAGGACAAAAGGTTGGGAACTACAGCATTAAGGAAAAAGAGGAGGACGCATATTGGTTGCATACAGAACTTTACTCACTAGCTGGCGGACTTTCCTAACTAGTGTATAGTCCAGTGATGGTGAACCTTTTAGAGGCCGAGTGCCCAAACTGCAACCACAAACCCACTTATTTATTGCAAAGTGCCATGTCCCTCTGGCTTTCTAGTAACAAACTCTGGCAAACTCCACATGTGAGGGCTCTGAGTGCCACCTCTGGCACGCGTGCCATAGGTTCGCCATCACTGGTATAGTCACTACAGCTTGAAAACACAGGGGACAGAGTTACAGTACTGTTTGCTTCCCCCTACTCTGAGGAAGCCCAACCGTTTGAACAAAGCGGACAAACCAAGGCAGGATTTTAGGGCTGTACCAAGGCAGAGTCAGCATAGCACAGTGTTGGACTAGGACTCTAGAGAAGAGGGTGCGATGCCCTACATGAAACGCATTGGGTGACTTTGGGTAAGTGACATGCTCTCAGCCTCAGGGGAAGGCAATGGCAAACCTGAACAAACCTTGCCAAGTAAACCCCATGACAAGGGTGTCATAAGTCAGAAATGACTCTAGGGCACACAACAACAGCAACAGCAAGGCCATGTCTAGGCAGACGTTTGCTGCAAGTCCACCGTCTATCAAGCATATACCACTTGTGCAAAGCTGGATATATTTGCTAGTATATATCCATACATATCCATACGTTCTGCTTCCACCTTTCATCGGTGCTTGGTGCCCTACCTTTTTTAGCCTTAAAGTGGGGGTTAACACGCTGCCAGGGGCTCCAAAACTTTCTTAGTTCCCGTCTACACGTAAATTCAATATGGCAGATGAAACACCTATGGGAAGGAGAGTAAGAGAAGCATCTTTCCTGCCCACCAACAAACACACCTTGCACCATTTAAGTGTGCCATCAAATTCCTGCCCCATAAATGAAGACGTCAAGATAATACAGTATAGATTAAGGAAGAAGGGATGAAAGCACCCAGGAAAAATCTCTGTGCAAACACAACCAGAAAAGTGATATATGAGCCACTAAGATCCAGGTTATTCCATTACCATTAAGGGGACTAGAATATGTTTATCCGACCAGTAAAGCTGCTGGAAATAGCCAAGCCGTTGTAACTGAACAAACTGGATTCCCCCCCCCCCCTCCTCTTGAATTGCTTGTCAAGGTTTCCCCGCATTGCTAGGTCACTTTCGCTAGAAGATTTCATATTCTCATTATGTAAATGACCTTTCCGAACGAAAACAAAACACGAAGGAAGTCGTACAAAGCATTTGTTTTCCCCAAAGGCACTGCAAATATCACAGAGCCATTTCAACCATGTTTGCATTAAGATAAAGGAGGCATTTGCCAGAAGAGAGGTGGACAACCGGTTTCGACAACTATTGCCGTACTAAACGTCAGCCGGACTCTCCGGTGATACATACCTCCTTTTAAATATCTCAAGAGGTAGCCGTTCACTCTGAAGATGCCACAGCCACAGCTGCTGGCGAAACGTCGGGAATAAACTCTTCTAGGACATGGTCGCATCGTCCGAAAACCCCACAAAAAACCATGGATGCCGGCCGCGAAAGCCTTCGACTCCACATTAGCCATTAACTATTGGCATACCATTTTTGCAGGGCGACAGAAACATGGCTATGCGTTTCAAGGTACATCTCACGAAGTGGCCAGCTTCAAATGTGAAATGAATGACATTTGGAACACATATAATCTCTTATGGGAAGGGCTGCTACTCCAAATGAAGACGACACGAGTCGAAGAATCATAGACGAGACCTAAGCGGCCATCCAAAATACAATATAGCCAGACTAATTTAGAGTACTGAAAAGGAGGTTTTAAACATTCAACTAAGCCGCCCCGTTAAAGCCGGTCATTTAAAACAGCTCAAATGCATTTCAAATGTCATAACGGAGATTAAAACTACAGCGTTCCCCATTTAAAAGATCTCACTGCAGCAGCCAGATAAGAGCTAAAGAGAAAAAAGGGGAACAGACCTGGTTTCCTTTTGGCTATTAAGAGAGTTTGCAATTATGCTGAACCGTCCTGGATCTGCACTGTGGAAATAACCCAGTTTGACACCACTTTAATTTCCATGGCTCAGCACTATGGACATCTAGTTTGCTGTGGCACCAAAGCTCTCTTGACACGGAAAGCTAACTATCTCACACAACATAGGACTCCTCAATACTGGGCCACTGCAGTTAAAGCGGCGTCAAAACTGGGTTATTTCTGCAGTACAGACACAGTCACTGGTTTCCCAGTTCTGATCCACAGTCAGAAAGTTTCTGCATGGAAGCCGAAGGCATGACAAGCAGCAGCAATAGGTTTGCTCTGTTGCAGCGCACATGCGCTGCCGTCTGCAAGGCCTACACAACTGCCGTGGGGTGGAGCGCATCACAACAGATGCAGTGTTTTGATAACGGCACTGTTTTTTCTCACTCGCTCACCCACTTACACACACACACACATACACAACGCTTCACTAAGTCAACAGGCAAATTGTTGAGCCCTCCCTACCTGTCAAAAACAAGCCTCTCTGGGGACGAGGGCTCACCAAAACACTTCTGAAGAGGGTGCATTTGGTTTGCGCAGTGGATTTGGTTCGCACGGATCCCAATTTGTGTGACCAGTTCTCTTAGGAGGGTTTGGTTTGGCAATTCTGCTAGCAATACTCACTTGGAAGGACAGTCCCGATACCTGGGTACGCAACTGGCTGTTTGATTCGGCAACTACGCTGGTAATGCTCTCTTGGAAGGGCAGTCCCAATATCTAGGTATGCCTCTGCCTGGTAAAACAGTCTGAGAAAACAGTGTGTGAGACGTTCTTCCATGTACACTTGACCCTCCATATTGGCTAGGGTTAGGGGCGCAAGACCCCCGTGGATATGGAAGATGCGCAAATAACAAAAACACCATGTTTTGACCTGAGAAGACAGCTCTCTAGGAATCTTTAGGTCCTCCGGCGCAACTCTGTGGTCAACGTCCAACAGACACTGACCATCGAACTGCACTGGAGGAGCTACAAAGGCCTAGTAGAGTATCCTCTGTAGGAATCTCTAGGTCCTCCAGGGCAACTCTGTGGCCAACGTCCGACAGACACTGACCATAGGACTGCAATGGAGGAACTACAAAGGCCTAGTAGAGTGTCCATTCTAGGGATCTCTAGGTCCTCCAGGGCAACTCTGTGGCCAACGTCCGACAGACACTGACCATAGAACTGCACTGGAGGAGCTACAAAGGCCTAGTAGAGTATCCTCTGTAGGAATCTCTAGGTCCTCCAGGGCAACTCTGTGGCCAACGTCCGACAGACACTGACCATAGGACTGCAATGGAGGAGCTACAAAGGCCTAGTAGAGTATCTTCTCTAGGAATCTCTAGGTCCTCCAGGGCAGCTCTGTGGCCAACGTCCGACAGACACTGACCATAGAACTGCACTGGAGGAGCTACAAAGGCCTAGTAGAGTATCCTCTCTCAGAATCTCTAGGTCCTCCAGGGCAACTCTGTGGCCAACGTCCGACAGACACTGACCATAGGACTGCAATGGAGGAGCTACAAAGGCCTAGTAGAGTGTCCATTCTAGGGATCTCTAGGTCCTCCAGGGCAACTCTGTGGCCAACGTCCGACAGACACTGACCATAGAACTGCACTGGAGGAGCTACAAAGGCCTAGTAGAGTATCTTCTCTAGGAATCTCTAGGTCCTCCAGGGCAGCTCTGTGGCCAACGTCCGACAGACACTGACCATCGAACTGCGCTGGAGGAGCTACAAAGGCCTAGTAGAGTATTCTCTCTAGAACCCTCTAGGTCTTTCAGTGCAACCTTTAGTTAAAGTAGGTGTTTTGATTCATGATAACCGACCGAGTCGCGCTGGAATAAAAGCAGCTGGCTCCACGTCTTCTTTATGTAACTGTGCTCCCTAAAGCAGCTCCAAGAGCCGAATTCAACCGTAGAAGCGAATCGACAGATCACATCTCACAGGCTAATATTAGCCGGCTTGCCCACACGTATCCAAGCAGCCTTAAAAAGCGAAAAACAGCGCCCGGTTTGGCAAAGGCTGCCTAGTAAACTGTTCATACTTGCCCAAGAGCATGTGTTCAAGTTATTTCTGCTTTACGGCGACCCTAAAGCGAAGCTATCATGGGGTTTTCTTGGCCTGGTTGGTTCAGAGGAGGCTTGCCATTGCCTTCCAATGAAGCTGAGAGAGTGTGACATGCCCAAGGTTTTGAAACATGGGATTTGAACCCTGGTCCCCAGAGTTGTACTCCAACGCTCAAACCACTGCTGTTTACAAACCTGGCCAAATGTATACTTCCTCCTCGTCTCCCCACCCTTCCCCTCCAAATCCTGGTCTCCTGACTCACAGCCTTGGCCTCGAAAGACACCCGCAGGTCGACGTTTCCTAGTCTCGGTTCCCCTTTTGTGATCAAAACGCGACCGGATTGCGCCATGGTAAAAGCACTCGGCGCCAGGCCGCTCTTGCGGGCCACTGACTTCCATGGCTGAAACAGACACGCCGCCTATTCATTGCACCCAATCTGTTAAGGCCTTTAGCGGGGAGAGCTTTCCCTTGGCCCCACGTTTGGGAGGATTCGGAACAGAGCCTTCTCAGCGGTGGCTCCTAAACTGCGCAACTCCTTGAGAATCTAGCCCCGCCTCCTCATTTGCATGCCGCGTTAGCATAAGCAACCCCACCCCTCCCTGCTCTTTCCACAGCCCCGCCCCTTCGTTTGCATACACTGTTAGTATAGCCAACATTCATTATGTAAAAAGGACCCGTTCTCCCTAGCTCCGCCCCTTCACCCGCATACTAATTAGTACAACCAACCGCTGTCCCGTGCAAAAGGTAGCCCCTTTAGCCCCGCCCCTTCATTTGCATACACTGTTATTATAGCCAACTCTCTTCCTTCTGGGAAAAGAACACGCCCTCATTTTATAGACCCGCCCTTCATTTGCATGCCCTATTAATACAGCCAACCACCTTCATTCTGGAAAACAGGACACGCCCCCATTTTATAGCCCCGCCCCTCTATTTGCATGCCATGTTAGTACAGCCAACCCCTTCCTTAGGCAAAAGGACCCATTCTCCCTAGCCCCGCCTCTTCATTTGCATACCTCATTAGCACAGCCCACCGCCTTCCTCAGAAACGCCTTCTCTGTTTAGCCCCACCCCTTCATTTGCATGCAACAGCCAACTCCTTTCCTCATGCAAAAACAGTGCCCCCTCCGCTCTCCCTATAACCCCTCCCACTCATTTGCATAACCCCCCGTCTCCCCCAACCAGGGATGAGTAAGGGACCGGGCCCCTCCCCCTTATCTGCATACCGGCCTCCCCTCCTCCTTCTCCTCCTCCACAAAGCCCCGCCCCCGTGCCCTGGCGCACCTCTTCGCAAGGCCTCGTCGTAGCTGAGGAAGCCGATGCGGGACTCCTTGTTGCCCATCGCCGCCCTCAGTCCATGGCCCCCTAGGCCCAAGCCTCGCCCCGATTAGCGACCCTCTCCTCGCCACAGACGGCCACGACGACGACGACGCCCGCCGCGACTCCTCAGGAGGCTACTCGCCTCGGCCTCGGCCGTCGCCGCCGCCTCCTCCATGCCGAGTCACGTGACGTCGCCTATTACCACGCCACGCCCCCTTTTCGAGCACGGAACCACCCACAAACGCTTGACGTCACACGAAAGGGGCGGGGCCCGCGGTGGAAACAAAAGGGCAAAGAGGAAAGGGCGCTGGAAGTAGAACGGTCGAAACTTCCGGTATCCATGCGGCTCTTCCCTGTCTGTGGAACCAGACACTATATATATATATATATATATATATATATGTATATGTATGTGTGTATATGTATGTGTATATATATATATATATATATATGGAACCAGACACATTTTTATTTATTTATAA